>ONZH01029031.1:0-27380 GCA_900303285.1 Rhinella marina
GTGTACGGATTTATGTTGCAGAGCAACGTCACCGATGTCAACGGCTCGTGCACAGACGGCCCCTGAATGACCTGTCGCTTCGAGTAAGTGTAAACATATTTAATTTATTTTTAATCCAGGCTATGTGGGAGTGCAGCTGCAGTGATATAAGAGCACTAGTGGTTAGGAATGGGATCCAGCCCCCAAACTATTCAGATATATCAACATCAGAAGTTACAACTGTTCATTTGAGTTGAATGTAATGCCATTATTTAATGATTTTTGAGAGCTGCTGCACCACAGAAGAGCTCCTCTGACCCTCCTCCACCCCACCCTGAGAGGAGCCCACCTGCCCCTCCAACACCCCCAGGGCAACTTCCAGAGGTAGAAGGTAGGTAAAATCAAAAGTGTAATGGGTGGAACTTCTGTCTTCAAAATACAAACTAATTTTATGTTTTATCTTTTATAGTTCCAACTGTCAGGGAGGATTTTTCCCCAGGCCCCTGGGAAGACCACACATTATGGGTGTCTAGTAAGTACAAACCCCTAATTCACAGAAGTGTAATATTTTCAAGCACTAGGATCATGCCACCCAACATGTTATTGATAACTAGACTGTGTACACATTATGTTCTCCAAGTGGTTAGTGAAGCAGACATATCACAATAATTTTAAAATCAAGGTAGTGAAAGAAGTAGAAACTTGTGTTACCCCAAAAATATTTAACAAAAATGTGTCATACATCAAATAATATTATAGTACATTGGCAATCTCTTTTTTGACAAAGCGAGAAACAGCCCTGTACCTCACATAGAACCAGAGATCTGCCCCAATTACTCTGCTACATCAAGCTGGTTACTCAAGGGTAGTGTGACTAGTTTCTATTCTGCTGCATGTCAGGACTCGTGTCCATCTCTCCCTATCACAGCACAGGACAGGAGGCAGTTGAAGATTTAAACTGAGCATGTGCGGCCTTCTCCGTGAGCAGTTCAAAGAAATAAGAAAGAAAAAACCTCAATAAAGATACATTTCACTGACTAACTCAGTCAGCTCTAGTAGATATACAAAATATTTAATGACATGCAACTGCTAAAGTATTCAGATCCAGGTGCTGGTTTGAAAGTTTAGAATATTTTTCATGGGACAACCCCCTTTAACTCGATCATACTAATTATATTACTGTTTCCACCCCTACAGCTATCCCCACTGACTTCGAGATGGAGGCCGCCTTACGGCAATTTGGAGCGAAGCTCCATGCTGCCTCCTGCCTCCTACGCAGCCTCCAGTTGGACCACCAACAGCTGCAAGAAATGATGGCCTCACGTAGGCAAAGGCCCGCTTAATTTTTATTTTATTTACTTTTTGTATTTATTTTTATTTAAAAGTTCAAAAGTTATTATTATTATTACTAAAACGTTCTAAATCCTGTGTTTTCATTGTTTTTTTAAACCTTTAACCCCTTCCTGACTTACTGTGAAGAAATATTGTTATGAAACATATATTGACTTGTACGTAAAGCGCAAGTGCTGCCAAAAATTACACGGAACAGGCACTCCAATACAACGGGTATAAAGAAGGGCCTCATTCACATTGTGGAACAATTGTTCTTGTCGTGGGACTCATACACTCATAAAGCCTATGCACAAAGTGACAAGTCTGCCAAAAATTACAAGGAACAGGCACTCCGATACACCTTTTATTACACATAAAGGAGGGCATCAGACACACTTATGAAAAATTAATATTGATGGCCTGCTGGTGAACAGACCCTTGAAAACATTATGTTTGAGGGGGCTGGTGGTGAACAAACCCATGAAAACATTATTTTTGAGGGACTAGTGGTGAACAGACCCTTGAAAAACATTATGGTTGAGGGACTGGTGGTGAACGGACCCTTGAAAACATTATGGTTGAGGGCCTGCTGGTGAACAGATCCTTGAAAACATTATTTTTGAGGGACTGGTGGGGAACAGATCCTTGAAAACATTATGGTTGAGGGACTGGTGGTGAACAGACCCTTGAAAAACATTATTTTTAAGGGACTGGTGGTGAACAGACCCATGAAAACATTATGGTTGAGGGCCTGCTGGTGAACAGACCCTTGAAAACATTATTTATGAGGGACTGGTGATGAACAGACCCTTGAAAACATTATGGTTGAGGGCCTGCTGGTGAACAGACCCATGGAAACATTATTTTTGAGGGACTGGTGGTGAACAGACCCTTGAAAACATTATTGTTGAGGGACTGGTGGTGAACAGACCCATTAAAACATTATGGTTGAGGGCCTACATGAGAAAACAGTGTATCCAATACACCCTAAATGTGTTCAGCCGCTTTCCTGCATTGGGGAAGAGAACTGGGGGATATCCACGACTTGTTTATCTTGATGAACGTCAGCCTGTCGGCACTGTCGTTTGTCGGTGATTATCCCCCCAGCAGCACTAAAAACCCTTTCATACAGTACGCTAGCGGCAGGGCAGGCCAGCACCTTCAAGGCGTACTGTGCCAGTTCAGGCCATTTGTCCAGCTTGGACAGCCAATAATTGTATGGTGTTGAGTCATCGCTCAGGACGCTGGTCTGGCCAGCGACATACTCCCTCACCATCTTGCGGTACAGTTCCGCCCTACTTTGCCTAACCTGTGGACAGGTGGTACATTCTGGCTGGGGTGACAAAAACTTGGTAAAGGCCTGACCCAGTGTACCCATGCCCTTGCTGGACACGCTGCTTTTTCCCCTCCTCTCCCCTATTACTTGGCCACTCCAGTCCGTCCCCTGTCGCTAGCGGTGTCAGATGGAAATGCTTGCAGCATTTTTTGCACCAGGGCCTTGTGGTATGCATTGACCCTTGTAGTCCATTTCTCCACAGGAATTAGAGTGGGGAAATTGTCCTTACACCGTGGGTCTAGGAGGGTGTACACCCAGTAATCATTGGTGGCCAGAATGGTCTTCACGCGAGGATCGCGACAAAGGCAGCCTAACATAAAGTCAGCCATGTGAGGTACAGTCCCCAGCGCAACACTTCCCTCTCCTCAATCAACTGACTACTATCCATCTCCTCCTCTACCTCTACCTCCACCTCCAATTCCTCCTCCTCAACCCATACCCGCTGAACTGCTGTCATCGAATCGCCCCCTGCAGTGTGGCCTAGAGTCTCCTCCTCCTCTACCTCCTCCTGTAATTCGCTCTGCAAAACTGATGTGAGGGCGCTCTGGCTGGCAAACAACGGACTGTCTTCCCCTGTGACATGCCTTTATCCTCAGATATTAAGTTCTTTAAGGATTTTTGGAGGAGACACAGCAGCCAGATGGTGACGCTGATGATGTCCGCATCGCCGCTAACCATACGTGTTGCCTCCTCAAAGGGGCCTAAGACCTGGCAGATGCCAGCCATCCATGTCCATTCCTCATTATACACCTGAGAAAGCTGACTGGCATGACTACCACCTGGCAGTCTACTATTGCCCTTCGCTGCTGGTACACCCTGGCTATCATTTGCAACTTTGAATTCCAACATGTGGGAACATCACACAGCAGCCGGTGAACAGGGAGTTGTAACCGCTGTTGCACTGTCCTGAGGGTGGCAGCATCTGTGGTGGACTTCCTAAAATGTGCACAGATGCGGCGCACTTTAGTGAGCAACACAGCAAGCTCGGGGTCGGTCTTAAGAAACCGCTGGACCACTATGTTTAGTACATGGGCCATGCATGGCACGTGTGTGAGTCCACCAAGTTTCAGAGCCGCCACCAGGTTACGCCGATTGTCACAAACAACCAGGCCTGGTTGCAGGTTCTGCGGCGCAAGCCACACAGTCGTCTCCCCCCTGATGCCCTCTAACAGCTCTTCAGCCGTGTTTCAGCATGGCCTGCTGACGCTTCCCTACCGCAGTGCTGCTGTGCATTGAGCTACTGACACTCGGCGATGTAGCCATCAATACTCTTTTGGAGGAGGAGGAGGAGGGGGAGGTGAAGGGGGGGTGGAGGAAGAGGCGTAATGTGCCGGTGAAACAGACACCGAAGTTGGTCCTGCAATTCTGGGTGTGGGTAGCACATGAGCAGGCCCACGGTCAGACTCGGTCCCAGCCTCCACCCAATGTGCCGTGAGGGAGATGTAGTGTGGACCTTCCCACATACCGCATTGCTGAGGGCACGGAAGATGTTATCCAACGCGTGGCGGTGTAGGGCGGGGATGGCAACACGTGAAAAATAGTGGCGGCTGGGGACCAAGTAACGGGGGGCTTCCACCTCCATGAGGTTGCGGAATGCTTCTGTTTCCACAAGCCTATACGGCAGCATCTCCAGGCTCAGTAGTTTACTGATCTGCACGTTTAAGGCTTGTGCATGGGGGTGGACGGCTGTGTACTTGCGCTTGCGGTCAAAGGTCTGCTGTAGCGACAATTGAACACTTGAACTGCGCTGGGACACGAGTGAAGGCAGGGCAGGGATTTGGAGTTGCAGGGGTCCTTGCAGGGCTGGAGGCTGGAGCGTCCCGGCCGGGGTCTACTAGTTCACTGACAGCATGTGACACAGGGACTGAAGCAACAGTGTCACCATCACCAGCTGACTGGAGTGCCAACCACTTAGTGGGGTGTTTCTTCTCCAAATGCTTGCGCATGCTACTTGTGGTCAGGTTCTTTTTGTTAAGTCCCCTGCTTATCTTGGTGTGGCACAGTTTGCACACTGCTACCCACCGATCGCCCTCTTCATCCCTACAATACTCCCAAACTACAGAGTATCGAGCTTTGTGCACTGGAGCTTGACCCCTGGGAACACTTGGGGAAGTAGTAGCTCGGGCCCTGCTTCTCCCTCTGCCCAGCCCACTGCCTCTCCCAAGCGGTTGTGGTGCTGATGTTGCCTCACACTCAGAACCGCTTGGACCGTGGAGGATCTAGGCTGGGGAGAAGGAGGGCGAGGTGGAGGATGGACAGGTCTACTCCACTGTCTGTCATGAGTAGACTGGCTGGAAGACGGGGCAGTGGACATCTGGCTGGACGTGCTCTCCACTATCCATGTCAGCACACTCTCTTGTTCTTGGGGGTTGGTCAAAGGTGTACCCTGCGGCCCTGCAACCTTTTGCAGAAAAGCAGGCATCTTGAATTGCTGTCTTTTAAATGCCCCCACAGCATCAGGCACAGTGTCACCCCGCACACTACCACGGGCACTGCCTCTGCTCACCACACCAGTTTTACGCCCACCCTTTGGCCTCAACTCAACGTGTTTGGAGGAAGAAAAATACAGAATATGACCCTAAGAATACCATCCCCACCGTCAAGCATGGTGGTGGAAGTATTATGTTTTGGGGGTGTTTTTCTTCTAAGGGCACAGGCCAACTTCACTGCATTGACGGGAAGATGAACGGGGCCATGTATCGCAAAATCCTGGGTGACAACCTCCTTGCCTCTGCCAGGGCACTGAAAATGGGTCGTGGATGGGTTTTTCAGCATGACAAGACCCAAAACATACAGCCAAGGAAACAAAGGAGTGGCTCCATAAGAAGCATACCAAGGTCATGGAATGGCCTAGCCAGTCTCCTGACCTCAATCCCATCGAAAATCTATGGAGAGAGCTGAAGCTTCGCATTTCCAAATGCATGCCTAAAAACCTTAAGGATATGGAGAGGTTTTGCAGAGAAGAGTGGGCCAAAATTACTCCTGAAGTGTGTGCAAACCTTATAAAAAACTATAAGAAACGTATGACTGCTGTGCTTGCCAACAAGGGTTTTGCCACCAAGTATTAAATGATGTTTTACTAGGGGATCAAATACTTTCCCTCAATGAAATGCAAATTATTTTTTATTTCTCATTTCATGTAATTTTCTCTGTTTTTCTTTTGATATTCTATGTGGCACTGTTAAAATAAAGCTGGCATAAAATTATGAGACATTTCATTTATTTTTTGTATTAAAACTTTTAAAGTCAGTGGGGGATCAAATACTTATTTCCTCCACTGTATGTATGGGATGTATTAAGTGATTTTGCACACTTGTGCACAAAATGGTATTATGCACACACAATAGCAACACTGGAGTGTATTCTGTATCTGTAGGGTCAGACAGTGACTCTACAGACAGCAGTATATTTCTTCTGGGCTGCTTGCAGAAATCTGAAGTGTAGTGTAGTGTAGTGTTCCCTGCCTAATAGAAACTAATATTCGCTTATTTTGAACGCTTTCTCTATCCCTATCACACGCACAGTCTTTCCCTCTCCTAAAACCACTGCTGTGTGATCCGTGCCCGGGGCGTATGCATCTATATATATTCGTACGTCACCTGATGCAGGCAGCCAATCACTCCTAGACATGTAGAAAAGGTAGTAGGTCATGGCAGGAAGTCCCCTAGACTGCATGTTTATTGGCTAAGAAATAGGCGCTAAACATGCAGGGAGGAGTTTAAAAAAAAAAACACGAATCTCGCACGCTTCTCAGCTGAGTAACGAATATTTACGAGTACGCAAATATTTGTGCGGATAACAAATATTTACAAATATATTCGCTCATCTCTAACTATCAGCGTCTCACTGTGTGAGATGCTGACAGGTTGCCTAGGAGATCCAGCCCGCAGGCTGGATCCCCTAAGCTTCCGTACATGGCAGACGCCGATGCCTGTGTAAAGGATCAGCGCTGCCATGGCAACCATCGGCCCCCTGCCAGCGCAGCGCGGGGGGCCGATGGGGTCAGAGGGAGCTCCCTCCCTCTCTCAGACTCCACACATGCAGCGGTCAGCGCTGACCGTGGCGTGTGAAGGCTTAATCCGCCGGCATCACCGCGCACAGCGATGCCGGCGGATGCAGCAGGGATCCCGGCTATTGGCAACAGCCTGGCCTGTGCTGCTGATCAGGTGGGTGCAGCTCCTCCACCCGCCCGATCATGACAAGTGCATACACGTGAGGATGCAGCAATTAGCCGCATTCGCTCACGTACATGTACGTGAGATCAAAGAAAGGGGTTAATGTACAACTGCTTGCCTGTGTGGCTACCTTCACGCTGGTCGATCAGCTGCAACACCGGATAAGTGCCTGCTGTAGGAGCTAACCCAATACAATCATGGTGGGTCAAAAGGACCTAGCCATGTTGCTGGGGTGCAGCCCCTCCACTGCTACAAAATACATTGACATTTACTGTCCCTGCCTGTAATAGCTGCTCCAGGTATCCACCATGGAGTGCGGCTTTCTGCACAACAAGAAATGGCCTGCGATCTCCGCTTGAGAGAGTACAAAGAACTAATACAATGGCACTGCAGCGACTGCACCACCAGCAACTTGGCCAAGTGGGGTTCAGCTTGCAGACAAGCTAATTGCCGGTAGCAAAAAGTATCTACATGTCCAAACATTCCATTATAGATGTCTCACAATGTAGCGGAGGACAAGGAGGAGGAGTCTAAACAGGAGAAGAAGCAGTTGATGAAGAGGACCAGGAGAAAACAGACAGATGTGCCCTGTTTGGGAATGCTGGACAGTTGTATTTTCCCAAAGGATCCAGTAATGCCACCTCATGTGCTGCAATAGGCCTCTGGTACCTATGATGGTGTCTGAATGACCATGGCTTTTTTTAATCCTGCAAATCTTGCACACAACTGTGGCTTTGTGTGCCCGCCTTGTGGAAAAAAAATGCCATACGAGTGGCTTAGCAGAGCTTGGCTTAACTCTGGCAGATTTGGGCCTAATATCCATGGTGTCAACAGTATCACCAGATCCTGAAGCAGACGTGGCCCTGACTGTTCTTTAGGAAGTACGTTGTTTCTGCTCTTTATTGCTACTGCCACTGTAACCATCCTTCTCCAATGATGTTGCTTCCACCTCAGCACCCTGATCCAGCATATTCTGCAGCACTTTATTGATATTGCCATTGATTGTTGTCCCAAGTGGAATTCCCATTCCAAATTCCCTGCCTTTGGAGTATGGGAGAAGATTTGAGTGCCTGGAGGAACCCACAGAAATATAGGGAGAACATACAAAATCTTTATACACAAAGAGTCAATGCTACCATGCAGACACACACACACACCTGTCCTCTATTGCAATGTAACTTTACAATAGAGATTGCAACCTGCCCTAGTTTTACCCTACACGTTTGTGTGCTAGTGTATCATATGAACATGTCCTCAGGGTTATGGTAGCAATAAAGATCAGTACAATCAAGTGCCATAACAGCAGCAGTAGAAGCCCAGTTCTAGTTACCAGCCATAAGGCCCTGAACGATCATAGCCGACCCAGTGGAGTCAAAGCAGGACAGGCCCAATGGGCATAAGAAGCATCAACTAGACCCTCCCCACAGGTGAGACATCACAATCATCTGGTAGGGGGGAGGGGTTATTATCAGAATGCCTTAGTGGTTACCAGGGGTGATCCTAAGGAGGCAACATTGCCAAGAACTCACCCTGGCTCTGAGAGCATATAGGCAGATATAGATGCTAGATGCTCAGCTGTAACTGCTGTGCCCTCTGCAATTTATTGCCAGGGCCAAGCATGTATGATAACATTTACACGGCCTGGGTCTGTCAGTCAAAGTGGAGACAGTGTGGCTGTTGCACAGAGCTGGACCTATACTGTAGGTGTAACAGCAATGCCTTTATTGCTCCTAGAGGTTCATTTGCATATGTTGAAAGTTCATTTTTCCCAGCAATGAGGTCCCACAAACTTGGGACCAACACAGATGCCTTCAGCAGCCAAACACACATACAACAGGCCAGCCAGCTTTTTGGGTACAAATTGGCAGCTGTTTCCAAGGCCAATAAAATCATAATGAGGTCATTATTATGGGGGACTTCAACTACCCAGATATAGACTGGGAAACTGAAACCTGTACATCTCATAAAGGAAGCAGGTTCTTGGCAATAACCAAAGACCTTTCCCAACTGGTTCAGGACTCGACTAGAGGGACGGCCATACTGGACTTAGTATTAACCAATAGACCTGACAGAAGAGCAGATGTGCAGGTTGGGGGACACCTGGTAAATAGTGACCATAAAATAATAACCTTCCAATTGTCATTCAAAAGAGCGTTTCTTCAGGGAGGAACACAAATACCAAACTTCAAAAAAGCAAAATTTAGCCAACTAAGAGAGGCCATAGGCCTAACTAACTGGGACAAAATAAAAATACAGCCACAAAATGGGAGATTTTAAAAGCATCTTAATATCTAATTGTGAAAGGTACATACCTTATGGGAATAAAAGGATAAGAAACAAGAAAAAACCAATGTGGATTAATAGAACTGTAAAGAAAGTAATAAATGACAGAAAGAAAGCATTTAAATCACTAAAACAGGAGGGGAGCGAGGAAGCATTGAAAAACTATAAGGAAAAAATAGAATATGTAAAAGACAAATAAAAACAGCCAAACTAGAGACAGAGAGATTAAATGCCAAAGAGAGTAAAACTAACCCTAAAATGTTCTTCAGTTATATAAATGGTAAAAAGTATAAACCTAAAGGTGTCGTAATGAGGGGGGAGTTGCAGAGAGCGATGAGGAGAAAGCAAAGCTACTAAATAATATTTTCTCCACTGTATTTACTGAGGAAAATAAACTGTCAGATGAAATGCAGAATATAAAAGTAAATTCCCCATTAAAAGCGCCCTGTCTGACCCAGGAAGAAGTACAGTGGCGTCTTAAAAAGATTAAAGTAGACAAATCGCCAGGACCGGATGGCATACACCCCCGTATCCTAAGAGAATTAAGCAATGTCATAGCCAGACCCTTATTTCTGATATTTAAGGACTCTATACTGACAGGGAGTGTTCCACAGGATTGACGCATAGCAAATGTGGTGCCAATATTCATAAAGGGTCAAAAAACAGAGCCCGGGAACTATAGGCCGGTAAGTTTAACATCTATCGAGGGTAAACTGTTTGAAGGTTTTCTAAGACATGCTATCCTCAATGAAAATAAGCAAATAACTCCATATCAGCATGGCTTCATGAGGGATCGCTCATGTCAAACTAATTTAATCAGTTTCTATGAGGAGGTAAGTTCTAGACTGGACCGCGGTGAATCAATGGATGTCGTATATCTGGACTTCTCCAAAGCATTTGACACTGTACCGCATGAAAGGTTAGTATATAAAATGAGAATACTTGGCCTGGGAGAAAATGTCTGTATGTGGGTAAGCAACTGGCTCAGTGATAGAAAACAGAGGGTGGTTATTAACGGCACATACTCAGATTGGGTCACTGTCACTAGTAACATAGTAACATAGTTTGTAAGGCCGAAAAAAGACATCTGTCCATCCAGTTCAGCCTGTTTTCCTACAAGTTGATCCAGAGGAAGGCAAAAAAACCCCTGTGAGGTAGAAGCCAATTTTCCTCACTTTAGGGGGAAAAATTCCTTCCCGACTCCAATCAGGCAATCAGAATAACTCCCTGGATCAACGACCCCTCTCTAGTAACTATAACCTGTAATACCCTCCAGAAATACATCCAGGCCCTTCTTGAACTTTTTTAGTGAACTTACCATCACCACCTCCTTAGGCAGAGAGTTCCATAGTCTCACTGCTCTTCCCGTAAAGAATCCTCTTCTATGTTTATGTACAAACCTTCTTTCCTCCAGACGCAGAGGATGTCCCCTCGTCACAGTCACAGTCCTCGGGATAAATAGATGATGGGAGAGATCTCTGTACTGACCCCTGATATATTTATACATAGTTATTAGATCTCCCCTCAGTCGTCTTTTTTCTAAAGTAAATAACCCTAATTTTGATAATCTTTATGGGTACTGTAGTCCACCCATTCCAGTTATTACTTTAGTTGCCCTCCTCTGAACCCTCTCCAGCTCTGCTATGTCTGCCTTGTTCACAGGAGCCCAGAACTGTACACAGTACTCCATGTGTGGTCTGACTAGTGATTTGTAAAGTGGCAGGACTATGTTCTCATCACGGCATCTATGCCCCTTTTGATGCAACCCATTATCTTATTGGCCTTGGCAGCAGCTGTCTGGCACTGGCTTCTACAGCTTAGTTTACTGTTCACTAAAATTCCTAGGTCCTTTTCCATGTCAGACTTACCCAGTGCTTTACCATTTAGCATGTACTGGTGACTTGCATTATTCCTTCCCATATGCATAACCTTACATTTGTCAGTGTTAAACCTCATCTGCCACTTTTCTGACCAAGCCTCCAGTCTATCCAGATCCTGCTGTAGCAGTGCACTGTCCTCCTCTGTGTTAATTACTTTACACAGTTTAGTGTCATCTGCAAAAATTGATATTTTACTATGCAAACTTCTGCAATATCATTAATAAATATATTGAAGAGAATAGGACCCAATACAGACCCCTGTGGTACCCCACTAGTGACAGTGACCCAATCTGAGTATCTACCGTTAATAACCACCCTCTGTTTTCTATCACTGAGCCAGTTACTTACCCACATACAGACATTTTCTCCCAGGCCAAGCA
Source organism: Rhinella marina (assembly GCA_900303285.1). Lineage (NCBI taxonomy): Eukaryota > Metazoa > Chordata > Amphibia > Anura > Bufonidae > Rhinella > Rhinella marina. The sequence goes on from ONZH01029031.1 coordinate 11,366, forward strand.
TTCTCATTTTGTATACTAACCTTTTATGTGGTACCGTGTCAAACGCTTTGGAGAAGTCCAAATATACGACATCCATTGAGTCGCCGCGGTCAAGTCTAGAACTTACCTCCTCATAGAAACTGATTAAATTGGTTTGACATGACCGAACCCTCATGAAGCCATGCTGATACGGAGTTATTTGCTTATTTTCATTGAGGTACTCCAAGATAGCATCTCTCAGAAAACCTTCAAACAGTTTACCCACAACAGAAGTTAAACTTACCGGCCGATAGTTTCCGGGCTCTGTTTTTGGACCCTTTTTGAATATTGGCACCACATTTGCTATGCGCCAATCCTGTGGAACACTCCCCGTCAGTATAGAGTCCTTAAATATCAGAAATAAGGGTCTGTCGATGACATTACTTAATTCTCTTAGGATACGGGGGTGTATGCCATCCGGTCCTGGTGATTTGTCTATTTTAATACTTTTAAGACGTTGCTGTACCTCTTCCTGGGTCCTGAGAGGACACTTTTAAAGGGGAATTTACTTTTATACTCTGCATTTCATCTGACAGTTTATTTTCCTCAGTGAATACAGTGGAGAAAAAGTTAGTCGCTTCGCTTTCTCCTCATCGCTCTCTGCAACTCCCCCCTCATTACTCTGTAAGAGGCCGACACCTTCAGGTTTATACTTTTTAGTATTTATATAATTGAAGAACATTTTAGGGTTAGTTTTACTCTCTTTGGCGATTAATCTTTCGGTCTCTAGTTTGGCTGCTTTTATTTGTCTTTTACATATTCTATTTTTTTCCTAGTTTTTCAATGCTTCCCCGCTCTCATCCTGTTTTAGTGCTTTAAATGCTTTCTGTTTGTCATTTATTGCTTTCTTTACAGCTCTATTTATCCACATTGTTTTTTTCTTGTTCCTTAACCTTTTATTCCCATAAGATATGTACCTCTCACAATTACTTATTAGGATGCTTTTAAAAATCTCTCATTTTGTGGCTGTATTTTTATTTTTGAGGACTTTGTCCCAGTTAGTTAGGCCTATGGCCTCTCTTAGTTGGCTAAATTTAGCTTTTTTGAAGTTTGGTATTTTTGTTCCTCCCTGAAGAAACACTCTTTTGAATGACAATTGGAAGGTTATTATGTTATGGTCACTGTTTCCCAGGTGTCCCCCGACCTGCACATCTGTTATTCTGTCAGGTCTATTGGTTAATACTAAGTCCAGTATGGCCGTCCCTCTAGTCGGGTCCTGAACCAGTTGGGAAAGGTAATTGTCTTTGGTTATTGCCAAGAACCTGTTTCCTTTATGAGATGTACAGGTTTCAGTTTCCCAGTCTATATCTAGTGGAGTACAAAAGGGGTCAGTATTGGGCCCTATTACCTTCAATATAATTATTAATGATCTTGTAGAAGGCTTGCACAGTAAAATATCAATTTTTGTAGATGACACTAAACTGTGTAAAGTAATTAACACAGAAGAGGACAGTACACTGCTACAGATGGATCTGGATAGATTGGAGGCTTGGGCAGAGAAGTGGCAGATGAGGTTTATGTCAAGGACATTCCTATGACAGAGAACAGGAGATCTGTCAGACTGGTAACACGTGGTATAATCTGACATGTTTTCCCTTTTTGTTGTTGGTATTTACCACACCCTTTTCCCTCAGGTGTTCCTGGTGTGGTAATTGTCCCTCCCCTATTTATTGCTTCTTCTCCCACTATTCCTTGCGTTTTATAGCTTCAGTTGTTGTTGTGGTGTGCAGTAGTTTGGTTTTAAGCCGAGATCCTGGAGCCTCCATTTCTTCATTGAAAGATAAGTTTCCTTTTCCCTTCTGTGTGTTTTGTTACTTTTTCCTGTTGTTTTGTTATTAGGCCTAAGGGAGACTCCTGTTCGTCCTTCCTTTTGGAGGAACAGGTAGATTCATTCCTGTCATTAGTTCCAGGGTCCTATAGGGTCAGTTCGGTGTTTAGGTTCCTGTGTATGAACTTGCCTACCTTTGAGGCCTGTTCATACTGGTATATAGACAGGAACTGAGCCAGGGTTTCCTGTAGTAGGTGTCCATCTTCCTTCATTAGTTTCTAGGCCTAATCTCCTTTCCTTCCTACACTTGGTTTGGTTCCCCCCCCCCCACACACACACACACCTGCGCGTGACAGTTTAACACTGACAAATGTAAGGTTATGCACATAGGAAGGAATAATGCAAGTCGCCAGTACATACTAAATGGTAAAACATTGGGTAACTCTGACATGGAAAAGGACCTAGGAATTTTAGTAAACAGCAAACTAAGCTGCAGAAACCAGTGTCACACAGCTGCTGCCAAGGCCAATAAGATAATGGGTTGCATCAAAAGGGGCATAGATGCCCGTGATGAGAACATAGTTCTGCCACTTTACAAATCACTAGTCTGCCACACATGGAGTACTGTGTACAGTTCTGGGCCCCTGTGAACAAAACAGACATACCAGAGCTGGAGAGGGTTCAGAGGAGGGCAACCAAAGTAAAAACTGGAATGGGTGGACTACAGTACCCATAAAGATTATCAAAATTAGGGTTATTTACTTTACAAAAAAGACAACTGAGGGGAGATCTAATAACTATGTATAAATATATCAGGGGTCAGTACAGAGATCTCTCCCATGATCTACTTATCCCCAGGACTGTGACTGTGACGATGGCACATCCTCTGCGTCTGGAGGAAAGAAAGTTTGTACACAAACATAGAAGAGGATTCTTTATGGTAAGAGTAGTGAGACTATGGAACTCTCTGCCGGAGGAGGTGGTGATGTTAAGTTCACTAAAATAGTTCAAGAGGGGCCTGGATGTATTTCTGGAGTGTAACAATATTACAGGTTATAGTTACTAGAGAGGGGGCGTTGATCCAGGGAGTTATTCTGATTGCCTGATTGGAGTCGGGAAGGAATTTTTATCCTAAAGTGGGGAAAATTGGCTTCTACCTCACAGGGTTTTTTTTCCTTCCTTTGGATCAACTTGTAGGATAACAGGCTGAACTGGATGGACAGATGTCTTTTTTCGGCCTTAAACTATAAACTATAAACTATGTAAAAGGGGCACAGATGCACATGATGAGAACACAGTTCTCCAAAGGGAGTAAAATGCATCTAGTTCTTGATGTAATGATGACAATCTCAATAAAAAGGAATTTATAGTAAAAAAAAAAAAAATCAGGGATGGGGGTCCCTATAGTAGGAAACTAGGAAACCCTGAGACATACAGAGGCATCACTAGTCATTTGTCAATGCAAACACATTTAATATATAAACCACAATTAGTACACGTAATTTAGTAATTGGGTAGTAATTACAGTAAGTCTGTAAGTAAGTTTTTTTCCAATTTACAAAAAAATTATATATATATATATATATATATATATATATATATATATATATATATATACAAAGTATGTAAACATAAATAGATGATGTCTGTATGTCTGTATTGGTGGTACAGAGTATCAAGTATCAAATATCAAGATAATTCCGAAAAAGTCCATTGAGGTTATACTAAAAAAAAAGGAAGTGATGTAGGTTGAGGAAGCCTCAGATGAACCATCGATATGCAATATAAGATGTGTTTATATGGTAGATAGATTCCAGTCTCTAATTGCCACAGTCCTGATAAATAAATACAATCTTCACTAAAGGCATACTGGGAGATAGAGGGCAAATTAAATGCACTAGTCAAGAACTTTTATTAATACATATGTAGGTTGGAAATTTCAGGATGGACAGAGTTGCAGTAATATGGATCACAAGGTAGGCCATAAGGCTCCTAGGACACCCACTGTGGAATACCAGGATTCAATAAGGTAAGTAAAATTACTAGGGGTGTATATTTGTATAGGGTGAAGAAAATATAATATAATATACTCAGTATGTAAATATGCTAGTTTAGAGGTTTGTGATGGGATAAATATCCCATCTAGTACATTACCAAGTCAGGGTCCAATTTTAAAATGCCCAATATCATCAAGCTCTTTCCATAGCTTCAGGAGGACATCATTCGATGTATTTACAGCTATGCAGCTCTCATGTAGGAACGTCATACCACACTCTTTTGAAATATGTTTTCCGCAGCTCTCGCCCCTTGTGTTTGGACATGATCTGCTGATCAGTTTCCAAACATAGGCTGAGGATTAACAGACAGCTGCAGTCCTGAGAGAGGTGATGAAAGATAGAAATGATTCAGTACTTACTCATAGTAAGAATGCTTCAACTAGAGATCAAGATTTCATTGCATCTATTAGCTGCTTACTACATAATGCTAACGACAGCCTGCTTTAGCTCTTGAAAGACAAATACTTTATAGAACTTAAAGGGAATCTGTCACCAGGAAGTTCACTGTTGGGCTAGGCACAATGTCATGTAGGGTTCAGCTGAATGTAATGATACCTTTCACTAAGGGGTATGTTGCTTCATTCTGGTGAAAAATACTATTAACCCATAGGCAAATGAGTAGTTAAGTGCATTGTGGGTGGGCCCAAACCACTGTATGAAACCTTATGCCTCCTGCTTCCTCTAACTGACCCTCCTTGATTGACAGGGTCAGGTTCCTGCTTAGTCAGTGCAAGGCAAGATGACTGTGCAGGAACCTGGCCTTGTCAATCAAGAAGTTGAGGGAAGCCATGCAGATCTAGAAGGAGGAGCAAATGTGCATAGAGTGGTTTGAGTCTTCCTTCAGCTAACATAAATGCTCTTTTGCATATGGATTAAAAGTATTGTTTCTTCAGTAGGAAGCAACAGATCACTAAGTGAAAGATATCAATACCTTCAGCTGAGCTAGTCCTCTAAGATAGTGTCCCTTCTTTAATTGTGAATTTCCTGGTGACGGGTTCCTTTAAGAGAGTTGTCTGCTTTCTCCTGAAAATTCTGGCATACACAGTACCCCAGAAGGACTACTGCAAAGGGTTAATTTTTATTACAAGAGTTAATGCAATGTTATTGAGTGAAATATTGTGGTTTATTGTGTTTTATATGCACTTACTATATTGGCAGACTGGACAAAGATCTGACATCTTAGAAGGTCCAGAACCTTGTCCAGGCTGTGCTGACAAGTCAGTAAGGCATTCGCTTGTTTATATTACTGCTGTTGGAGGATTTTTGCCTCCGGCACCTACCGCTATCTCAGCTATACTGACCACCCGTATATGAAATCTGTACCCCTCAGTCCAGGAATTACAGAATGCATTAACAAAAAGCTGCATGCTAACTGCATGCCTGTGGTTCTGTTGAGAGATTGCAAAGTGTCCATAGAGAGAGGGAGTCAGTGCATATTACAACTATTGTCATTGTTGCACTGTGTGCCTTTGCTATGTACTACTGCTCCTATTGTCAATTCAGTAAAAAAAAAAACTGTATTCATTGTGACCTTTGGACCTGGTAATTGACTCCATCATCCCACCTCCAGTCTTAAATCTGTGCTCCTGTCTTCCACCCAGCCAAACTGTTCACCATCAAGGGCATCCCAACTACCACCAGGCAGGAACCTCAAAACCAGGGTGTGCCCCAAGGGAACAAAAGGTTGTACGGCTCTAGAGAGCACCAAAGCGGAGCAGGCTACAGGAAACTGTGAGTACTATTACCACCACCACACCACCATGACCACTGCACATACATTGACATGTAATGGCACAAAATATGCTGTAACACCTCATTGCGTACCACAGAATAGATGTAGAAGTCCCCCTATGCTACTCATGGAACCCATGTGTAAACAGTCTTTTACATCCATAGTTTCCAATCTGGATGTTGTGAAATGATTTACTTGCATGACCTGCTCCACAGCTGTGTGGTCTAGTGCAGGGGTGCTGAAAGCATTCAACCCAGGTGTAGATACAGAAGACACATGTGTATACTTGAATTAACCATATGTTAATTACTAGATATGAGTGAAGTTCCCGAATTTCACAAAGAAATCTGATTCGTGATTAATCAATTCGTCACTAACCACATTTCTTTGTATGTAGCGGGTGCAATGACGGTGAATGGCCATCATGCCACCCCCCATCATTGAACCCCTCAGATGCAGTGTTCATCGCTGATCGCGGCATCTGAGGCTACCATTTAGGCCTTTTAGGGTTTAATCAGGGTAAAAAAAAAATATTATATATATATATATATATATATATATATATATATATATATATACTTCCCTTATCCACTTGCTCACATTGAGGCCGTCACAGGCATCTTGATTAAAAACACCACTCGAAATCTCGTACAGTGACATGATGTCATCACTCCAGCCTGGGGCAGTGACATCATCACTGATGATGTCAATGCGCCAGTTCAGCGTGTTGGCGTGGTCACGTCATGCGTCACCCTGCGTGAGATTTGATGCGATATCTTACATCAAGATGGCTCAATGCTGTATGTGATGAGCTTAACTGAAGGTTTTTCCTTGGTAACTACCAAGACATCATTGATATTCCTGAACATTCTCTCTTTTTTTTTGCAAAGGTCTTTTTGAGAAGCGGAGACTGTGTTTATCTTTATCTTCAGCACTGTCATGATGCTAAATTAATAGGCTTGTCTGGGCCCTGGAAATAATTTAGTATGGCTGGGCATAGTGTATGAGTGAAATACTCACTTACTATGGTTGTCCCAGGTTTCTGTGGTACATCTCCTGGAAGCCCACTGCACACACTGTGAGTCCTCAAAAGTTGTGTGTAGAGAACTATAGGGGAGTATGGAGTTAGTTATCCAGCCCTTGTCTCACTTGCTAGGCAGTAGCTAGATGTGGCTGACTCCATCCTACTTCTTCCAGAAGCTGCTAACAGTCAGTGTATGGCAGAGTGAGAGCCAGAGAGTGAGCTAAAAGAGCCACAGCAGTATTGGCCAGGGAATGCCTGACCTGGGAAGATCATCTAACAAAGTGAACCAGCCTCTGAGGGAAAGAAAACTGAATTTAAAGGACTGCAGAGCAGCCATTTACAAGGGAGAATGCAGGAAGATACAAGTCAGTGAATAGTAACACATATGTGTGTTTCGCACTTCACTGCACTGTGGTCAGGGAGGGAAGTCTCAGATACCCTGCTATGCTTAAAGGGGTTGCCGGGGTTCAGAGCTGAAACCGGACATATCCCTATTTTCACCCAGGCAGCCCCTGTGACATAAGCATCGGAGCATTTCATGCATTTCATACGCCCATTGGCTTAAAGTAATTTTCATTGTGGATCCGTTTTGTTGCATTTAGATTTAATGCAAGCAGATCCGGCTGAAACGGATGCATCCAGATGTATTAAATGGCACAGATCCATTTCATTCCAGTTTTGAGATCCTCAAAAGCCACAACGCAAGTGTAAGGAGTAAGAGGATTGATAAGTGACATACATAAGTAAAGCAAACAGCAGAACTCTTAAGGAGTCCCAGGTGCAAATCCTAGATGAATCCTGGACTAGGATCCCTAGAAGATATAGTGGACAATAATAGGAAGCACTACGGCATGAAGAGAAAACCTGGTCTCCTTTATTAACCCATGCAAAGTTTCAGCTCGTCTCAATGGAGCCTTTGTCAAGCAATGACTATAATGCTCAGTGCATCATATAAAGGTGTACCAACATGTGAATGTGACAACATCATGATTTCATTGTACAAATTAGCAATTAAAATCAAAACCTTATAAAACATGATTCCATGAAAAATATGAATCTATATAAAAACACATATCACATGATTCTAAAGTGAATAAATGATCATGATTACAGACTTTGAAATCGAAAGCGTAGCTTCAACTCTGTGAGAGTGTAAATACCATTGAATTAATTAATGTAACTCCCGTGAACGTGATTAATATTAAAAGCATATATTGGTAGGAAGCTCACCCCTAATTGAAACTGTATCCATTGCCATACTTGGTGTTTCACAGGGAGTACTGCGTCAACCCTGTATCGGTGTAAGAAGGGCAAGAAACGCCACTAAGGGAAGCACACTGCCCATGCACACGTACGTGCATCGGGACTTCCTCTGTATAATTCCATCCCATAACCTAGATGGGAACTTAACCTACAAACTTCACTCACAAAGAGCGTAAGAAACTACATGCCATACATATTATATTAAAAATATAAAAAAAATATTGCATAAAGAGTTCATCACAAAAATAAAGGGACATAACATATGGGACAAAACAGCTGACCCAAAGTCTTGGCGCTGAACTAAGTCATTGACCATTGGTGCTGATACCCCACAAAAAGATGTAAAACATGTTCAAAATATGAGGTGGCAAAAAGAAAGAGGATAATAAATAGTTATTCTCTCTCTAAAGAAGTTTGAATATAATCCTACTCCTTAGATACAACAATACATACAGTGGGGAAAAAAAGTATTTAGTCAACCACCAACTGTGCAAGTTCTCCCACTTAAAAAGATGAGAGAGGCCTGTAATTGACATCATAGGTAGACCTCAACTATGAGAGACAAAATGAGAAAACAAATCCAGAAAATCACATTGTCTGATTTCTAAATAATTTATTTGCAACTTATGGTGGAAAATAAGTATTTGGTCAATAACAAAAGTTCATCTCAATTCTTTGTTATATATCCTTTGTTGGCAATGACAGAGGTCAAACGTTTTCTGCAAGTCTTTACAATGTTGGCACACACTGTTGCTGGTATATTGGCCTATTCCTCCAGGAAGATCTTCTCTAGAGCAGTGATGTTTTGGGGCTGTCACTGGGCAACACGGACTTTCAACTCTCTCCAAAGGTTTTCTATGGGGTTGAGATCTGGAGACTGGCTAGGCCACTCCAGGACCTTGAAATGCTTCTTACAAAGCCACTCCTTCGTTGCCCTGGCGGTGTGCTTGGGATCATTGTCATGCTGAAAGACCCAGCCATGTTTCATCTTCAATGCCTTTGCTGATGGAAGGAGGTTTGCACTCAAAATCTCACGATACATGGCCCCATTCATTCTTTCATGTACACGGATCAGTCGTCCTGGTCCCTTTGAAGAGAAGCAGCCCAAAAGCATGATGTTGCCACCCCCATGCTTCACAGTAGGTATAGTGTTCTTTGGATGCAACTCAGCATTCACTCTCCTCAAACACAACAAGTTGTGCTTCTACCAAACAGTTCTGCTTTGGTTTCATCTGACCATATGACATTCTCCCAAAAATTTTCTGGAACATCCAAATGCTCTCTAGCAAACTTCAGACAGGCCTGGATATGTACTGGCTTAAGCAGGGGGACACGTCTGGCACTGCAGGATCTGAGTCCCCGGCGTCATAGTGTGTTACTGACGGTAGCCTTTGTTAAGTTGGTCCCAGCTTTCTGCAGGTCATTCACTAGGTCCCCCCATGTGGCTCAGGGATTTTTGCTCACAGTTCTTGTGATCATTTTGACCCCACGGGGAGAGCTCTTGCGTGGAGCTGCTGATCGAGGGAGATTATCAGTGGTCTTGTATGTTTTCCCTTTTCTAATTATTGCTCCCACAGTTGATTTCTTCACACCAAGCTGCTTGCCTATTGCAGATTCAGTCTTCCCAGCCTGGTGCAGGTCTACAATTTTGTTTCTGGTGTCCTTCGACAGCTCTTTGGTCTTCACTAGAGATGAGCGAATCGAAGCTGACGAAGTGGAATTTGTTACGAATTTCATGAAAAATTTGATTCGCAACGACAGCGAATTTTATGGCGATTCGTAGTAACAAATCTTTTGGCTGCAAGCACATGGCATGACATGGGGGAAGGATTTCTGGGACAAAGAAGTAAACACCCACAACGCGATCACATGCTAATGTAGCCAATTAGCAGCCAGCCAGGTCCTGTGATGTCACAGCTCTATAAATAGCTCTGCAGTGCTGAAATCCGCCATTTGCTATTGATTTTAGACCAGAGACAGACGTCAGGAGAGATAGGGCAAGTGAAAGTAAACCTAAAGAAAAGAAATGAGGAGATCATGGATAGATAATCTGAATTGCAGGGATAGGAGAGGGACGATTTCTAGACAGAAAAGCAGGCAGTGAAATCGCTATTTTGGGACACTGAGCAGCAGTGAGTGGGCATAGGGGTAAGCCTGTTATACAGCACTGCACTCTGTTCTAAAGGCTGTTTTGGGGTGCTTTATTCAAAGAAGCACCATTAGTGTCGCTTTTTGCAGAGCAGTAAGAGGGTCAGAGCCTTGTTTGGGGTACATTAAAAAAAAAAAAACTATAATAAAAAAAAAAACATTTAAAAAAAAACAATATCTTTTGGGTTGTGTTTGGGGAAAAACATATATAATGCGTGATTGGCAGCTTGTAAATGTGAAAGAAATAATTGCGGCGTTATTCGCCATAAAAAATATAGTGCTAAATATGTGCCATATAGTGCTAAATTCTTCAGTGTAGTTGAATTGCCAAAAAAAACTGTGAATCTGTGTTTGTGGGGTTATTAGTTTTAAATAACTATTTGCGGCGTTATTCGCCATCCAAACAGAAAAGCGTGATATTGTGCTGACGTAGTCAGTGAAGTCGATTTTCCCAAAAAACTGTGAGTCCGTGTTTGTGGGGTTATTAGTTTTAAATAACTATTTGCGGCGTTATTCGCTATTCAAACAGAAAAGCGTAATATTGTGCTAACGTAGTCAGTGAAGTTGACTTGCCAAAAAAACTGTAAATCCGTGTTTGTGAGTTTGTTCGTTTAAAATAACTATTTGCGGCGTTATTCGCCATCCAAACAGAAAAGCGTGATATTGTGCTAACGTAGTCAGTAAAGTTGACTTGCAAAAAAAACTGTGAATTTGTGTTTGTGGGGTTGTTAGTTTTAACCCTTTCACGACCGGAGGTTTTTTCGGTTCTGCATTTTCGTTTTGCACTCCCTGCCTTCAAACAGCCATAACTGTTTTATTTTTCTGTTCACATAGCTGTATGAGGGCTTGTTTTTTGCGGGACAAGTTGTACTTTCCAACGCCACCATTTAATATTACATATGGTGTAGTGGGAAGCGGGAAAAAAATTCCAAATGGGGTGAAATTGCAAGAAAACCGCTATTCCGCTACAGTTCTACGGGTTTCTTATTTACAGCGTTCGATGTGCATTAAAACTGACCGGTTACTTTCATTCTACTGGTCAGTACGAATCCGGCAATACCTAATATGTATAGTTTTTCCTGCGTTTAGATGGTGATAAAATAATTAGAAAGTTGCCCTTTTTTTTTTTTTTTTCCTTGTCATATCTTGACCCCTATAACTTTTTGGTATTTATGTGTACAGAGCTGTATGGGGGCTCATTTTTTGAGGGGCGGTCTGAAGTTTTTATTGATACCATTCTGGGGTGTGTATGACTTTTTGATCACTTTTTATTTAATTTTTTTTAGAAAAAAAAGCGACAAAAAAATGCGAATCGCCATTTGGATGCTTTTCCGCCACACAATTCGCCGTATTGAAATTTTTTTTTTATATTTTAAAAGTACGGGCGTTTTCGGTCACGGTGATACCCATGATGTCTATATTTATTGTTATTTAGGTATTTATTTTTTACTTATACGGAAAGGGGGGTGATTTGAACTTTTATATCTTTTTTATTTTTTATATATTTTTTAACATTTTTTTTTAATTTTTCTGTGATTATTTTAAAGCTCAAACATCATCTGATCTATTGTGTTTAGTTTTTTTTCTTTATGAGCAATCATGGATTTACTAGATGCAGTTAAATCCATGAATTGCTCATTTCTTATCCTGGCTTGCCATCTAGTGGCCAGAATAAGAATTGCAGTTTGAAAACTGTAATCCTCACCAGCGAGGATTACAGTTTTCATATGGTGTACAGACACCCTGATTGGGCAATCGGGACATGTACGGCGGCGGTCGGGAAGGGGTTAAATAACTATTTGCGGCATTATTCGCCATCCAAACAGAAAAGCGTGATATAGTGCTAAATCACAGAAATCCTAACAGGATAGAAGGGTAGGCGTCTTGAAAAATGTAGCAATCACTGGAATTAGGGACGCTAAAAATTAAACTTTATTTCAACTGTTTAAAGGGTTTCTGTCATCAGAATTTACCATAGTAAACCAAGTGTCATTTGCAATACGCAAATGACACCTGATGACAGATCTTTTTGTTTTATACTTTTCTGTAAAGTTGTTAGTGAGAAAAGTTCGTTTTTAAAATATGCAAATTAGCTCCCCTAGGTGCAGTAGGTGTGAACCCTGCACCTAGAAGCGGCCGTAATGCCTCCTCTTACCCCTCCTCCGTAGCGTTGATTGACAGGGCCAGGCAGCCAGCTCTTTCGGCTCCCGGCCCTGTCCGAGTCCGAAATCCCGCGCCTGCGCATTGCGATCAGCAATGCGGGCGCATTGAGGAAGCCGGGAGCCGGGCGGCCGGCGGCTCAACGCGCATGCGCGGATTGCTGATCGCAATGCGCAGGCGCGGGATTTCGGACTCGAACAGGGCCGGGAGCCGAAAGAGCTGGCTGCCTGGCCCTGTCAATCAACGCTACGGAGGAGGGGGTAAGAGGAGGCATTACGGCCGCTTCTAGGTGCAGGGTTCACGCCTACTGCACCTAGGGGAGCTAATTTGCATATTTTAAAAACAGACTTTTCTCACTAACAACTTTACAGAAAAGTATAAAACAAAAAGATCTGTCATCAGGTGTCATTTGCGTATTGCAAATGACACTTGGTTTACTATGGTAAATTCTGATGACAGAAACCCTTTAAAATATATGTGTGTATCAAGGGAAAAACTCGCACAAAAAGCGTATATAAAATATCATACGCTATCCTCTGTGTGGTGCATTTGGATCAATCGCCCCACCTCACTATGTGGTAGCTGTAGGTTGAACCAAGAACATCTCCTGGAGCCGAAACCCAGAAGTCAGGGAGAAGATCAGTTCCGTATAATTGCCACATATGACGATGCGCATGAGGTGGTACGGGACATACTAACATGCTTCTGGGGTATTCTGAGGACAGATCCTGATATAGGCTATCTGGTCGGTGACCGACCAGCAATAACCTATAGACGTGGGCGTAGCCTGAAGGATAGGTTGGTCCACAGTTTTTGCCAGACTCCCTCTTGTCCCACTTGGCTCCGTTCAAATTTGAAAGGCAATTTCCGGTGTGGAAGTTGCATAGCTTGTGGGGCCATAAAAGGTGGAGATATATTTGTCAGCACTGTCACCAAGAGACGCTTCACAATAAACTCCTTCATTAATTGCAAGACCAACGGACTGGTGTATTTGGCATCATGTTCCTGCGGTCTGCAATATGTGGGGAAGACCATAAGGGAATTTCGGCAACGCATTGGGGAACATCTCAATGATATCAGGAATGAGGCTGATACCCCAATTGCTCGTCATATCGTCTCTGAACATCAGGGTGACGTAAAAGCACTGTACTTCCAAGGGATTGAAGTCATCAGAAGATCCCCTAGAGGTGGGGACTTTGATAAGAGGCTTCTCCAAAAGGAGGCACAGTGGACTTTCCGATTAAGAACAGTGCGTCCTGAAGGTTTCAATGACCATATCTCTTATATGTGCTTCCTTTAAGTAGGGATCACCTATGGCTTTATTTACTTCTGGTTCGAACTGCTTATGTGGCAGCATCTCCCCTTTTCTTTTGGGGGGGTTGGCTGTTACATATATTAGTATAATATATAGGAGTTGTCATAGCCATGTATCTATTCATCATTTTTTATATCTGAGTTCCCCATCTTTGGAACTCTATGGAATTTCCTACCGCTAGTTTGCCTGATAATATATGGCGCCTCCAATTCATTTGCTGTGCCTTTTCTTAGTTAGCCGTGGTAGTTCAGTTTGAAACCGCCGATGTAGTGACCTTTGACAAAACTAGGACAGTGTTTTACACTGTCGGCCATGCCGTTGAATGAGAGGGGACCGTGGTCGTGGGCGGGCTGATGAAGCTCCGCCCCCCGCTCTTGACCGACGGATCCTGAAGTGGCCCGGCCTTCAGGGAGGAGCTTTGACTATAAGAATGCACCAGGTAAGCGGCGGCCTTACGGCCCCCATAGCGCCGGTGCCACCACCTCACCACAAGAGGTGGTTGGCGTATTTGTGTGTCTGTTTGTCTTGCTACCCTGTTTCTGAAGAGCCCCAACTGGGGCGAAACGCGTAGAACAATAGTTGGTAGTATCAGCGAGACTGACTACATTTAGCACACATGCAGTGTTAGCGCTTGCCGTCACAGTTTTTTTGGCGCTTTATGTGAGGGATTGGGCTGTATCCTCCTACACTGGGCGGTTCATGGCCCTTGTGGTTAGGGGGACAAAGCGAGACCCTGAACAGGGATCGCCAATTGGTCCCACCCCACAGCAGGGTTAAGCCTCACTCTCCTTGGACATACAGGGGCCCTGATTGGAGATACCCCTACAGGGGATTAATCACGGCTCGGTCTAAGTGTGGGGGAGATTAGAGGCATTTTTCCCTGCTTTACAGACTGCTTACACAGTCTGTCTGATATCCTAATGTGGGTGCATTTTATAACTTTTTCTTTGGTTCAACCTACAGCTACCACATAGTGAGGTGGGGCGATTGATCCAAATGCACCACACAGAGGATAGCGTATGATATTTTATATACGCTTTTTGTGCGAGTTTTTCCCTTGATACACACATATATTTTAAAGGGTTTCTGTCAGAATCAGAATTTACCATAGTAAACCAAGTGTCATTTGCAATACGCAAATGACACCTGATGACAGATCTTTTTGTTTTATACTTTTCTGTAAAGTTGTTAGTGAGAAAAGTCCGTTTTTAAAATATGCAAATTAGCTCCCCTAGGTGCAGTAGGCGTGAACCCTGCACCTAGAAGCGGCCGTAATGCCTCCTCTTACCCCCTCCTCCGTAGCGTTGATTGACAGGGCCAGGCAGCCAGCTCTTTCGGCTCCCTTGATACACACATATATTTTAAACAGTTGAAATAAAGTGAAATTTTTAGCGTCCCTAATTCCAACGTGATATAGTGCTAACCTAGTCAGTGAAGTTGACTTGCCAAAAAACCATAAAATCCGTGTTTGTGGGTTTGTTAATTTAAAATAACTATATGCGGCGTTATTCGCCATCCAAACAGAAAAGCGTGATATTGTGCTAACGTAGTCAGTGAAGTTGACTTGCCAAAAAAACTGTGAATCCGTGTTTGTGGGGTGGTTAGTTTTAAAAAACTATTTGCGGCGTTATTCGCCATCCAAACAGAAAAGCGTGATATTGTGCTAACGTAGTCAGTGAAGTTGACTTGCCAAAAAAACTGTGAATCCGTATTTGTGGGGTTGTTAATAGAGATGAGCAAGCACTAAAACGCTCGGGTGCTCGTTATTCGAGTCGAATTTTTCCCGATGCTCGGGTGCTCGTTTCGAATAACGAACCCCATTGAAGTCAATGGGAGACTCAAGCATTTTTTGCAGGGGACCAAGGCTCTGCCTAGGGAAGGCTGGGTGAAAACCTGGAAACCTCAGAAAATGATGGAAACACCACGGAAATGGACAGGAAACAGCAGGGGCAGCATGCATGGATGCCTCTGAGGCTGCCTAATCGTACCATTACCCCACATTCTGGCCAACAGCCTTGGGGTGACCCTCAAGACAATTGTGCTGACCCAGACCAAGATGGGCAAGGCACATGCGCTGGCACATGTTAGGAAAGCACCCAACTAGGTGCAACGAAGGTCCATCGCCGCCTGCGGGTGACACCACTGCCCATGCTGGCACTGCTGTCCTATCTCCTGCCCCACGACGCAGGCATAAGCCCTTACACAGCGTGGTGACAGCGTGGTGGTGACACCAACAAGTGACCAAGTTAGATTGAGGTAGCAGGTGAACCACCCAAAAATTTACCCTGACACAGCAGGGCGGTGAACCCAGAGTGATCAAGTGAGACTGAGGTAGCAGGTGAAGCACTTAAAATTTTACCATGACACGGAATGGCGGTGAACGTCAGACGCCGCCTGCATGAGATTAGGGATAGAGCTGCTGTCTGTCAGGGAGAGTGTTAGGGCCTGAATTTAGATGTTGGTTAGGCAGGAATCACCCACAAAGAACCCAACAGCCCTTCTAAGGACTACAAGCACCTTTTTTTTGTCT
>ONZH01029032.1:0-70459 GCA_900303285.1 Rhinella marina
TCAACTTGTGCATGTGGCTTGAGTAGCTAGCTTCAGTAAGGGTGCAGAGGGGTGGTAACCAGTTGTGTACCTGCACAGACTCACTCTATCCAATCAGTGCTGCCATTTTCAGACTGTGCAGGAACACACCTCGAACTGGTTACCTCCCCTCTGTACACTTACTTCAGACTGCTAGCTATATATAGGGATCAGCAACCTTCGGCATTCCAGCTGTTGTGAAACTACAACTCCCAGCATGCTCCTTTCACTTCTGTGGGACTTCAGAGAACAGCCAAGCAAATGTGCATGATGGGAGATGTAGTTTCACAACACCTGGAGCGCCGGAGGTTGCCTACCCCTGCTCTAGTAGAAATAATAAAGAAATGACACAACATAGAGACATAAGAATAGATTTTCCAGAATTGTTACTACATGGGGGATGCAGGTAGCTATTAAAACAGACATGTCAGGAGAGGGGTGAGAGGTCCTCTTTAACCCTTAGAGGACAGGGCGATTTTCCGTTTTTGCATTTTCATTTTTTACTCTACGCATTCCCAGAGTCATAACTTTGTTATTTTTCCATTTACTTAGCCTTATGGGGGCTTATTATTTGGGTGGCAAGTTGTTCTAATGGCACCATTTATCGTTGCATCCAATCTAAAAGGAAGCGGGGAAAAATTCCAAATAAGGTGGAATTGGAAAAAAACGCAATTCTGCCCCAAGTTTTTTTTTTTTTTACGGCATTAAATAAGCAGTAAAATGAAAATGATACCACACTTGTACAGTTTTTCTTGGGCACCTTCTTACATATTTGGCACATCTGGCCATGCTGTGTGATACACTTAAATCTACAGCAGCCTCCTAGCTGCAGAAAATTTAACCCTTAGAGGACAGGGCGATTTTCCATTTTTTTGCGTTTTCATTTTTCACTCCCAGCATTCCCTTAGTCATAACTTTATTATTTTTCCATTCACATAGAAGCCTTATGAGGGCATATATTTGGGGAGACAAGTTGTACTTTCTAATAGCACCATTTACAGTTGCATACAATCTAGTAGGAAGCAGGAAAAAAATTCCAAATGGGGTGGAACTGGAAAAAAACACAATTCTGCCACAGTTTTTGAGGGTTTTTTTTTTGCGGTAACATACAGTACAGACCAAAAGTTTGGACACACCTTCTCATTCAAAGAGTTTTCTGTATTTTCATGACTATGAAAATTGTAGATTCACACTGAAGGCATCAAAACTATGATTTAACACATGTGGAATTATATACTTAACAAAAAAGTGTGAAACAACTGAAAATATGTCTTATATTCTAGGTTCTTCAAAGTAGCCACTTTTTGCTTTGATTACTGCTTTGCACAATCTTGGCATTCTCTTGATGAGCTTCAAGAGGTTGTCACCTGAAAAGATTTTCACTTCACAGGTGTGCCCTGTCAGGTTTAATAAGTGGGATTTCTTGCCTTATAAATGGGGTTGGGACCATGAGTTGTGATGGGCAGAAGTCAGGTGGATACACAGCTGATAGTCCTACTGAATAGACTGTTAGAATTTGTATTATGGCAAGAAAAAAGCTAAGTAAAGAAAAACGAGTGGCCATCGTTACTTTAAGAAATGAAGGTCAGTCAGTCCGAAAAATTGGGAAAACTTTGAAAGTGTCCCCAAGTGCAGTCGCAAAAGCCATCAAGCGCTACAAAGAAACTGGCTGACATGAGGACCGCCCCAGGAAAGGAAGACCAATAGTCACCTCTGCTGCGGAGGATAAGTTCATCCGAGTCACCAGCCTCAGAAATCGCAGGTTAACAGCAGCTCAGATTAGAGACCAGGTCAATGCCACACAGAGTTCTAGCAGCAGACACATCTCTACAACAACTGTTAAGAGGAGACTGTGTGCAGCAGGCCTTCATGGTAAAATAGCTGCTAGGAAACCACTGCTAAGGACAGGCAACAAGCAGAAGAGACTTGTTTGGGCTAAAGAACACAAGGAATGGACATTAGACCAGTGGAAATCTGTGCTTTGGTCTGATGAGTCCAAATTTGAGATCTTTGCTTCTAACCACCGTGTCTTTGTGCGACGCAGAAAAGGTGAACGGATGGACTCTACATGCCTGGTTCCCACCGTGAAGCATGGAGGAGGAGGTGTGATGGTGTGGGGGTGCTTTGCTGGTGACACTGTTGGGGATTTATTCAGAATTGAAGGCATACTGAACCAGCATGGCTACCACAGCATCTTGCAGCGGCATGCTATTCCATCCGGTTGGCATTTAGTTGGACCATCATTTATTTATCAACAAGATAATGACCCCAAACACACCTCCAGGCTGTGTAAGGGCTATTTGACCAAGAAGGAGAGTGATGGGGTGCTACGCCAGATGACCTGGCCTCCACAGTCACCAGACCTGAACCCAATCGAGATGGTTTGGGGTGAGCTGGACCGCAGAGGGAAGGCAAAAGGGCCAACAAGTGCTAAGCATCTCTGGGAACTCCTTCAAGACTGTTGGAATACCATTTCAGTTGACTACCTCTTGAAGCTCATCAAGAGAATGCCAAGAGTGTGCAAAGCAGCAATCAATGCAAAAGGTGGCTACTTTTAAGAACCTAGAATATAAGACATATTTTCAGTTGTTTCACACTATATATATATATATATATATATATATATATATATATATATATAAGTATATAATTCCACATGTGTTAATTCATAGTTTTGATGCCTTCAGTGTGAATCTACAATTTTCATAGTCATGAAAATACAGAAAACTCTTTGAATGAGAAGGTGTGTCCAAACTTTTGGTCTGTACTGTATATATATATATATATATATAATATATGTTGTAAAACTAACCTGTTACCTTCATTCTCCAGGTCAGTACGACTAAAATGATACCACATTAGTATAGTTTTTCTTCCGTTTTAATACTGAAAAAAAAATGTATAGAGTAGAATTAATATTGTTATATTTTAACAGTACAGACATTTTTGCACGCAGCAATGCCCATGATGTGTATTTTTTTATTGGGTAAGTATTTTTATTTAACTTTGGGGAAAGGGGGATGATTTGAGTGTATATTTTTTGTTTTTTAGATTTTTAAAAACTTTTTTTTTTATCTTTTTCTTTACTTTTTTCTTATGTCAATCATTCGATTGCACTTTGTGTTCATAGATGCCATCATTAAATGCTTCATTTTCAATATAAAATTACACTGCTGCTACCTATTGGCCTGTATTGGTATATTTCACTAATAGCTGCCTAAGCCTGCTTGAGGTTTTGGTCTATTAGCATAGTGTAGCCGGCTCCCCAGTCTTGGTGGGGGAAGGCTGTTACAGGAATGGAAGCGCATGGCTACCGCTTCTAAACTGCTCAGATGCTGAAGTTACATTTGACCACGCCATCTGAGGGGTGTAATGTATGCGATCAGTCTTATGGCTGATCGCATACATGTACCGTGGGTCTCTGCTGTTTGAAACAGCAGAAACCTTGCAGCTATGGTGCCTGCTGCATATTTAAAGATGTGACTTCTTTAAAGGGGTTCTCCAGGAATTAAGAAAATGAAATTACTTCATCATAAATATATTCCCAAATACTGTTCATCATTTATAATGGCTCGTTTTATCTAGGAAACAATCATCTGGGGAAACAAAATGGCCACCGCCCTATTAGTACACACAAAACCTGTCCTAGTCACACAACAGGACAAGTTACTTCACAACACTGAGGTACAGAGCTGCCTCATCCTCCTCTCTGCTCTGCTTGTCAGGAATTATGATCCTCAATACAGATGATAAGATCTTCAGCTGAATCTCTGTAGGAATGGAGTTCATGAGGAGACATGAAGTACAGAAAAGTATTTGGTATAATATTTATAATAAAGTAGTATTTACGTATTTTCATTTTCTTAATTCCAGGAGAACCCCTTTAAGGATGCAACTTACGCTGTACATATACAATTATTGTGTCACGCCTGTGGCACCGTCCGCTGCCCGCCCACAGCATGCCTCCTTTCCTCGCCACTTCTGAAAAATGGCGTGAAGGGGGAAATAGCTCGCATTTTGCCACACAAATGGCATAACACGAAATGTGCAACCTACGTACAACACAAAAGTAGCGTAAATAGGTTAGTAAATGTCCCTCATAATGTGTATATGATAATTGCAACAACAGTGAATAATACTATAATAAATAGAATATTAAAAATATCAACAACATAATATAATAAATAGAAGAAATAATAAGAATTCTGTAATATGGCACATGACATAGCATTACATTACACAGCCATGAGCAGAACTATCATTCAGATGCTTATGTATAATAATCCACACTTAAAGGAATTGTCTAATGAAAAATATTCCACATTTTTATAACCAGCACCTGGATTTGAATACTTTTGTAACTGCACAAAATTAATAATTTTGTATGGCAACTGAGTTATTCAATAAAATCTATTCTTTTTCTCATTTCTCTGTCCATCTCAGTAACATTGCTGAGGTGGACGCACATGATCAGATCCATCCTTCAACTGTCACCAGCGGAATCTACTGTTAGAATAAAAGTCTTTATTTTTCTCTCAGGAACGCTACAACGGACTTTCACCACCAACCCCACCAGACAGTATAGCTAGTTTAATAATGCTTATCCTGCTTTAAAATATAAAATAGATAGTGTGACTATGATTATACAGGTTCCAGTAAAACACTGAACAAATATCATAAAATAGGCGTTTAGCGAATAGTTTCCACTAAGAATATAAAGCGGCTTACCAATGTTCAGACTTTCAATTAAATGAAGATTCCTGTGAGGTTAGAAAGCTTTTAAATTGGTCAATATCGGTCCAGTGAAAAGGTGTCTTACTGCTTTTTCAGTTTTCATTAATTGTGCATTGATGAAAGTGCCTCCGTAGAAGCGGCTCCTCTTTAACGAAGCAAGATTTAACATCTCTGAAAAATAATTTGCTTTCTGGGACTTGGAATGATAAGTAATCAAAAAGAAATAAGACAAGTAAACTTCCTCCATGTGCATTTACCAACAATAACAATTCACAGACTACTGAGCTAACTTAAAGGATAATTGCCAGAAGAACCATAATAAAGTGCTGCCAGAGGGGGAAGAAGTATTGCCAAACAGCACAGAATAGATGTGTTGAAAGTGTAATCTATTGTATAAAACATGTTCTGTTATGTCTATACTAGTTTTTACTGCTTTTTGTGGTATGCGTGGCAACTGTACCCTAAATTGGAGTGGTCCATAATCCAGGAGTGCAGAAGTTGTTTGTTACCACAGTCCTACAAGAGGCAGTGTGGATCCGTGTTTGATGGCAACCTGTTCAAAGAATGGAGCAGAAGACCGATGCCTGCCATTTGGGAGAACCACCCTGTAGGTTGCAGAAAACAAAGTACCTGGAGTGCTAGTGTGTGGACTAGTGAGAACAAATAAAAGGGACTCTCTTACCAGCTAACAAAATCCTGAAAGAACCTGAAGCTAAGGCTACTTTCACACTAGCGTTTTTAATTTCCGGTATTGAGTTCCGTCATAGGGGCTCAATACCGGAATAAAACGCTTCAGTTTTGTCCCCATTCATTGTCAATGGGGGCAAAACTGAACTGAAGACAACGGAATGCTCCTAGAAGTATTCCGTTCAGTCTTCAGACCGGAGAACAAACCGCAGCATGCTGCGGTTTTCTCTCCGGTCCAGGCATCCGCACCAAGACGGATCCGGAATGACCCCCAATGCAAGTCAATGGGGACGGATCCGTTTGGTGTGGACACACCAGTAATCCGGATCTGTCCTCCATTGATTTGCAATGGGGGTCATTCCGGATCCGGCTACAGAGATACATACAGACCTACATACATACATATACACACAAACACATACATACTCATATACTCCAGCCAGGGACGCCGGCAGCATGTCTTCACGCGCCTCCTGCGCGCAGCTATGATGTTTCCCCACTGCGCCCAGCAG
The DNA here is from genome assembly GCA_900303285.1 of Rhinella marina. Classification (NCBI taxonomy): domain Eukaryota; kingdom Metazoa; phylum Chordata; class Amphibia; order Anura; family Bufonidae; genus Rhinella; species Rhinella marina. The sequence goes on from ONZH01029032.1 coordinate 5,952, forward strand.
AGAGCGCTGTGGGGAATCGTCATCACTGCGCGCAGGAGGCGCGTGAAGACGTGCTGCCGGCGTCCCTGGCTGGAGTATGTAAGTATGTATGTATGTGTGTGTATGTATGTATGTTTGTCTGTGTCTTTTCCCAATGTGTGTGTCAACATGTGTGGGGCCGGACTGCTGCTCCGGCTCCACACATGTATCAGCGGCAGTACGGATCCGTTTGCACCCTTTAGGTGCCGGATCCGTGCTGCTGCTAGTGTGAAAGTAGCCTAAGCCTGTTACCAGGAACTGCAGCACCAGAATACATTTTAACTGAATACATTTTATCTGGAATTAATTACAACTACCTTTGTCATGTCCCTCAAGGCAATTGATTAAAGAAGAACTCCCGCAAAAATTTTTATTCTCTGACCTGTTAGAAAGGTGCATGATATAATCTGTAGTGAATGTAATCTTCTCATCAGAGAATGTAATTGTGAGTAACAAACCTCTCTTCTTATTGTAGCTGGGTCATGTGACCAACTCCCTGACCTCCAACTGACCTAGGACAGCAAGCCAGTAACTGCTCTATTCATTCCTATGGGAGCCTCACTTTCAGTCTCATAGGAATACATAGAGAATTAGACTTCCTGTCCACACATAAGTCTCTGTGTGAGTTGGTGGGTCTAATTCCTAGTCACATGACACAGATAAGAAACTTCAGGATTATATAAGTCAAAAATACAGACACTGTTAAGAAGATGACATTCACTACAGATTACATGATGTACATTTCTAGCAGGACATGGAATAACATTTTTTACAGGAGTTCTTCTTTAAGTAAAAGTTCCAGTTATTTAGCAGCATTGACTCCTCTTCATTCCTACCACCTTAATTGGCACCTAAGGGTGCTGGTGTCATGAACACGAGAGACCATGTCTCCCCTGCAACTTAAACCACACCACCAAGGGCAGCTCAATCACCATCTGGTGGGAAATCCCCGAACACCAGAGTGTGTCCCGAAGGAACCTGGTGCTATACTTCCATTCACTGCACGCCCAGGAAGCTGCTAACCCTGAGTAAACAGCTACTACACCCATCGGCCCACCACACTCACACATTGCATCTCTGCGGTCCCGGACACTGCAGTAGTAGAGTGTTACTGCTGAAACTGTGCTGACCTTACCCAACTCTGGGGTACCAGGCCATTTCCCCATAACTCCCAGTGCAGTGGATTCGGAGTCACATGTCTTTTTGCACATAGGACTATAGCTATTATACAACATTTCTATAGAGATGGTTCGCCTCACACAATTCAGCACACCATACTCCATCAGCATTTAGTGTATACGGTATGTCTCTTACTACAAGAAGCCAGCAGTGACTCTCGTGGCCTTTGGCTATCAAGGTAAATCAACTTTGGATGGTTGTGATAAGAAAGACTTTTGCTTCTTGATTATTTATTTAGTTTCTATTGACCGAATATCCCCACACACTCCGCATGTGGAGGCTGCAATCAGCCAGAATTTCATAATTTAATGCTATAGCTGTGTAAAGGTGAGCATGTAGCTTGTATAGTTTATGTGGGCGCTCTCTATGGCACACTTTGTGGGTGTTCTCTGCTAGGACTGTTTGTTGGAGGTACAGCATTGGCACTGATATAGAGCTAACCCAGCCAGCACTGAGAAGCCACCTGATGAAACTGGGAGCACTCTCACAGTGCTGGTAATGGGGGACTCTGCACTTTTGGTGGACTTTACAAGGTGCACTAGACTCCTTGAAACTAATCTTTAAAGTAGACAAGGAGGAAGAAGATGTGTTGCCAAAGGTGAAAAGATGTGTTCAAGGAGGGAGATGTGCTGCTTAAGTAAAGAGCCAAGCAAGACTATATAGCAAGCCCCGAATTTAATTCAGTGACTTTTTAACAGATGACATATCCTCTGGATAGCTCATCAGTATCTCATCGGTGGGGGTCCGACACGTAGGACCCATGCCAATCAGTTGTTTGATAAGGCCACGGAGCTCCTGTGAGGCCAGTGAAGGCACAGTCATCAGTCACATGGACTAGGCCCAGCTCAGTCCTATTGATGTGAATGGGGCTGAGCTGCAATACCAAGCATAGCTGTACAATGTATGGCCCTGTGCTTGGTAAGCTATGAGAAGGCAGCTCTCACTGGAGTGCTGATGCATTCTCAAACAGCGGATTGGCGGGGTCCCGGGTGTCTGACCCTCATCAATCATATACTGATGACCTATCCATTTGGATAGGCCATCAGTTAAAAAGACTTGGAAAACCCCTTTAAAGATTGGTGTGGGTCCAACTTCTGGGATCCCATGGCTAATCATTCTCAGCATCTGAGGTCAGATCTCACTGATCATAAAGTGATGGCATATCTTAGGGACCCACCATTGCTTGATAAGATGGGAGTACCCCTTTTAGGCACATTTACGTTGCCCAGCTATTGTCACGATTCACAATTTTCTGATGGGGACATCATATAGTGGATCTAATATTTTCTTGGGTTCCTGGATTTATTTCCATTATCCTCATGAGTGGCCCAGACGTTATCCCACATGATTTTTACTTGGGGGCACTTGAGAGCCTTGATGTATCAGGAAAGAAACAAAGCACAAATCACCTAAAGGAACATGTTCAAAGTGTATATCGTGTGTAGGTTGCTAAGAATTAAGAAAACGCAAGTGAAATCTTTTTTTCCAGTAGAAAGTTTTTGATTGTGGTCTACTACAGTTAATGTCCACCGGGAGGCAATAACTAGAGGAGAACACTCACTAATTGGACAACCTGACAAGCAAACAACTAGAGCTATCCGGTTACAAAATGCTTAGTACCCAGAGACACTCAATGATCAGGGAATATATTGCTCTCTGTATGGAGCAACCATGTGTTTTCATGCTTTTTGCCTCAATCGGGTATCTTGCAGATGATAGTGAATATAGAAGCTTCTTTACACAAAAGTATTGCTGTCTTCAACTAGAAGAAGCTGAGAACTAGTGACGGACAAATGTGTGGTCATACCAGACTCCACAAGATTTTTTTCCTATTCAAGGGCCTGGCCTGAACACTGATTCAGACTTTTTGCTCAGGAAAATTGTCAGATGAGATGACTAGCCTCTCATGGACAATGCTGATTAAATTAAAGTTTGATATTGGCAACAGTGGTGACACCTAGCTCACTTTGTGTTGTGTATTCTGAATTATTTGAATTTCACCTAATTTCAGAACTTTGACCCAGTTTAGTGCCAACTTTCTTAACATACCTGAAATTGTTATCCATGCCTGTGTCTTGAACTGCATGCTGTTTTTGTACCATACTTGACCACCACAATTATGACCTGCTCTGATAAGTATAAACAACTTCCCAACTTCTACTGAACACCACTTGCACAAGTAATTGGTTGTTCACGTTGGTCGAGTTTATCAACATTATTCGAGGAGGCAGGTTTAAAGGGAATCTGTCATCAACTTTATGTTGACCTCACTGAGGGCAGCATAAAGTAGTGACAGAAATGCCGATGTCAGCGGTGTGTCACTCAAGAGCTAAAAGTAAGTGGTTGCTGAGAACCAACATCATAATCATTGCAGCCCAGGTCTTGAAAAGAGTCAAATCTACCTGAGAAGAATCATGGTTATTCATAATCTCCTGCTCTCCCCTCCATCTGCTGACGATTGGCAGTTCTCTCCTAGAGAGAAAGGGAGAAAACTAGGTAGAAGCCTGTCAGTCATCAGCAGGTGGGCAGGGAGAGCAGGAATTCATGAATAACCAAGACTCTTCTCTGGTGGCCATAACTCTTTTTCAGGCCTAGTCTGCAATGATTGTGATGTTGGTTCTCGGCAACCACTTACTTTTAACTTATAAATGACAGACCGCTGAAATCAACTCACCTGGCTGTACTTCATTTTGCCGTTAGTATGGTCAGCATAAAGTTGATGACAGGTTCCCTTTAAGTGTCACACCCAAGTCTTTAAGGGCTGTCAGGATTATTGACAATCTTACCTCACCTCTGAGCATGTGGTACCTAATGAGAAAATCATACCTGCTCCTTGCTGTTCCATTTCAGTGCCCTAGCTCTGTATGGGGAACTTCCAGTTCCCCGCTTGTTTACTTCCAGCTGGGGTATGGGAAAGGTCACATGCACTACTGAAGCCAATGACTGGCCTCAGTGGGGATGGGGTGTCTGGCACAAGACCTAGCAGTGACATGCCTCTTGGGGATACACTGCAGCCAATGACTGGCCTCAGTGCTAACGTGTCTGCAAGTGGCACAAGACCTAGCAGTGACATGCTTCTTGGGGACACCACTGCTAAGGCCAGTTATTGGCTGCAGTGGCGTATGTGACCCGTCTGGACCCAATCTGGAAGCAAACAACACGAGAATCAGAAGCCAGTGCACCGGAACTGAACTGTGGGGAGCAGGAAGTATGATTTTTTATTAGGTACCACATGATCCGGAGATGACTTAAAAAGGGCCATAATCCTGGAAAGCCACTTTAAGTATAAAGTAAAACAGATTCCTATCGGTGAAAATTATGATCTGCTGTATTTAGGACAAGACGTATCACCCAAGCCTTGGTTTTCGCTATAGTTATATCCCATATAAATGTGTACGGTGACTTAAAAAAAAAACACTTGCATCCTTGCTTTCATGGTGGAACCAGGGGTTTAAGTCTATGTTTAAAAAATATCTTTCAGATCTACAGGGAGCTTTGATTATATCATTGATGAAAACTTCAAGTAAAAGCTTGGTGGGTCTTTCATCTCCGCGGCAAGGAGAACTGATTGTTATCTTGTGTCACTTCCAAGTTGTAAATGGCCTATCATCCTGGAATTCTTCTGGGAGGTCATTTAAATATTGGATCTCTAATGTTTGATGATTGCTAAATGTTCAAGTGATTGACTATAATGTTCTAAGTGAGAAGTGTCAAAGGCATTTTAATCTGTAACAGTTTGAAATTCTATTTCCTACAATGTTTAAGTGTAAGAACTATGCATGTATTAGCATTGTAATGAATCAAGTAATAAGTCTGGTAACCTCAGGGGCTTTTCTCCACCGATTTCATTTTTTTTTGTCCACAAACCTACATTATATTAGATAAGACTATGAAACATTGAGGCTTTTCACTTCAATCAGCGATAACCTCTGCCAGTTTTCCTGTACCAGAATTTACCCTTTATACTGGTATCTAGCATATCCCATCATGATAGCATTGTAACAATTTATGTGCAAGCACTCATCTGTACACTTTACCCCCTAACAGGTACTGCTATATGATATTTAAAGGGGTTGTCACACTTCAGCAAATGCCATTTATCATGTAGAGAAAGTTAATACAAGGCACTTACTAATGTATTCTGATTATCCATATTGCTTCCTTTGCTGGCCCAATTCATTTTTCTATCACATTATACACTACTCATTTCCATGGTTACAGACCACCCTGCAATCCATCAGTGGTGGTCGTGCTTGCACACTGTAGAACAAAGCACCAGTCTATGTGAGGTCCAACGGTCCCAGTCACCAGAGAGGCTGACACTTTTTCCTAGAATGTGCAAGCACGACCACCACTGATGGATTGCAGGGTGGTCTGTAACCATGGAAACAAGCAGTGTCTAATGTGATGGGAAAAATGAATCCAGCCAGCAGAGGAGGCAATCTGGACAATCACAATACATTAGTAAGTGCCTTGTATTAACTTTCTTTAAATGATAAATGCCATTTGCTGAAGTGACAACCCATTTAAAGAGGTTTTCCCACTATAATAAGTAATGCTATATCACTTTCTTATCAGTGGAAGTCCAACTGCTAGAACTACTGCTAGTCCTAGAATGATGGGGCTTCATCATAGCTCACAGTAAATTCTGTTAAAGGAGGTTTTTCATGACTTAGTAATGACTCACCCTCATTGACACCTGTTGTACCAATTTGCTATAGTTCCAACTAGTGATGAGTGAAGTATTTAAAAGTTCGATTCAGCTACTTAGCCGAATTTTACAAAAAATTTGCTTTGTGACGAATTACTTTGACATGAAGCGCATTTCTTTGTAAGTAGTCGGTGCAATGGCAGGTTGAGATTGCGTCGCACCCCGTCATTGTACCCCTCAGATGCAGCATTCATACATGATCACGGCATCTGATATTAATAACAGAGTGTACAATGTAAAAAAAATAATATTTTGCTATTGTGAAGCACGAGGAAATTCGGCTTTGCGACTAATCAAATTTATCCTGGACTTCGATTCACCCATCACTAGCTCTAACTAAAGACAATTTTATGATTGGGACAATTATCAAAAATAAACGTTCTTACAAACGCTCGTTCCATATAATTGGCTTGAGTAAACATGCAGACAATCAATTGACAAGCAAGCACGATGCGATTGTTTGAGTGGCACAAAATCCTAGTTTGTTGGCAGGACGGCGTCCTATGTAAACAGGGATGTGCTGGTGACAATAAAACTGTATGGGAATGAATGATCATAGTAACGATCATTAAAGGGGTCGTCTCACTTCAGCAAATGGCATTTATCATGTAGAGAAAGTTAATACAAGGCACTTACTAATGTATTGTGATTGTTCATATTGCTTCCTTTGCTGATTTGATTCATTTTTCCAACACATTATACACTGCTCGTTTACATAGTTACGACCACCTTGCAATCCTTCAGCGGTGGCCGTGCTTGCGCACTATAGAAAAAAGTGTCGGCCTATATGGTGGCCAGCACCGTGGGAGCACACATAGGCTAGTGTCTTTTTTATAGTGTGCAAGCACGACCACCACTGATGGATTGGAGGTTGGTCATAACCATGGAAACGAGCAGTGTATAATGTGATGGAAAAATGAATGAAGCCAGCAAAGGAAGCAATATGAACAATCAAAATACATTAGTACCGTATTTTTCGTCCCATAAGACGCATTTTTTTCCCCAAAAAAGTGGGGGGGAATGTCCCTGCGTCTTATGGGGCGAATGCTAATGAGTGCTTCCATTAGGAAAGCGCTCAATAGCATCGGAGGACCAGGAAGTGGTGAAGACTCTGTACTCACTGCTTACTTACTTACTGGTCCTCCGCTTGGCTGTCGGCTGTGCAGGGCTCCGCACAGCGTGAGGGCGCTCTGTGACCTCACACTGTGCGCGCCAGTTCACAGAACAGTTAACAGCAGGAGGAAGAAGAACGCTGGAGCGGAGGAGCGGTAGAGTCCAGGAGCAGGAGAGGTAAGTGTTTTTTTATTTTAAGGGGCTGCTGGGGGTGAATATAAGGAAACAAGGGGCTGCTGGGGATGTATACAAGGCAATAAGGGGCTGCTGGGGATGAATATAAGGCAATAAGGGGCTGCTGGGGATGAATATATGGCAATAAGGGGCTGCTGGGGATGAATATAAGGCAATAAGGGGCTGCTGGGGATGAATATAAGGCAATAAGGGGCTGCTGGGGATGAATATAAGGCAATAAGGGGCTGCTGGGGATGAACACAAGGCAATAAGGGGCTGCTGGGGATGAATATAAGGCCAATATGAGGCAATGGGGGCTTCTGGGGGCTCATATGAGACTGCTGGGGGCTGATAAGAGGCATGGGGCTCTTATCTGAGCTCTGATTGGGGTCGTTCACATTGGGGTCTGAGCTGAGGTCTGATTGTTGGTCTGATCTGAGGTCTTATTGGGATTATTAACATTGGGGGTCTTCTTGGAGCTGTCAGCTCAGGTCTGATTAACATTGGAGGTCTACTTGGAGCTGTCAGCTCAGGTCTGATTAACATTGGGGGTCTTCTTGGAGCTGTCAGCTCAGGTCTGATTAACATTGGGGGTCTGATTGGTGGACTGACCTGAGGTCTAATTAAAAATATTTTTTTCTTATTGTCCTAGGTGCGTCTTATGGGCCGGTGCATCTTATAGGGCGAAAAATACGGTAAGTGCCTTGTATTAACTTTCTCTACATGATAAATGCCATTTGCTGAAGTGAGACGACCCCTTTAATCTCCATCCAGCAATGATGATTTATGTGCGTAAATACAGCAAATGGGCGGGCAGTGATTGGAAATGAATATTTCTATGAACTTTCATTCTGATCATAGTCCACTCTATCAGCCCATGTTCACAAGTACATTGTAGCTTTTCTTTACAATGGGAACCACAATTTTGTGACAAATTAGTTGCACCACAGCTCCCAGCAGTGATTCGCAACCCTGTCGAGTTCTGTTGTGGCGTCCATTGTTCTGACGGGAAACATAAGTATACTTTTTTTTAAAAAATATATTATTTTTTGTGTCGTTTTCCTTTAAATTTTAATATCTATTTTTTATAGTTTTGGTAATTGACAGTTTACATTTACTTATATGTCCAAATCTTGTTCATGGTTTTATAGTTTTGGGATGTGGTTAGGTTTTTTCTAATGCTAAAAACAACTGTTTTATCCCATCTATAATATTTCCCCTCTGGGGACATGGAGGAGCAGACAGTTAGCTGTGTTATCCAATACATGGGAAAAAAATACACTTTCTTTTACTTCTTATAAGATTCATCAATGTCTAACAAGTGAAAAATTGCTATTATCTCAGAAGGAACATCAATTTTTGCCGGGTAATTTATCATACAATATTGTTCTTCTAATGGTCATTCTACTATTTATTCTACACATCATTCCATTTTCTGCCGTACACGCAAAACTATTTTTCATGTAAATTTCCATTGAATGTAAACAATATTTTTCATTAAATTGTTTTTACAATTTTAAATTTAAAATTCATTTATTTTTGCTTATTTAATATTATTTCAATAAAATGTCTAAAAACAAAAATAATCTTGTATAAGTATTTATATACGTAGTTCACAGAGAATTTGTTTTTACAATAAGACTGGGACCACACACAAACACATGTACACATGAAAGGGTCAGTTTTATAGAAAAATAACTTACAATACCAAACTTTCCTCCTATATTTTGCATGCATAGTTGTGTAAATAGATCTAATGTTCTCATAGAAGACATTTGATTACTAGGATGATCCCATGTTTAGGTAGTACGGTACCTCTATATGGTGTCATACAGTATACAACTAATAATGCCATGCAGTGCCTGATTATATGTTCCTTACAGTATGGTCCACAAATAATAGCACCATACAGTTGCCTAAATAATATACAATATACAGTACCACATAACCATACATTGCAACAGGGGAGCGGCTCTGGTCTTAAAACTTCAGTGGCACCAGCCACAATGCATATTTACCAGACCCTCCCCCAACACACACAGCAAAGATAAAAAGATAAAATTTGCATGCTAGGCCTAGATGTGCCGTCAGAATGTATAAGGAAATCCTGTACTGATAGGAAGCAATCACAAGCAAAATACACAAGTTCCATCCAGTGATTCACAGATGACATCTTTCTTCTTCTTCACCATTTGGCCCAGACCACCATGAATGCTTCCTCCAGCAACAACTGGTCCCTGCATATTTTTCAGCACAGAAATATTAGGTTCTTCTCATTTCCTTAATCCTCCCTATCTTCTCAACTAAAATGCCTCATTCTAGTGAACTAACAGTGTTGCACTTCTACTACCCCCAATACTGTACTTGCTGTGCTGCCCGTTTCCCCCAATTAGTGCCAAACAGCACCCCCCCAATAATTGTGCTAAGCAAATATTGCCCTCTGTCAGTGATAATGCCTAAATAGTTCCCCAATAATTATAATGCCACACACACACAGAGTTCCCCCAAAATACTTGTGAACAGATAGTGCCACTGACAATAATTGATGCCATACCTAGTGCCCCAAAAATAACTGTGAGCAGATTATGCATCATCAGTAACAGCGCCCCTAACAAATAATGATAATAATGCCTCCAATAATTATAGCAATCAGGGTTCCCCCATAGTGGTGATAACAGTGCGCGCTAGTATAGTGTCCCCCAAAATAAGTGTCCCACTTGGAATTCTTCCATGAGGTCAAGCTGAGTTCCCCTAACATTAATAGTTCCTATATAGTGTCCCCAAAATAATTGCAACAAGCATGGTGCTCCAATAATGATCCAACATTAAGAGTGCATCCCAACATAATTGTGTTAAGTACGGGGCTCCAAAATGCCCCAGATATTAATGGTGCCCATATAGTGCCCCCAGTCAGAGTACAAAGCAGCATGCCCCAACAGTAACAGTGGCCATTGTCCCCTAAAAACCCTTTACCAAGCACAGATTCCCATAGTGATGCCAATATTAATACTGCCCCAAACAACAAAACTCAAGTACTTACCTCATCTAATATTGCACCCAGTGGTGGAGGCCTCTTCCGGCTGGTGGAACCAGCAGTCTGTGGCATAAACAGTTTCGATAACATGCTTATACTCTGCCTGCACTGCTGGTGAACAGTGGGCACAGAGCCAATGGCTCCCGGGCAGATTTTAACTGTATCTGTGCCCCAAGGGCGTGGATAAGTATGAAAGTGGAGATCCAAGACACTATATATGGAGATCGAACCATCTATATATGCTATAGTTGGAGTGAACTGGAGTGTTAAAGAAGTTGTTAGTACAACAGCACAGTTGGCAAACCTCTATAGTACTGTATATAATGCTTCCAACCCAGAAATTTAACACTTTCATGAACAGGCCTAAAAAAGGCCTGAATGTCCAGACAATTTATCGTGATTTTGTGCAGGCGGTTTAGTGACCCTAACTATTTTATTTGACTACCAAAATCATTTTTAAGATTTTTTTTTTTACTTGACACTTAGGACTTTTTATTAGCATTTATTTTTAGAGATATTTTGCCTTTTTTAGGTTTAATTTGGGGGAATTTTTTTTGTTGCAATGGGTTCTCTATTTTGTGCTGATCGCTTCGATATACAACATGAATAGGTTTGAGTGAAGGGGGCGACTATGGTGATGGTTTCCTTTAACGACGGCATTTTTAATTTTTTTTTTTACATTTTTTATTTGGATTTTTTATTTTTATTTTTTTACTTATATTTTAATTTATTTTTGGCACATAATATATCCCACAGGATATATTTGAAAGACCTCTGGAGGACACTGACTTTATTTTTCTTCACTGTTTCCACTGTAACTGGGGCATCCACAGGAGCCCCAGTTATAGGAGAAAAAATAGACCCCTGTGGGGGCATTACACACAAGCAGAGCTGATCAGGGTCTCCTTAGACCCTGCAGCTCTGCTCCTGCCCCGAGACATCAGGTGGTCACATGACCGCTAGGACTAACAGAGGAGGCGGCTTGGCAGCTTCCTGCTTTCCCTCCCTGTGCAGCACTCACCTCCCGGCACAGGAGAAGGCAAGGACAGTAATAAAACGCTTCTGTTCTCCTAAGGGTCCCCGCTGTGCCTGGCAGCCAGGACCCGACCTACTCCTGCTAGATTGCAGGAGCAGGGGCTTTAATCCCAGTTTTAATCCGGGATTAAAGCATTGATTGACCGTTTATATACATGCTATCTACACGGGGTATGTGCAGGTAGGACGTATATAGCCAGTGGGCAGTCGGGAAGGGTTTAAGAACAGTGAGATCCCATAAAACCAGGATTTATTGAACTTCATTAAAAATGGCATACAGAAGCCATTTACGAATTTCAATTTGGAAGTCGAAAAACACAGGAGTGGTTTTTGTACACACTTTTCAATGTATCCCAATAAATCCTGATTTTATGGTATCACACTATGCTGGAATGCTTCTTGCTTGGATTTTTTGTTTTTTACTAGGCAACCTCGCCTTCCCGAGCAACATATTAACTTGTCTCACCAGAAACCTGAGTCCTGCTGCAGCTAGCTATCTGGTACCATATGTCATGCTAACTGGATACTTAATAAGGTGTTACCAAAACAATGCTCTTAATCATGGGTGATCTTAGTAGACAATTGTGCTGCTTGAAATTGCCTTAGACCAGTATTTATTATGGTTCCCACGCCAAGTAACCCTACTCAAATCAGTGACATCAATGTACCACCATCGGTGACACAGTATGTTCCTGCATTGTGCTACCTAGTGAAAGAATGGCATGAGCAAAGTGTGAACACCACAGGTTGAGAACCTAGGGCTTAGACCAGGGGTGCACAACCTTTTCTGGTTGGGGGTCACATTGTCGGCCTGAACCAATTTCAAGGGCCGAAAATAAAACTTAAAGGGGTATTACCAACTGAAATACTATTTTTAAGGCATATTAAACATGCAGTATATATTATAAATGTCTAGTTACACTTCTAATACTCCCATTTAATGGGAAAATAGGTGAAAGATACATGTGAGGAGCCACAAGACAAGGACATACATGTCTGTTACCAGATGGTTTGGGGCCGCACAGAATGGTATTGAGGGCCACATGTGGCCCCCGGGCCGCAGGTTGTGCACCCCTGGCTTAGACTGTGTAAAATGAATACATAGATAAACAGATACATTAAACAGATACATTTTGACTTAATGGGCAGAGCTGGATTATAAAAACTGCATTCTAATCCCCACCATAGCTAAAATGTTAATTTTATGACAATATTGTTAAGGCGCACTGTAATAAATAAGGGTACATGACTATATACTCTATTCTGTGTATCAACATATAAGTTCATTTTATTAAGACTCTGAAGTGGCAAAGAATTTTTTTTACGGAAACCAAAACTGAAAGTTCTCAGCTCAAATACACTTGATACCTGGTTTGTACAGACTTCAGCAAATTGACATCTATTTGTCCATCTATTTGTCCAAACTAAAACTAAATCGCCTATAGTGGGGGGGGGGTATAAGACAATTGCCTATATAATATTCCAGGTCATTCTTACTCTATTACTGTACTTACCACCCAGTATTCAACCATGCTTTTGCCTAATGATTTCATTTTAATTGGTGATTTAGAAACTCAAACCTAGGAATGAAAGTATAAAACATGTTTACAGCAATAAAGCAGGGCTCACATTTAAAGGGTTGTCCCACGAAAAATATTCTACAGTTTTCAAACCAGCACCTGGATCTGAATACTTTTGTAATTGCATGTAATTAAAAATGTGTTATAGCTACTGAGTTATTCAATAAAATATATCTGTATAGCACCACTTAATTTCTTATTTCTTTGACCTGCTCACTGAGAAGGCCGCACATGCTCAATTTTATCTTTCAACTGCCTCCTGAGCTGTGATAGGGAGAGCTGAGACACGCCTCCTGAGCTGTGATAGGGAGAGCTGAGACACGCCTCCTGAGCTGTGATGGGGAGAGCTGAGACACGCCCCCCTGAGCTGTGATGGTGAGAGCTGAGACACGCCCCCTTATATGCAGCAGAAAAGACACTCCCCTTGAGCTACCAGCTTGATATAAATCTAGCACAGCAATAAATGGGAAGATCTCTGGATCCATGTGAGGTACAGGGCTAGTCCTGGCTTTGTTAGAAAGGTATTATCATGTACTATATGATGTCTGATTTTCATTTTTTACATTATTCATGGGATAACCCATTTAAGGTTCAGCTAAGACTGGAGTCAAAGTTAAGTCTTCTGTTATTTCTCCTTTTCATTTTATAATGTTTTTTTTCTGTATGTCCTTTTATTTGCCTCTTTTAACTTTTTTAGACACTGCACCTTTGCTATTAAACCTGACAATTTTTACACCTGTAGTCCTTGTAAGCTCTGAAAAAAATCCATAGCCCTTTATGGCGTGTGTGAGTGTGTTGGGCTTCCTACTAGGCCCGGTGGGTGGTGGGTTTCAGAGAAGCATGGTCTATGTTGGGGTAAGGCTTATGCTCACATTTGAGCCTTAGTAGAAGCTAAGTGCAATATTGAGTGAGTGGAGACAGTTTAACCCCTTGCAGTCACACCCACATCATGTGCTGGGACAGTGAATACATGACAGGCAGTGTATTGTTTGATCTCTATATGGTGGTATCATTTAGTCACTACATAGCATTGTGTTTTGGCTACTGTATGGCACTTTTATTTCAGCTCAGTATGGCACTATTCTTTTCATCCCTTATGGCACTGTTATTTGTTGTTATGAGCAACAAGGGACTCTGTGTTCCTTCATGCACACCTAGTTATTAACTTTATTTCAGCAGTTGCTATGCAGCAAAACCTGGTTTGGTTATTGCTGAGGTATGCCTGGTTGATTAGGGTGGAGTTTCTGATTGTTGAGCCTCTGTATATCCAGTCCTTACTCCATTCTGGTTGTCGGGTATAGTGTTTACTAGATGCACTGACTTCCATATATTTTGTACTTTGATCTCTGGGATCTGTAGTTCCAAGATCGTATTTTGTACTACTGTAGTATACATTCTGTTTGTTGTGGGATCTGTAGTTCCACAGTCTTTCTTGTTGTATTTGGAATTTGATTGTTGCTGTTTTGTTTTGTTGTATTGTCCTGGCTTATTTGTTGACTTCAATTCAAATAGGGTCACCTCAGTATTCCTCCATTTCTGTTCACTGTCACTCATATTCTACCTACTTGGTATGCCATACATCTGCCATCCACTCCATTGCTGGATTGTCTCTTCCTTCCTTGACCCTCAGTATTCAATTCCTGTTATCCTTCAGAGAGTTCATTTCAAAGTTTTGTTTTCTGCCATGTATGTGCTTCATATATGTGGTTTCGACTGTCCAGCAGTTGTACAATTCTTCCCTCCAGGGGTATCTGAGTACCAAGAGCCATTGTTAGAAATTGGGAAAGGCGACTGCTTTAGGTGAAGTCCAGTTCTTCAATCTTGGGCACAAATGGCATCATTACACTTATGCACTATATGGCAATGTTATTTGTGGACTGTGTGTCACGATTATTAGCTATTCCTTTTTTCTAAAAGTTGGAGCCTTCAGACTGTCTTTTGGAACTTGATTCCAATGTGCTATTGGTCCTCCCTGGTTCAGCATACAACGCTCTGGTGAGCAATAGGAAATGTCATGTCTCTAACCTTTTCCTAAAATATGAGTCTCTACTTCTCAGCAGTGAAATGGCTGGCAATAAAACTCCCCCTGAATCACCAGTATATTGAACGTGTGCCACTATTTATCATACTGTACGTTTATATAACACTGTTCTGCATTTCATAGGCATCATATATTATCCTTTAAAACCCACATTATAAAGTGCTTCACGTTCCCATTTATCTTCAGAATGTGTTGGATTCTACAGAAAATTAACCGGCCCATTTGTCATCACATCATGAATCTCTATTGTTTTTTTCCCAAAGCCTTTTGATCTAAGCAGAGGTAAATGTATTCACAAGGAGCACAGATCGCCGAGAATCTTAATGCCGCCACTCAACAGACATTATATTACAGATGATGGCATCTTAGCTATATTCACAAATCCCTTATAAATCCTACGCAACCATCCTAAAATATTTTCCCTGTGCATGAAACTATTACCATGATGATGGGAGCCACATGTCCAAACATGTATTTCATAGCATCTATTCTGAATCAATTTAAGGTTTGACTGAAATACATTGTAGAATACAAAATATCTATTCTGAATGCCTATCATTTACAACGCTGTGTTTAAAAAATCCCTTAAAAGGAATGTCTCATGACAAGAACTCCTATTAGATCATAGGGACTTTATAGAGGAGAGTCACTCGCTCATGTTTCCCCTCCATGTGTCAGAATGGGGCAGCTCCCGATCTGGCAGACAGGGAACGGCCTTGCATTGCAGTACATGGACAGATATTAATTTCAGTGGTACTTATGTCGCTACATACAGTACAGACCAAAAGTTTGGACACACCTTCTCATTCAAGGAATTTTCTGTATTTTCATGACTATGAAATTGTAGATTCACACTGAAAAAAACTATGACTTAACACATGTGGAATTATATAATTAACAAAAAATTGTGAAACAACTGAAAATATGTCTTATATTCTAGGTTCTTCAAAGTAGCCACCTTTTGCTTTGATTACTGCTTTGCACACTCTTGGCATTCTCTTGATGAGCTTCAAGAGGTAGTCACCTGAAATGGTATTCCAACAGTCTTGAAGGAGTTCCCAGAGATGCTTAGCACTTGTTGGCCCTTTTGCCTTCCCTCTGCGGTCCAGCTCACCCCAAACCATCTCGATTGGGTCCAGGTCTGGTGACTGTGGAGGCCAGGACATCTGGCGTAGCACCCCATCACTCTCCTTCTTGGTCAAATAGCCCTTACACAGCCTGGAGGTGTGTTTGGGGTCATTGCCTGTGTATCCACCTGCCTTCTGCCCAACTCATGGTCCCAACCCCATTTATAAGGCAAGAAATCCCACTTATTAAACCTGACAGGGCACACCTGTGAAGTGAAAACCATTTCAGGTGACTACCTCTTGAAGCTCATCAAGAGAATGCCAAGAGTGTGCAAAGCAGTAATCAAAGCAAAAGGTGGCTACTTTGAAGAACCTAGAATATAAGACATATTTACAGTTGTTTCACACTTTTTTATTAAGTATATAATTCCACATGTGTTAATTCATAGTTTTGATGCCTTCAGTGTGAATCTACAATTTTCATAGTCATGAAAATACAGAAAACTCTTTGAATGAGAAGGTGTGTCCAAACTTTTGGTCTGTACTGTATGTACTGTATGCCCTGCAGGTGAAATGCATGCCTAGACCAGGATTTCCATAGTGGATGGATCAGATGCTCACCAGGCTTACTTCTTTTTCTAAAAAGTTGTCCTCATGGGGCAACCCCCTTAAAGGAGTTGTCTCACTTCAGTAAGTGCCATTTATCGTGTAGAGAAAGTTAAAGAGGACCTTTCATGGGTCCAGACATTGTTAAATAAGTAGCAGGTTATGTAGGGCATCTAGCATGGATGTAAGAGCACTTACCATTTTTTCTGGGCGCCGCTCCATTCGCCCGCTGTGCCCCTGTTGAATTCTCCTGCGTGCTATGCTAATCACTAGCATCGGAACAGGAGGAAACGCCTCTGTGGGTTTCTCAATGGGCATCTCCTTCTCCCTGACTGTAGCACTGTCCAATCGCAGAGGAGAGCGTCACAGCCAGGGAGAGAAAAAAAGCTTGCCTTCTCCCTGGCTGTATTAACTTTCTCTACATAATTAATGCAACTTACTGAAGTGAGACTACCCCTTTAACTCCTTGAACATAAGACAAATTGGCCTTGAGGGCCTGAAGAGTTTTTGAATTTTGCCTCTTTGCATTCCAGAGGTCATAACTTTTTTGTTTGGGTCCATGTAGCTGAAGCAAAGTTTTCTGCATTGTAGTTTGTCTTTGTCGTACAGTTTTTAGTGCCTTTTCATGCGCACCATCATCGTCGTAAATGGTAAATTATAAGTGTATAAAAATTGTATGTTCAGAACGGTGTTGGAGGCTCAGTTAGTTCATCAAAAATAAAAGAAAAAAATGTGCAGCATACTGTGCTACTTTATTTTCGGTAAAATGACACCATCAGTAAAACCCAACGGATATTATTAGCCCCTGTATTGTATGGTTACGAGGGGTTATGGAGCGGACTCACAAGCTGAGCCAGCTCCACACGCAGTAGGTGCCAGCTAAGTAAAACCGCTGACACCCAGGCGAAGTGACTGTGATTGGAGCCAGCTCCTGTCCTGGCCATTTAACCCCTCAGATGCCAAGGTCAGTAGCAACCATGCCACCTTACAAGCAGGGGTGCAGCTAGCCTTTCTGCTGCCTGAGGCGAAAACTGAAATGTCAGGCTTAGGCAACAAGATAATGATGACACCAGCCTCTTATAGGCTACAGGAACTAGGACTAAAGCCTATTAGAGAACTGGTGGGCCAGGGAGACACCAATGCCATCTCAGCATTCCTGAGTACAGCAATGCAGTTGAATATGTAGAGATGAGTATTTCCACAATGAAAGTGCTCATTGCCCATGGCCCTTCTGCTTACCCCCTCTCGCCTCACCTGAAATCATTGGTGGTGCACCCCTGCTTACGAGTTAAACATAAGGAGAGGGCTTCCTATGTCCTCTGATCAGAACCCTTGCTGTGAAATCTGTGGGTTTCAAAAGGTTACTACTGCAGCCTGGGGCACTGGGGTTCAGTCTGCAACTTTCATTCATTTTTCTGACCATGAAATTCAGTTTGCAACCTGCTTGTAGTTTCACACTATTTTCATGTGAATGTGTCTCTCCCAGTAATACATGCTGGATTTGTGTTCTCAGAATTCTGCTGTCTTCATCTGCATACTACCATGTGTAGTTTTCTCCCTATCTATGGCCTCCTATATTCCTTCTCCCCACTTCTGCCATGTACAACCTTCTGCTGCAATTTTTAACAATGAGAGAAGAGAGGGGGAGAGCAGAGAGAGATATCAGAAACAAGAGCAGAACCTTAATGGGATTCATATCAGACTCAGCAACACCAGACTCAGCTAGGTGAAGGACTTACACACACTCTGCAGCACCAGAAGGTAGGAAATGTTCAATAAAGACTATTTACAAAGTTGCTTAAAGGGGTTATCCCATGACTAATGCAAAAAATAAAAATCAGACATATAGTACATTTTAACCTCTTTGTAACAAAGCCAGAACCAGCCCTGTACCTCAAATGGATCCAGAGATCTCCACATTCATTGCTCTGCTAGATGTATATCAAGCTGAAAGCTAAAGGGGGGTGTCTTTTCTGCTGCAGCTAAGGGGGTGTGTCTCAGCTCTCCCTATCACAGCTTAGGAGGCGTGTCTCAACTCTTATCACAGCTCAGGAAGCAGTTGAAGGAGGAAACTGAGCATGTGCGGCCTTCTCAGTGAGCAGGACAAAGAAATAAGAAAAAGAACAAACAGCAGGTGGCGCTATACAGATACATTTTATTGAATAACTCAGCGGCTATGCTACATTTTTAGTTACATGCAATTACAGAAGTATTCAGATGCAGGTGCAACTGTAGAATATTTTTCGTGGACAACCCCTTTAATTTAGCATTAAGGCAGCAAGAAAAAGGTATGAAATTTCTGTTGTGCAGACGTCTCCACAGACCTTAATCTTGCCTGGCTAGCAGTACAGTCAAGATGATTATTATTCCTCTAATATACATGTGTAACTAAAGCACATGTTCTGAAAGATGACATCCATTATCTATTAAATTAAATGTAATTAAGAGAGAAAAAAGTCACCTTGTACAAATTGGCAAGATGTCAGCTGTAATATCAGCCAGTCGTGTTGATGGATCATTGGATATGTCAGACCTTATGCCTCCTTTTAATACATATGTCCCAATTTTTTACAAAGTAGTAATAAAAATAACTGAAAATAATGACACGGTATACGAAGATTGTCTCTTTTTATTATGCATATGATTGAAAGTATGTTATATGTTAGGCCCCTACAATTTTTATCCTGTTATGTTGGCTATCCATTCGTGGTGCTGGGCAGGCACAGGAGACACTCCACATACCTGTTCCTGCTGTTTTTTGGTCCACAGATGCTGTTCGTTCAATGCCCTCTAGTAGCAAGCCTGGCAGCTGGAGCCCTGCGCTCCCATCTTCTTTTGCAGACCACAGCCTGTGCTTGTCTGCAATGCCAGCCCATAGGGTGCACGCATACTCCCAAGCTCTTAAAGGGCCAGTGCACACGCTCCCTGATCTACTCCAGCCAATGACTAGAAGCCCTGACATACTTAAAGCCCCTTCCACTAGGGGAGGGCGCCTGAGCAATACGTTAGTTTATTTACTAGTTGTGCAAAGGTGCGCTACTCTGCCTGTGTACCAACCTCTGCCTGTTACCCATATCTGTCCATCCACTGCCTGACCTGACCTATGCCTGATCATTGTTTTGACCTTTTGCTGCCTGCCATGAACTCGGATTAACTGTACTCTGCCAAACTTGTCCCTGGCTATGCTCTCGCCTGATCCCTCGGCGTTGCACACTCGATGTTAGTATCTCTAACCCTTGTAGGTCTGTTTCAACCACAACGGGACTATTCCAGGAGTTAGCAGCCTGGTGGCTCCCCTGGAGTGAAGTCCAGATACCTGTATAGGGGTTGAAGGGTGAAAACCAGGGGACTGCCAGGATAATGCTCTTTATCCCAAACCCAAATCAGCCAGGTTCACCCAGTAGTTCTGCAGCCACTGCTCGTAACATATCCATACTTTCTAAATAAAAAAACGATTTATGTGAGAATGTACTCCCTCTGGTAACCCACTATTAAAGGACCCGGGACTACAATGTACCTTAGTGGGAAAAAAATGTTTTTACAACATGTAAAATAAAAATGGTCGGGACTCCAAAACACAAATCTTTTTTAACTATTCTTTTGTTGTGTTCTTGAGGTCATCCTTCTCCTATAAAATGTTTTGAAACACCTTGGAGATTTATCAAGCCTGGGGTTCCCATACACCCATCTTGATCCACTGTGCTTCAGTGGTGCCGGCCGATCTGCTTTGAGTTTGGGACTGTTAGAGGATCAAGTTCAGGCCAGAGCAGTTGGTGGGGGGGAGAGGTTTACTTGGGGAATAGTCATTTTAGGTAGCTTGATAAGCCTGCCTGAAAAGATGTGTTTTGAAGGCACGTTTGATTGTGGAGAAGTTGTGAATTGACCTGATATTCCGGGGCAAAGTATTCCAGAGAGTAGGTGCAGCTCGAAAAAAGTCTTAAAAACGGGAGTGAGAGGTACGAATTATGGAGGATATTAATATTTGATCACTGGCAAAACGGAGAGCACAAGTAGGGTGGTAGACGGAAATGAGGGAGGAGATGTATGGAGGTGCAGCACTGTGGAGAACTTTGTGGGTGAGGGTGAGAAGTTTGAACTGTATTCTGTGGTGGATGGGCAACCAGTGAAGTGACTGGCATAGACTAGTAGCATCAGTGTAGCGGGTGGATAGATAGATGAGCCTGGCTGCAGCACTTAGCACAGACTGAAGGGGGAGAGTTATTGAGAGGGAGACCGATTAGTAATGCATAGACTGTAAAGTATGGTAATGAGGTCAATTGTATAAAGTTGGAATAAAACTATTAACAGCTTAAAATTGAATTCTTGATCAATCCTTTAAAATCAGTAAGAATTTCCATCACCTTAACGCTGATGCTTTTCTCACCAATGAAACCAATGAAAATACCCATGCAATATTTCTTCCCAGAGGTCAATTCTCCCCGCTTCTTGTTATTATTTTATAATCGCTAACAGTTCAAATTTTTCCATTTTCTGGACTAAAGTACCAGCCAATAATGAATTCTATTAGTATCCAGCTCCAACATAGTAGCAAAAGTCATGCATTATTACGATACAATTGGCTTTTACTTGCATCTGATATTTATGATATCAACTAGAAATAAGTCCAATCTTGGCTGAAGCATTTGTTGAATAAATATGCCATCTTCTCCTTGTGTATTCATCTGCAAAACAGAATTTTCCAAGGTAAATTGGATTCTCAATTTATATGGATAGAAATCACTGCAAAAATAGCGGTAAATGCAACGTTAACAAAATGGGCAAGCATTTCTGAGCCGAAAGGGATCAGTGAATAGTTGTAACCCTACGCAGTCTACAAAAATCTAACTTTTATTGGTGAAATTAAAAGTACTTGGTTGCAACAAACAAGTAATAAACAAGTTCTTCTTCATTCATGGACACTTTATGTCTGGCTATACAAAAAATCAATATGAGTCACAAAATCCAATATCTTCTCTGCGATCTAAACTTCTAAAGCAAAGCTTTATAGAAAACGAGGCATCTGGAATTCTGGATGTTGCTATAATTCAGCAAAATACTTCAACCAGAATGTCCCCTTGATCAAATTATATGAATCATCCGTTATATATTAAATGCCTACAAACTGTTGTCATAGATACAAAGGTTGAAAAGAGACACAGGACCATCAAGTTCAACCTTTCCTGATCAATCATACAATATTACATATTAATTATAGCCATCAATGAATTTTGCAATTAGATAAGCTTCTCACCCTTTTTAGGCTACTTTCACATTAGCGGCAGCCTGCCGGATCTATGCTGCCGCTAGTGCATGCATGCCACCAAAAGTTCCCCCCCGGCCCTATTGACTATAATGGTGGCGGGCCGGAGGTAGCACGGCAACCATGCTGAGAGGCCGCCAGAATAAAACTATGACATGTCTAAAGGGCCAGATTAAGGGCATCCAGGGCTTGCGCTTCAGGGCCTCCACCGCCAGATCTGCAGATTTGGACTGATGCTCCTTCTAAACCTGCAGATGTCACAGTAAGGGCTGAATTAAGAAGAGAGATAACTACAGTACAGTGACTAGTAGGTGGCAGCACTAAACAATGATGCTGCCTCCTAACAGGAGGTGAGCCCCCCATATGTCCGTGCTACTATGAAGTAACAAGAGATGGATGGTGGAGGAAGAATGTGAACAGAAATTCATCCTTCCCTAAACCAGAAATGGCTCCATGAGGGCCTCCTATGTGTTTTTTTAATTTGGTGAGTGACTTAGGAGAGTGGTCAGGGTTCCCTTGAAGCTGCTGCCTGTCTGTCAGCAGATTCAGTTGAATTATCTTTATGTTCCACTCTAGAGCCACTGCTACCCACTATCTCCGCCTTACCCCCTTTATCCCCAGTGGTGTCTTCCCTCTATAGCCCCCCCCCAAGTCCCCACCAACACCATCCCTATAGAGCCAGTGGCAAGCTATGTTTCCCAATGTCCATCCTGTCCCTTCCTCCCCAACACAAGACCCTTTATGTAAAAATAGCAGATGCCCATGTGGGATGGTGAACCCTACTGGTCTTTCCTGTTGGGATTCCTATGAGGCAGGCTACTTTTACTTAGGTGATACATAAAGGTAACAAGTAGCACATAGAGGTAAACAGTAGCAATACAGCATATGTTTAGGTTTTGTTCTCCTAAATTTAGATGTTCGTACAGCATAGACATAGGTACAGGGGCGTAACTACCATAGCGGCAGACCATGCAACTGCTATGGGGCCCAGTGCAAGAGGGGGCCCAGTCTTAGATAGGATTATCTCCTCTTCTACTGGGGGTGAAAACTTGGTCAGGACTCTACCCTCTAAAGGAACAACTTTTATCAAACGAGGCAGTGGAAAAATGGCCCAAGGGTCATGGAAAGGGGTTAAGGCGGAAACCTTTCTGTCGTGTGTGGGGGGCCTGGTTTTATCCTTGCTTTGGGGCCCTTACTTCTTTATGTACGCTGTAGGTTCTTGTCTGGACTGCAGTCACCTTGTTGGGGTAGGTGGGCTCAGATATTTCTTGATCAATCAAAATATATTTGCTAAGAAGCTCATATTTATTAATCATATCAAACGTGGTATTAGTTAATATATAGATTTTGCATTTAGAGTTTTCAGAGTGCTGTTATGTTCTGTCTTCTTATGAGGCACAAAGTCTACTTCGACTCTAGAATCTAAACATTATTATCCATAAAACAAACTTTCCTTCAAATCTGCTGTTTTCCACCTCATTTAATAACATTCTTCATTATCATAATCGTAAATCTGTAAACCACTCATTATAGTTTGCTTAAAATGTGATTTATCCCAAGGCTCTTGAATTATATTGAACACAGCCTTGGAGAATTTGCTCTCGATGAGAATTAAAGGCGGAAGGTTAATTATGTCACTTGTTGACAGTCTAATCATTTCTAGAACTAATACCAGGTGCTTATGAGGTTGATTGAAACAGAAATGCTGTGAAACTGAAAACAGCCTTTGTAAGCAATCCACTTCTGAAAGTCAAAACGGATCCTATGGTTGTAAAAGGCATGACTGAAATAGTGTGTTGTGTCAGTAGTCACATAGTTGTTGTATAAGATCCAGTATTTCAGAGAGTGTCCACTCTTGAACAACCATTTTGAAGATTTAAGAAACATTAACATGCACTTCGAACATGTGTTGTTTTTCTTAGCCATATCTATAACTAATAACAGAGCACTCATCTGAAATGTGTAAGAGGTTATGTTACAGTTTCAAAAAGTGGACTTTAAGGAATTGTCCTTAAAGGGGTTATCCGACGAATAATGTAAAAAATGAAAATCAGACATCATATAGTACAAGACAACCTCTTTTTAACAAAGCTAGAACCAGCTCTGTACCTCACATGGATACAGAAATCTCCCCATTCATTGCTCTGCTAGATTCATAACAAGATGACAAGCTGACAGCACTGCAGGTAAATATGACTCTCTTCACAGGTCCAACGGATGGGACTGGAATGTAAAAAAAAAGTCAATTGTTGTACTTGTTTCATAATAAACTTTGAATCGAATTGAACACTTTCTTAAATTTAGTTAAAGGTGTATTCCAGTAGGTAAAACAGGATAGAGGTTAACTATCAAATCACTGGGGGTCCTACCATGAAAAAGAGGGCCCTGTACCCCCTGCTGTTCCCCTGAAATGACTGGAGCGGCTGGTCGCACATGTGCAAGGCCACTCCTTTCATTTCTATGAGAGTTCTGGAGATAGCTGAGCGCTCTACTTGGTTATCTCCAGAACTCACATAGAAATGAATGGAGACCACAAGTCACAAAGCTTCTAGTTAAAAGTGTAACGAACGTGCCTGCATCAGGTTGCAGGCGATCGGCTAGACATTCAAAAGTGACATAATTTGACATGTTTTCCTCTTGGTTTGGTTGTTGTTTACCACACCCCTTCCCCTCAGCTGTTGCAGGTGTGGTAATTGTCTTTCCCCTATTTATGCCTTCCTCTCCCAGTATTCCTTGCAGTTTATACTTTCTGCTGACTTTGTTGTGTGTGGTGTGGTTCTTGGCTGAGATCCGGTTGCTGCAATATCTGCATTAAGATAAGTGTTTTCCCTATTGTGTTTATCCTACTTTTCCCTGTTGTGGTTTTGCCTTCTGGAGTCTCCTGTTCGTCCGTCCTTTTGGTGAACGGGTTGACTCCTTCCCCTGTCACTAGTTGCAGGGTTCTCTAGGGTCAGTGTCTTTTCTGCTGCAGCTCAGGAGGCGTGTCCACGCTCTCACTATCTTAGCTCAGGAGACAGTTAAAAGTTGAAACTGAGCATGCTCAGTGACCAGGTCAAAGAAATAAGAAATTAAGTGGCACTATACAGATACATTTTATTGAATAACTCAGTAGCTGTACAACATTTTTAATGACATGCAATTACAAAAGTATTCAGATCCAGGTGCTGGTTTGAAAACTGTAGAATATTTTTTGTGGGACAACCCCTTTAATTGACTTGTTTTCTAAATTCCACCCCATCCCCACTGGAACTTTGAAGGAAAGCCAACATACTGTAGTTACCTGCGCCCTCACACTCAGTTCCAGCTCCGTGTCTTCAGTCCAGCACAGATGGAGTGAGGAGTGCTGCTGCAGCCCATGACTGGCTTCAGCAGCACACCGCAAAGAATGCATCACCACTGAGGCCAGTCATTGGTTGCAGTAGTGCATGTGACCCAGTCAGTGCCAGAAGTTCACATGCAGGAACCAAAAAGCCTGGAACCCAAGGAGCTAGAATCGAGCAGTGGGAAGCAGGTAAGCAGGGCTGTGGAGTCAGAGTCGTGGAGTCGGTGTCCATTTTGGTGGAGTCGGAGTCATTATACCGATTCGACTCAAAAAATATATAGTAAATTGGTATAGTTAGTTCAATGCAGTTTCTGCTGAATATATTTTCATAAGAATTTGGGAAAATGATGAAATGTCCTATAAATGTCAGTTCTATTCCTGAACTAATGATCTAGGCTTTCAGTTGAGATGACTGTGTGCTGCCCTTTATGTAGATGCTCAGGAGTGAAGCTCCTCTGCTATAGATGAGAGGAAAAAGGCACCGAGAAGGAATGGCTGCACTCATCTCAGATCTACTAGAGAAAACAGGATTGAAGAGGTTTGCTCACTAGTTACAAAGATTAGCTTTCAACATAAAGGGACAGTTAAAAGAAGACATTTTCTAAATACAGTGGTCAGTAGATTTTACCCTAGTCATGAACTGTAGACAGTTCAGCAGGTCTCTCACTGCACACAGGTTTCTATGGTAACCTGAAGACCAGAAAGGCTGTTATCTGATTGGCTGAGAGCAGTGAAGAATGATGGGACTGAGCTCTGAGTAATTACCTGCAGCAATGAGGACTGAGAAGCTTTACCTGTAATTGTGTTAGAGATCACAATCTCCTACTCTGTCAGAGTAAGTTAATATATGCTAATAACTGCTGGAGACCCCCCCCCCTCCACAGCCTGAGGAGACAGAGTGAGTGCAAACTGCCTGTCAGCCAGTGAATCAATGTGCTGAGAAAACCCCTTTAAGGCAAGTACTTCTTAGTATATCTAAACTTTCAATAAACTGTGCATAAATCAATTGTCCAGTGCATGTTCTCTCTGTATTCTTTATATTTTAGTTTGATATTTAGCAAAACACCTAAGGCCTTATGTATGAAAACGGTCTATGCGTAGAAGTTTCTTTCTTGCCCATAGAAACCAATCAGAGCTCCCCTTTCATTTCATATATATTACAAACTTTTTTTTGTCATGACATATCTGTACTATTGATTTATGCAAAGTTTGTTTAAAGTTATCACTTAAACATGCGCCATATATGAGGGAGTCAGAGTCGGGAGTCTGAGTCGGAGTTAGGGGAAATTGAGGAGTCGGAGTTGGAGTCGGGGCTTTCGCTTACCGACTCCACAGCCCTGCAGGTAAGTATGACTCTCTTCACAGGTCCAACGGATGGGACTGGAATGTAAAAAAAAAAGTCAATTGTTGTACTTGTTTCATAATAAAGTTTGAATCGAATTGAACATTTTCTTAAATTTAGTTAAAGGGGCATTCCAGTAGGTAAAATAGGATAGAGGATAACTATCAAATCACTGGGGGTCCTACCATGAAAATGAGGGCCCTGTACCCTCTGCTGCTCCCCTGAAATGACTGGAGCGGCTGGTCGTACATGTGCAAGGCCACTCCTTTTATTTCTATGAGAGTTCTGGAGATAGCTGAGCGCTCTACTTGGTTATCTCCAGAACTCATATAGAAATGAATAGAGACCACAAGCAAGTCACAAAGCTTCTAGTTAAAAGTGTCACGAACGTGCCTGCATCAGGTTGCAGGCGATCGGCTAGACTTTCAAAAGTGACATAATTTGACATGTTTTCCTCTTGGTTTGGTTGTTGTTTACCACACCCCTTCCCCTCAGCTGTTGCAGGTGTGGTGATTGTCTTTCCCCTATTTATCCCTTCCTCTCCCAGTATCCCTTGCAGTTTATACTTTCTGCTGACTTTGTTGTGTGGTTCTCGGCTGAGATCCGGTTGCTGCAATATCTGCATTAAGATAAGTGTTTTCCCTATTGTGTTTATCCTAATTTTCCCTGTTGTGGTTTTGCCTTCTGGAGTCTCCTGTTCATCCGTCCTTTTGGAGGAACGGGTTGACTCCTTCCGCTGTCACTAGTTGCAGGGTTCTCTAGGGTCAGGTGTTATTAGGTTCCTGTGTATGAACTCTCCTACAACTAAGGCCTGTTCATACTGGTAGTCAGTCAGGACCTAGTTTCAGGGTTACCTGCAGGAGGTGACCATTTCCCTTGTTTGGTCCTTTTCCCTTCCCTCTTACACATGGTGTGGCTATACCCTCCATACCAGAGCGTGACAAAAAGGTCACAGTACAGGGAACAGGCCAAACTTGGTCCAAAATCAACACGTAGGTAGGTAGGGACTTTAAAGCAGTTTTGACCTGCTTCAGAGCCCCTCATCTCTGCTTGAAACGTCAGCTGTAGTGGTCTCCTGATTGGAAGCAATAGCTGTCACTCTGAACAGAAGGGAGGGGCTGTGAAGCAGCCCCAATGCAGAGAGCACTTCACAGTAAAGCCCCGCCCTGGGCAATGGCAGGAGCAGAAACTACATATTCACACTACTCCTGATAATAAAAGCTCAATATTGGTATATTTGTACTGCTCTATAAAAAAACACAAAAGTGCTGTTGGTATTATACCAGACAGGAAAGTGGTTTGGTACTTCAGGTCATTTCTTCATCATGATCAATTCCTGTAAAAGTGGTGCTCCAGAGGAAACAAGCTGTGTCGGCTCCAACATCTATAAATCTATAAAATATGTCAAATCCTTGACACTCTTCAATAAAATCCAATATTTTATTTAATCTTCTCCTTAAAATGACATACAAAAAAGTGGACAAGAACCTAAGTGTTTTAGATGAAACTAATATCCTTAGTCATGGCATAAACTTTAGTGGTTTAATCAACGCATTAACATAGCAGGTGAG
The DNA here is from genome assembly GCA_900303285.1 of Rhinella marina. NCBI lineage: Eukaryota > Metazoa > Chordata > Amphibia > Anura > Bufonidae > Rhinella > Rhinella marina. The sequence continues at coordinate 34,005 of ONZH01029032.1, forward strand.
TATTACGTCAGTTCCTAGAGTACAACAATCCACTAAAGGTATATCTTAACTCTATATAGCAAACAACTAACATTACTGTAATCATATTCATATTAAAATTCATGTAAATGTTTGATAATGATGGAGAAAATGAGGCCATGAGGCACCCCTATATTACCAAGTAAAACTGACTATTGAAACAATAGTAATTGTGTTGCAAAAAAAATAATTGGGATTTCAAATTAAATTCCTTATGTTCCTTATTATAAATTCCTTATGTTCTTTATTATAAATTCTTTATGTTCATAAGAATACCTGAAGCACTTATATAATTATTTCACGAGTTCTTTGATGGCTCTATCTTGGGGCATAAAGGTGTATAGGGCAACAAAGTCACATGTCACAAAATATCAGTATAACCGCTCCCTTATGCTAGAGAATCCATAACTCATAACACCTCCCTAGAGTCTTTTAGAAATCCCAGCATCCTTTGTACCAAAGGCTGGAGTTGTCTACTCAGCAAAGATGTTCAGTCAGGGCACTAAAGCCAAAGACAATACGTCTCACTGGTAAGGGAAATTTTGGGAGAGCATGAAAAATGGGTGTAATTGGTTTTAATCTTTCAAAGGATTCCACATCTTTTTTTGGGAAAAACTCTCAATGCTTGACTTTCCCTACAACTCAAATTATGATCTAATTTTCTTATCACTAAACTGTAATGTTCACAGCTTTTGTTCCACCAAATTCTGGAAGACCTCTACATTGGGGAAAAAAAAGTATTTAGTCAGCCACCAATTGTGCAAGTTCTCCCACTTAAAAAGATGAGGTCGGCCTGTAATTGACATCATAGGTAGACCTCAACTATGAGACACAAAATGAGAAAACAAATCCAGAAAATCACATTGTCTGATTTTTAAAGAATTTATTTGCAAATTATGGTGGAAAATAAGTATTTGGTCACATACAAACAAGCAAGATTTCTGGCTCTTACAGACCTGTAACTTCTTCTTTAAGAGACTCCTCTGTCCTCCACTCATTACCTGTAGTAATGGCACCTGTTTGAACTTATTATCAGTATAAAAGACACCTGTCCACAACCTCAAACAGTCACACTCCAACAGTGTGTGCCAAACTTGTCAAAGTTGTCAAGTTACAGAAAATGTTTGACTTCTGTCATTGTCAACAAAGGAATATATAACAAAGTATTGAGATGAACTTTTGTTATTGACCAAATACTTATTTTCCACCATAATTTGCAAATAAATTCTTTAAAAATCAGACAATGTGATTTTCTGGATTTGTTTTCTCATTTTGTCTCTCATAGTTGAGGTCGACCTATGATGTCAATTACAGGCCGACCTTATCTTTTTAAGTGGGAGAACTTGCACAACTGGTGGCTGACTAAATACTTTTTTCCCCACTGTATAACTGGAAAATGGGTGTTGTCGAGTTAAAAGATTAAAATGTCTTAATTTACAAGGGACATGCAGGATTAGGCCAGTGGAACAGTGTATAGATGGCAGAACGAACCGTGAAGCCTTGTAACTCTCTCCGGCCCATGCTTAGTGCTGTCAGCAGTTTAGCATGGTCAAAACTGCTGACAGACTTCCTTTAGTGACTGTAACTTTATCTTCTTGTAAGCTTTATTGTTTTTGTCCTTTAAACAGTTGATTCATTTTCTGTTTGCTCTCCTTTACTCAGACTAATATCCTTACACCCTAGGCCTCGTCCTATCCTAGCGGTATCCAATTTTGGTCCACAAAAAACAGATCTTTGAAAAATTGATAACTTCTGCATGCATTCCATCGGTTTTCACACTTCTATCAATAGAAAGGCCTTTTCTCGTCCACAAAAAAAGAATAAGAGTGGGGCCTACCGTGGGATTCTCAGAACGGACACGCAAATGTGTTAAAAAAAAAAAGGATTTGAATTTTATAGGTCAATGTGCTTTCCATTTCAAAAAAAAGAAAAATATGGTTGTGTGTATGAGCCCTTATGTTCATTATTAAAATTGCGCACACACTCCAGCTAATACACTCTAAATAATTAAACGATATATAAACATATTCCCTGTTTTTATGTTGAGGCTCACCATGGTACCGCTCCTGATAAACCAGTACCATACGCTTTATCGCTTAATAGCAATTACATTGTGTGCAAAGATAAGGATGTGATGGAGATAACCTTCAATTTACATTTGCATACAGTTGTGGGATGAACTTTCAAAAATAAAAAATAAAAAATTAAAATTAAAATGATGTATACACCGCCGACTAATAACCTTGTAAAACGTTTCCACATCGTTATGTTAATTTGTTTTCTGCATACTAATTCCTGCTTTCAGTAAAAATATTGAAATCTAACAACGTGAGTGAGAAGACGTTACAAAGAAGCACAAACAAATGTGTTATTGTCAATGGTCTGGAATTTTAGCAGATGTTCATGCAGAATCTGAATATTATGTTAGCTTACATGGTAGTTTGTTAAATGGAAAATTTCAATTATCTTTGCGTTAAAGGGGTATTCTCATCTTAGTCAATGTGGGCATATCGCTAGGATGGCCCCCGGGGTCCGGCCACCACCAGGCTCAGCTCCCCCGCTGCTCCCATAGAAATGTATGGGAGCGCACTGCGCATGCGCAGCCACCACTCCCATTCATTTCTATATAGCCGACTGAAATAGTCGAGCGCTGGCTCGGCTATTTTCGCCGACCCCATAGAAATGAATGGTGGGCGGCTGCGAATGTGCAGTGCGCCCTCATTCACTTTGGAGGCTCCCTTCTCATTATAGGTGCGGGTCGCACCTATAAGACAATGGGGGCATATCCTAGCGATGTGCCCCCATTGTATAAGATGAGAATACCCTTTAAAGGAAATGTAGAAAATTGCATTTTACTTAAAGGGAAGCTGTCAGCTCCAAACACCAACCCCCCCCCCCCAAAAAAAAAAAAAAATCACCCCCGATTTTTTCTCCATACTCATTTGCTCCCACAAACCAACAGTGAAATGCATTGAGTGGACTTCTCTTTGAGTCCTCTCTATTATCTGTGTGAGCGCAGAGTCCTCTAAATTCATTTTACTTCTGGTTTGTGGGTGCATAGAGTTAGAATGCTAGTGAGTAGGAACCTAAAAATGACATAACCGGACTCTGCTTCACTTGGTCTAGTTTTAAAAGGGGGAGGGGACGGGGTTTCAGAGCTGACTGATTCCCATTAGATCAGATTTGTATCATAAAACATAGGTGGATATTTAACAACCAAAATGCATCAGAATTGTGGCGTACTTTTGCCCAAAAAATGCCAAACAAGTTTTGCACCACATTTTGTTTCACACTTTTTTTTAATTGCCAAACAATAAGGCGTGGTTTGTCAGAAAATGGATGCAGTGTACGTGAAAAGGGATGTGGCCTAAGATGCATCAGAATTCTGTCTTAAAGAAGACCTTTCACCGGTCCTGACATTACAATACAAGTACCTGGCACTGTAAGGCCCCTTTCACACGAGCGATGATGTGAACGCATAGCACCCGCACTGAATCCTGACCCATTCATTTCAATAGGTCTTTTCAGATGAGCGTTTTTTTTCACGCATCAGTTCTGCGTTGCGTGAAAATCGCAGCATGTTCTATATTCTGCGTTTTTCACGCAGCCCTGGCCCCATAGAAGTGAATGGGGCTGCGTTAAAAACTTGCTTCAAGCAAGTGCGGATGCAATGCGTTTTTCACTGATGGTTGCTTAGAGATGTTGTTTGTAAACATTCAGTTTTTTTTCACGCGCGTGAAAAACGCATCAAAACGCATTGCACCTGCGCGGAAAAAACGGAACAACTAAACGCAATTGCAGACAAAACTGACTGAACTTGCTTGCAGAAGGGTGCGAGTTTTCCTGAACGCATCCGGACCGAATCCATGACGCTCATGTGAAAGAGGCCTAAGGCATGTTGAGGAGATGTCCTCACGGCTATTTTATTTGCCGATACGCTGCTCCGTTCCTCTGCTGTACTCCCCCCCCCGGCCTGTTCTGGTTTCCTGCCCTGCATGCAAATCCATACCAGTGGTATAGGGAGTAAGAGACGGCCGTATTTCTCTGGTAGTGTGTGCATGAGGCCTAACAAAGCTAAAACCAGCTCTGTACCTCACATTGATACAGAGATCTCCACATTCACTGCTCCAATTGTTCTGCTTTATTTCAAGCTGGCAGCTTAGGGAACGGGTACTGTACTTTCTCAAAAGGTGTGTCCTTTCTGTGGCATTTGATGACAGTTGAAGGATAGAACTGAGCATGTATGACAACCTCAGTGAGCTGGACAGAGAATTTTGAGAAAGAGCAAACAGCAGGTGGCGCCATACAGATAGGTTTCAGTGAAGGTATACAGTGGCTATACTAAACTTTTAATTACATGCAATTACAAAAGCATTCAGATTCAAGGGCTGGTTTGAAAAATGTGGAAAATTTTCGATAGAACAACCCCTTTAAAAATGCTTGCATGGCCTGTATTTCATATTTCCCATAGACCTTCAGCTAACATCTGGAACTGGCTTTTCACAGCACAAAAAAAATGCTACTAAAAATCCAAAAGTGCTGAAAAATACCACTAAATAAGTATGTCTAAAAAGGAATTGGAATTGCATAGGATTAATTTTAAAAAAATGACTGTTTTCTTTTAGAAAGAGCATCACACCTGTCCACGGGATGTGTCCGATATATGTTTTCTAATATTTTAAAATCCTATTAAGCTGGTCATATCAATGAGAGGAATAATGGCCGTCAGATGGACAATCCACGGCATTTATTTATTAAATTTATCAGAATGAAAGCACATCTTCTTCTCTGTACTGAACAGACTACAGAGCGAGGCAATCTGTGACAGATGTGACCCAGGAGTGAAGAATCGCATTGCAAGAAAGGCAATTTACTAAATGGATTCTGTGTATCAGATAAAGAAACGGGCAAAAAAAAAAATCTAATGGAAAAAACAGAATGGCCAAAACTGACAGGGTTTGCTCAGATGATGTTTTGGAAAACCACAAAACTTCACAGTAAATATATCCATGTGTTCGGATGGATTAAACTCCAGAGGTCACCGGCGGTACATGAAGGTTTAAGGGAAGCCACAATTTTGTCCTATAATCAGAGGGACTGAATAGCTCCATATGTTTTTGATGGCGAAGGCAATAGTAGAAATTGCTCGCTCTGCTATTATTAGTAATATGATGCATCTGGGTTCTCAAACATTCAGGCTTCTGGGCGCCATTTCTTACATCAGCGTGGTAGCCACACTAGGTGGCCTAGGGCAGGGATGTAGCTGTAGATGGAGGGTTGGACTGGCCCACCAGAGGATCCTTCAGTGGGCCCATGCTCTGACAATAATGAACTCCTAATAAAACAAGGCCCTTAAGATTCTAAATACATAGAGGATGGGCCCTCAGAATAATTTCCTCTGGTAAGCCCAAGGGACTTTAGTCCAACACTGACAGGGCCCTGGTGCATGAAAGGCCCCAAAGCGCCTCTGCCACAAAGAAGACTGTCAATTGAGAATGTTAGGTGATAGGGGTTTCAAATTTTGCAGTGGGGCCCAAGAGCTTCAAATCATGAGTCTGGTCTGGAAAGTGAGGGGCAGGGGTGTTATTAGGGACTTAAAGGGCACCCGTCATCAACTTTATGGTGACCTCACTGAGGGCAGCATAAAATAGTGACAGACATGCTGATTTCAGCGGTGTGTCACTCATAAGCTAATAGTAAGTGGTTTCTGAGAACCAGCATCATAATCATTGTAGCCTGGGCCTGGAAAAGAGTCAAATCTACCTGAGAAGAGTCATGGTTATTCATAATCTCCTGCTCTCTTTGCCCATCTGGTGATGATTGGCAGTTCTCTCCTAGAGAGAAAGGGAGAAAACTAGGTAGAAGACTGTCAGTCATCAGCAGGTGGGCAGGGAGAGCAGGAATTCAGGTGGCCGGGACTCTTTTCCAGGGCCAGTCTGCAATGATTGTGAGGTTAGTTCGCGACAATCGCTTAGTTTTAACTTATAAATGACAGATCTCTGAAATAAACTCACCTGTCTGTACTTCATTTTGCCGTTAGTATGGGGAGCATAAAGATGATGACAGATTCCCCTTAAAACATCAGGGCCATGAGCCCAAGGCATGTCTACCCTGCCCCCTCCAAAACTGAGCTCCCCCACCCACAGTATACGGTATATGCACAGCTCCCCAACATACAGTATATGCACAGTATACAGTATATGCCAGTATCCTCCACACAGTATACAGTTATGCACAGCTCCGTCACCCACAGTATACGGTATATGCACAGCTCCTCCACCCACAGTATACAGTATATATGCACAGCTCCTCACCCAGTATACACACAGCTCCTCCACCCACAGTATACAGTATATGCACAGCTCCTCAGTATACTCATCCTACCCTCACCCACAGTAATACAGTATACACAGCTCCCCACACTCCACAGTATACAGGTATATGCACAGCTCCTCCACCACAGTATACAGTATATGCACAAGCTCCCCACCACAGTATAGTATACAGTATACAGCTCCTACCACCCACAGCACACTCCCACCACAGTATACAGTATTGCACAGCTCCTCCACCCACAGTATACACAGCTCACCACAGTATACAGTATATGCACAGCTCTCCACCCACAGTATACGTATATACAGCTACCACGTCACAGTATAAGCACACAGCTACTAGTATATGCTCCTCACCCACAGTATAAGTATATACTGTAATAGCTCCTCCACCCACAGTATACACTATATTATGCACAGCTCCCCACCCACAGTATACGGTATATGCACAGCTCCTCCACCCACAGTATACAGTATATGCACAGCTCCTCCACCCACAGTATATATATGCACAGCTCCTCCACCCACAGTATACAGGTATATGCACAGCTCTTCCACCCACAGTATACGGTATATGCACAGCTCTTCCACCCACAGTATACGGTATAAGTACAGCTCCTCCACCCACAGTATACAGTATAGTGCACAGCTCCTCCACCCAACAGTATACGCACAGCTCCCCTACCACCCACAGTATACAGTATATACACATCTCCTCCACCCACAGTATACAGTATATGCACAGCTCCTTCACCCACAGTATACGGTATATGCACAGCTCCTCCACCCACAGTATACAGTATATACACATCTCCTCCACCCACAGTATACAGTATATGCACAGCTCCTCCACCCACAGTATACGGTATATACACATCTCCTCCACCCACAGTATACAGTATATGCACAGCTCCTCCACCCACAGTATACGGTATATGCACAGCTCCTCCACCCACAGTATACGGTATATGCACAGCTCCTCCACCCACAGTATACAGTATACGCACAGCTTCCCCACCCACAGTATACAGTATATACACATCTCCTCCACACACAGTATATGCACAGCTCTTTCCACCCACAGTATGCAGTATATGCACATCTCCTCCACCCACAGTATACAGTATATGCACAGCTCTTCCACCCACAGTATGCAGTATATGCACATCTCCTCCACCCACAGTATACAGTATATGCACAGCTCTTCCACCCACAGTATGCAGTATACGCACAGCTCCTCCACCCATAGTATACAGTATACGCACAGCTCCTCCACCCACAGTATACAGTATATACACATCTCCTCCACCCACAGTATATACACATCTCCTCCACCCACAGTATACAGTATATACACATCTCCTCCACCCACAGTATGCAGTATATGCACAACTCCTACACCCACAGTATACAGAATATGCACATCTCCTCCACCCACAGTATACGGTATATGCACATCTCCTCCACCCACAGTATACGGTATATGCACATCTCCTCCACCCACAGTATGCAGTATATGCACAACTCCTACACCCACAGTATACAGAATATGCACATCTCCTCCACCCACAGTATACAGTATATACACATCTCCTCCACCCACAGTATATACACATCTCCTCCACCACAGTATACAGTATATGCACAGCTCCTCCACCCACAGTATACGCACAGCTCCTCCACCCACAGTATACAGTATATACACATCTCCTCCACCCACAGTATACAGTATATGCACAGCTCCTTCACCCACAGTATACGGTATATGCACAGCTCCTCCACCCACAGTATACAGTATATACACATCTCCTCCACCCACAGTATACAGTATATGCACAGCTCCTCCACCCACAGTATACGGTATATACACATCTCCTCCACCCACAGTATACAGTATATGCACAGCTCCTCCACCCACAGTATACGGTATATGCACAGCTCCTCCACCCACAGTATACAGTATACGCACAGCTCCTCCACCCACAGTATACAGTATATACACATCTCCTCCACCCACAGTATATGCACAGCTCTTCCACCCACAGTATGCAGTATATGCACATCTCCTCCACCCACAGTATACAGTATATGCACAGCTCTTCCACCCACAGTATGCAGTATATGCACATCTCCTCCACCCACAGTATGCAGTATACGCACAGCTCCTCCACCCATAGTATACAGTATACGCACAGCTCCTCACCCACAGTATACAGTATATACACATCTCCTCCACCCACAGTATATACACATCTCCTCCACCCACAGTATACAGTATATACACATCTCCTCCACCCACAGTATGCAGTATATGCACAACTCCTACACCCACAGTATACAGAATATGCACATCTCCTCCACCCACAGTATACGGTATATGCACATCTCCTCCACCCACAGTATACGGTATATGCACATCTCCTCCACCCACAGTATACAGTATATGCACAGCTCCTCCACCCACAGTATACGGTATATGCACAGCTCCTCCACCCACAGTATACGGTATATGCACAGCTCCTCCACCCACAGTATACAGTATACGCACAGCTCCTCCACCCACAGTATACGGTATATGCACATCTCCTCCACCCACAGTATACAGTATATACACAGCTCCTCCACCCACAGTATATGGTATATGCACATCTCCTCCACCCAAAGTATACGGTATATGCACCTTGTACCTTGTCCAGCAACCCACAGGGGGAGACTTTCTGACTTTCTACTATTGTTTCCACTAGTCCCTATCCCTCCAGTCTGTTTCTGGTTTTATATCTACCTACCCTAGACGTTTGCCAGGTATCAAACACAGGACAGACCAGATGAGTACCCCAACTTAAGCCAAACTGTAAGTCTTTTAGATGAATTGTGGTGTCCACATTGGTTCTCTCCCTTGGAATTACTGAAACCAGTTCATTACACATAGGAATGTACCATTAGATCATATTATTGGGACTGTACCCTCATACAGTACGAGAGATAAGCGAATGGCTCAAAATTTGATTCACGTTTGATTCAGTCAAATCGGTCAACCAATTCGATTTGTGTTCGAATTGATTCTATCCCATAGAACATGCCTCTCAAGTGACATTCTCAGGTCTTGCAGGATTCATATTTTTGTCTGGTGTCTTTCTTTTTTAAATGTTTTATATTTTTTTTCTTTCTTTCTCACGCTCTGTCTCTCCAGATTTCATCCAAATTAATGAATATGAACTCAGGTCCTCCTTGAATCTTTACAAAATTGTTACAAACTTTGGTTGATTAGTTTAGATTCGCTCATCCCTATACAGTAACACTGATTTCCAAGGCTATAGTTCACTCACACTTTCCTGACACAACATTCACACCAAATTCTTCCTTAAAATGCAGAGATTTCCAGTAGTTGAAATTTCTGAATGGTGTAGAATAAGGCTACCTGTTAACATTAGAACACATGAACACATGATCAGCCAACAACTATTCCTTCTTCATACACAGTGAGCCAAGTCAACTATGCATGTAGTCAAAAGGTGTTCTCAGTAGAAGAGTAGGCCATTGACAGACACTCCTCATGGATGCTTATCTTCCTTGAGAACAAAAAATTGGCCAGTTCTTTTTTACTCCATCTTCTGTCAGGCATATTTGGGAGGCACAAATACACATTAGATGGTCAGCTGGTCCCAAAGAAATCCATGGGTTCAGCCAACATTTATCTAATGTGTCTGGCCACTTTTAGGGCTCGAAAGAGTGTGGTATCACCTTCTAAACTTCTGTAATTTGGAGGAGGTCCAAACTTAGAGACTCCATTGATTATATTCTCTGACACATACAGTATCTATTACATAATAGAATAGATTTCCCCTTTAAATATTTTTCATAATTTTTGTTCCGGCAGTTCCAATGTTTATAGAAAATCACCTGTACATCTGTAAAGCTCTATATTTTGCATCATATCCAATAATATAAAATCTGTAGAACATAAATGTCTAGGAATAATGCAGATGAATGGAGTCAATGGAATTCTGAAATCTGTGCTACAGGCTAAATTACTTCAAAAGCATAAAATCCTGAGAAGTTATACGGGAGCCATTAAATGCAACTATATTTTGCACCACATACACTACAGGGCTATAACTCATTGAAATTACACTTTTTTTATATATGACTATAGATCTGAAATGCTTTAATGGCCTGAAACATATGGACTATTCAGCCCTCCATCTCCGTTTCACACCCTTTTGCATGGTCTCCTTTATGACAAATTTTTGGTAAACAATTTATTGGGCAATTAGAGTAATTTGATTTTGATCAAACAAAAAATCCCATAAAGTTAATTTCTTCTGGATATGAAAATCATAAATATCATCAAATCTATTGTTTCTTGTCAGCTTTTTCAACCTGAGAAGAAATCAAGGTCATTTTAGACAATATGAAAGGCCATAAATTCCTTATGTCATCACAATAAGTATTTATATAGAAACCTAACAGTCTGGGGGGACGTAAGCCGATGTTGATGAAGTGAGAATCAATAGTCTTCATTAATGGGTTATATGTACCTTATTAAGGCTACTTTCACACTAGCGTTAGCACGGATCCGGCACCTAAAGGGTGCCGACGGATCCGTGCTAACGCTATACATGTGTGGAGCCGGAGCAGCGCTCCGGCCCCACACATGACACACATTAAAACAACACACAGACTACATACAAACAAACATACAGACATACATACAAACATACAGACATACATACATACTCACATACTCCCGGGACGCCGGCAGAACGTCTTCACGCGCCTCCTGCGCGCAGTGATGACGATTCCCCACAGCGCCCTCTGCTGGGCGCAGTGGGGAAATGTCATCGCAGCGCGCAGGAGGCGCGTGAAGACGTTCTGCCGGCGTCCCGGGAGTATGTGAGTATGTATGTATGTATGTCTGTATGTTTGTATGTATGTCTGTATGTTTGTTTGTATGTCTGTCTGTGTGTATGTATGCATGTCTGTGTGTATGTATGCCGGATCCGGAATGACCCCCCATTGGAAATCAATGGAGGACAGATCCGGATTACTGGTGTGTCCACACCAAACGGATCCGTCCCCATTGACTTGCATTGGGGGTCATTCCGGATCCGTCTTGGTGCGGATGCCTGGACCGGAGAGCAAACCGCAGCATGCTGCGGTTTGTCCTCCGGTCTGAAGACGGAACGGAATGCTTTCAGGAGCATTCCGTTGTCTTCAGTTCAGTTTTGTCCCCATTGACAATGAATGGGGACAAAACTGAAGCGTTTTTTTCCGGTATTGAGCCCCTATAACGGAACTCAATACCGGAATTTAAAAACGCTAGTGTGAAAGTAGCCTAATGTGCTATTTTCCTCTAGTGATCTACTCTTACCTCCCAGGATTTGAAGATGGATGAATTGAATAGATAAACATTGAAAATTGTAATCCTGAGGACTTTTTTCTTCATGTAGCTGTATGAGGTTTTGTTTTTTTACAGGAATAGTTGTAGTTTTTCATGGTACCCATTTTAGGTAACACATAAAGTAGTGCCCTGGCACAGGAATACTTTGAAGTCTGGATATTTGTGTATATTTACCCCTATTTTCCCTATGCGACGTCATCAATGCCTTACTTTATTTCACTTTAAAGAGTTGACTTGCACTGACTTATACTGTTCAATACTGTGGAATTGCATTTTATATGTTTGCTGTGATATATATCCCGCTCATTTGTACTGTAATTGCATAGCATTGTGGAAAGGATTAATGAATACTGAGAGACTTTTGGCACTTTCTAGCTAATAATGAGAAACTAGTTATTTTCCACAGTTATAAGAGATAGAGAATAGTGTGTTTTGGAGGGAAAAAGCCAGGCGTAGTTACCACCAAAACCAGACAGATTGACCTTTTGGATGTCTGTTTTAGCTCTGTTGTTATGTCTGAAGTCTTGTTTTTGTATGGAAAAACTGCTGCATCATTGCCATTGAGCATTACATTGTATTTGTTTAGGTTGAGTTTCTCCACTCCACCCCTCCCACTAGAAGGTTCTAGTTCAGCCAGAAACTGTAAATAAGCATTGAGAGCCCCTAGTGTTCTGCAGTTAGGAATCAGTGCTTAGAAGAAGAGACAGATGCCAGACTATATGGGTGAGCAGAAGAAGATGCTAAGATGGGGATTCTGAGCCACAGACCATGGGTCACTAGCCTTGTGACCAACGAACCAGCCAGACTACTGAGCCACAGACCATGAGCCTCCAGTCTTTGGCCAGGTACCAGCCTTCTGAGAGAGAGCGGACAGTTCCCCCAGTAAAGAAGCACATTGCAGACCTGAACTCTCTGGGCTTATTTCCCAACGGAGTGCACCACGCCCTACCATCTCTTTCGGAGAGCAGCAACACATGGTGACACCTCGTCGGTATCTGGGGGACCCTGCGTAGCATTGAGGCCACCCCAAACCCGACCCACTGCAATAACTTACTGATTAACTTTTGTTAATTCTTTCTGGGGAAGGGAGGGATGGGTGGAAAAAATCAGCAATACTGCCACTGAATTTTTACATTATAAATTTTGAAGCATTGATTTTTCAGCATAAATAATATAACTCTAAGTCAGTATGATTACAGCAATACCAATACCAGATATATATACAGTTTTCATTAAAAAAAAATTAACAAATCTCTTATTATTCTTCCAAAAAAGATAACAAAAGTACAGTACAGACATGTCTTGTCACCTAGGATTGCACAATAATATACTAACTTAAATTAGTATAACAATCTTGTGCCGCACCGTCATAAGAGATTAACAAAGGGTAAGGAAAAGAAAAGGGGGGTATGGAGGGATATCAGGAGGAAGTAGGGAAAGTTGAGGGGAAGATTAGAGGGGGAAGGAAGGACAGAAAGGAAGGAGGTGGGAAGGGAGAACAAGGTCCTTAGGGAAACCTATTTGCGTTCAAACCTCTAGCTGTGGTAGTCGAGGCCCAAACTCATCATCAGATAATAACATCACATGTATAACAACATACAAGTATAAACATAACCTACAGGTGTTTACAGGTGTTTTTGGAAAAATAAAAAGAGATTTGTTAAAAAAAATTAATAAAAACTGTATATATCTGGTATTGGTATTGCTGTAATCATACTGACACAGAGTTATATTTGATGGCCAAATCCCAGGCACAGCTGTTAATAGTGTAAACTTGAAATTATAGTGAGTTGAGTGTAAATACATAGTAAGCAAAAGGCATGTATCAAGCAGTATACTTATTTATACCTATTTAAAGGATTATTGTATATTATTAGGATCTCAGTTACATCAGTACGTAATTAATGTTACAGTCAAAAAGGTATTGTTGAGTTGGTGGCCGGTGGAGTGCTTTCTGGGGATTGTCGGAACATTTTCCAAGGTGCCCAAAGTTTCATGAATTGTGGATGGCGCCTGGTTGCCCAGCTTGCTAGTTCTTCCAACAGATATAATTAGTTCACTTTATCTCGCCAATGAGAGATGGTCGGGGGGGTGTTACTTAACCAGTTTAAAGGTATTATGAGCCTAGCGGCCTGAACTAGTAATGTAGGAAGATCTGAGTTTGCTGGTGTCCAATTGCTAGTAGGAAGCCATAATAATACTGAAGCTGGGGTTAACTTAATAGATGTCTTGCATATGTGGTTCATGTTTATTTCGATCTGAGAGCAATAAGGCTTTATCAATGGACAATGCCAAAACAAATGGCCCAAAGTACCACCTTGAAAACATCTCCAGCAGGCACCTGAAGTACTCAAACCCATTCGTCTTAGTTTTGAGGGGTCATTATACCATCGTGTCATAGTTTTGTATGAGTGCTCTTGGATTCAAACACATCTGGAGAACCCATGTGAACGGAAACTCATGTCCAAGTCTTTTTCTCAAATTCTGATATAGGCTGGCGCACTTGGAGATGTTTGAGAGGAGAGTGATTTATATAATAGAGATATAGCTTGCCTAGGCATTTTATCTATATTTGCAAGTTTTTCAAACCAAATGCCAGTGTTTTATTAATTTAGCAAAATAAGAATATGCCTAAATTAGACGTATTTAAGGCACAAATTATGGTCTAGTTTCGCCACAATCTGTGACTTCTCCCCGCTCACGCCAGGTCTAAATAAGTGGGCATGGCATGGGTGGGGAAAGGGACGGGCCGGGAGATCCGTCTCATTTACCATTTTCACCCTCTGTTTTGGGAGTAGAAAATGGTCTAAATGTAAGGCTGCTCGGAAGCTGTCTTTGTGAAGGCTCATTGTTTGCAGGGCAATCTGTACTTTTCATTGATACCATTTTGGGGTGTGTATGATTTTTTTGATAACATTTTATTAAAATTTTTGTGGGAGGTGAAGCGACAAAAAAATGGAGAATGAACCATTTTGACTTTTTTCTGTTTTACCATTTGCTATATGGGATAAATATTTTAAAAGTATGGGTGTTTTTGCACGCAGTGATGCTCATGATGTTCATTTAGTAACATAGTAACATAGTTTATAAGGCCAAAAAAAGACATCTGTCCATCCAGTTCGGCCTGTTTTCCTACAAGTTGATCCAGAGGAAGGCAAAAAAAACCCTGTGCGGTAGAAGCCAATTTTCCTCACTTTAGGGGAAAAATTCCTTCCCGACTCCAATCAGGCATCAGAATAACTCCCTGGATCAACAACCCCTCTCTAGTAACTATAACCGGTAATATTATTATACTCCAAAAATACATCCAGGCCCCTCTTGAACTCTTTTAGTGAACTTACCATCACCACCTCCTCAGGCAGAGAGTTCCATAGTCTCACTGCTCTTACCGTAAAGAATCCTCTTCTATGTTTATGTACAAACCTTCTTTCCTCCAGACGCAGAGGATGTCCCCTCGTCACAGTCACAGTCCTGGGGATAAATAGATCATGGGAGAGATCTCTGTACTGACCCCTGATATATTTATACATAGTTATTAGATCTCCCCTCAGTCGTCTTTTTTCTAAAGTGAATAACCCTAATTTTGATAATCTTTCTGGGTCCTGTAGTCCACCCATTCCAGTTATTACTTTAGTTGCCCTCCTCTGAACCCTCTCCAGCTCTGCTATGTCTGCCTTGTTCACAGGAGCCCAGAACTGTACACAGTACTCCATGTGCGGTCTGACTAGTGATTTGTAAAGTGGCAGGACTATGTTCTCATCACGGGCATCTATGCCCCTTTTGATGCAACCCATTATCTTATTGGCCTTGGCAGCAGCTGTCTGACACTGGTTTCTACAGCTTAGTTTGGTGTTCACTAAAATTCCTAGGTCCTTTTCCATGTCAGAGTTACCCAATGTTTTACCATTTAGTATGTACTGGTGACTTGCATTATTCCTTCCCATGTGCATAACCTTACATTTGTCAGTGTTAAACCTCATCTGCCACTTCTCTGCCCAAGCCTCCAGTCTATACAGATCCATCTGCAGCAGTGTACTGTCCTCTTCTGTGTTAATTACTTTACACAGTTTAGTGTCATCTGCAAAAATTGATATTTTTTTAAGTGTTTATGTATTTTAAATTTGGGGAAAGGGGGTAATTTAAATTTTTATATTTTTTATTTGCTTCAATATTTTTAAAAACGTTTTCCCTTTTTTTACACTTAATAGTTCCCATAGGGAGCTATAAAAAGCAATAATTAGATTACTTTTCTCAGAGACTTCAATGCGTTAGCATTGGAGTCTATGAGAATTACACTACGTTCCTATGGAGCTCTGCCATTTCCATAGGAAATATTGTGCAGCAGCCTCATTTCATTCAGGAGGATCAGGGCCGCCGCACACAACATCCAGCTTCCCTGATTCTCGCTAAGGGTAGCTGGTGCATGGCTGGGAGCATGTGCTTCTGGTTTATGACCTCACAGATGCCATGGTCACACTTGACCATGGCATCTGAGGGGTTAAATGTATGCCCCGGGTCCCTGATGTTTAAAACATCAGACACCTGGCAGCTATGGCACCCGTTGCACTTGCAAGCAAGTGCCATTGCTGACGTATATAGTCGTACGGCGGTTGGAAATCGGTAAATATTATTGGGAAAGTCCTTGGAATGGGATAAAAAAAATAAAAGAAGCCAAAAAAATTATTATTATTATTATTATCATTATAAACTAACCTCCCCCCTCACCTGTTCTGGTACTTACAAGGTCCCCACTGTATTTGGTTTCCTGATCTCATCTCATCATGCAGGAAATGCCTGTTCAGTCAATTATTAGCTGAAGTGAGCTGATCATGCTGATATGGGACCAGGCAGCATAGATCAGTGGATACCCAAGTATGGCAGCAGCAGACAGTCAGGAAGTTAGGGTGTTATTTATTAAGATCGGCTTTTTAGAAGCCGGTCTTAATACCCCTTTGCGCTGGCAGTGGCTGCGCCTAAGTTATGCAGAGGCCTTTACATAACTTTGGCGTATCCACCCCCGATTTAAAGCTACACAAGCTCTTTTGCAGGCTTAAATTTAGACCACAGGCTGGCCCCAGTCCGTGTCATGCCCACTTTTCTAGACCTGGTGTAATCGGGAAAAAGTCACAGATCGCGGCACAAATAACCTTTGCGCCACAAACCTTTGAGACAGATATACTCCAGAAAACTGGTGTAGATCTAATAGTAAATGACCCCCTTTTTGTCCATACTGGGTTTTTTGAGCTCTCAGAAAAACTGAGCTGTGATCCCTAAAATCATATATTTAAAAAAACTCATCACAGAATTTTTTTTACTTATTTATATAAAAATGTCAAAAAAAGCAAAAAAACAGCAAGTCAATTGGCGCTCATTAAGTGACATTTGACAATTACTGTTAGTATGGAGACAAACAATCGTTACTATGATCATTCCTCCACATCCAGTGTCCCTCCTCTGTTGTGCTGCCAACTAATGATAATTTCTAACTCTTATTTTTAATTGCTCATTTGTCATGTGATCTGGAGCATGTTTACATACATGCGCCAATGATTTGGCAAATGAACATGCCCTTATGTCTCCTCGAACTTGGACTCTAATCCTTTTTTAGGCTACTTTCACACTAGTGGCAGGCCTGATCCGGCAGGTGAAGGGTGCTGCCGGATCAGGACTGCCGCAGTGACATGTGTGGAGCCGGAACCGCGCTCCAGCCCCACACATGTCACACAGTACATACATACACATAAACATAAACATACACACACATATACACAGACAAACACACATACATACTTACATGCTCCCGGCAGGTCTTCAGAGCGTCGGAGGGACAGGACGGCTCGCACAGGTGACGATTCCCCACAGCGCCCTCTGCTGGGCACCTGGTGGAATCGTCACCTGTGCGCGCCGTCCTGTCCCTCCGACACTCTGAAGACCTGCCGGGGTGCATGTAAGTATGTATGTGTGTTTGTCTGTGTATATGTCTGTGCATGTTTATGTGTATGTCTATGTCTATGTCTATGTCTGTATGTGTGTATGTGTAGCCGGATCCGTCATGAACTCCATTGAAAGTCAATGGAGGGCGGATCCGGTTACCATTGTGGTCACACCAGACGGATCCACCCCCATTGACTTGCATTGGGGGTCATTCCAGATCCGTCTTGGTGCGGATGCCTGGACCGGAGAGCAAACCGCAGCATGCTGCGGTTTGTTCTCCGGTCTGAAGACGGAACGGAATGCTTTTAGGAGCCTCCGCTGTCTTCAGTTCAGTTTCGTCCCCATTGACAATGAATGGGGACAAAACTGAAGCGTTTTATTCCGGTATTGAGCCCCTATGACGGAACTCAATACCGGAATTTTAAAACGCTAGTGTGAAAGTAGCCTTACTTGGAATTCTTGTGTAAAATAAAACTATCTGAAAAGATTCCAAGTCACCAAAAAAGAGCATTCTGGAAATACTGCAGAGACGGGACAGATAAAACAGGTCATTATGGAACTGAATGATCAAAGACTTCCCTTCTCTTATCCACTTATCTGCTAATCTGTTGCGTTCCTTTATCTTATCTCCATTTTGTGCCTTCTTGAAGCCATGTTTGGCTAAGATGTCTCAGAATCTGTTGTCTACAAAGCCTGGGGAAATGGTGATTACCATGTGTGTGTTTGTAGACAGATGCTCAGTAAATCACACTGTAATTTTGAGCTGTGCCTAATCTTCACAACCAAAGCAATTTGTAACCATTTAAATCAGTGGCCTCATTTCCTGGCTTTGTTTGATTACCGAGCAAATTGTACGTGCAGAGCAAAAGCCATTATTTTTGTGATCAATTAAGAATCTTCTCTATGAAATGAATCTGCAATTACTGTATCAGCTTCATGAAAAATACAACATATATGTTATTAACTGATCAGGAAGAAAATTGCTACATGAAGAACCAGATCAGTAGTTTGTCATATACTGTAGTTAATGGTGGGGTCAAAGTCTCAATATTTCTGCATATCTGGGCTTAAAGGGGTTTTGTCATCTCAGACATGCACAGCCACCCTCCATTCATTTCTATGGGGCCGCTGAAAATAGCCCAGCACTGGCTTCGGCTATTTCCGTTTGCCCCATAGAAATGAATGCGAGCAGGGGGCACGCATGCTCAATGCGCTCCCATTCACTTCTATGAGAGCAGTGCTTGGTGGTGGATGGACCTCGGGAAATCAGGGGTCCTCCAGCCACGTTCTCCTTGTAGGTGTGGGTCCCAAAGGTGGGACCCGCACCTATCAGACAATGGGGGCATATCCTAGCTATATGTCCCCATTGTATGTGATGGGAATACTCCTTTAAAGGGATTGTCCCATAAAACAACCCCTGTCCATTTGGTTTATTACAAGGGCATGATGGAGGTTGCTCCTCACTCACCCAAAAAAAAGTGTCTCCTATCCTTTCAGACTAGAACAGTCCATATATTACATGGAGATCCATTCATGCATTCCCACAATGTAATACTTCGCTCCCCCAGTAGTGGCCACTGCAGGGAAAAAGCCCGGCTGGGCACGACTTCCCATGCAAAAACAGCCATTTGCTTGGAATGTCAGTTACCGGATCGGCAGTGATAAAATATATATAAAATATTCACAGTAGCGGCATCTTCCGAAAGGAGTTTTCTCATCAGACCTTGAAAACAACCTCCGAGCCCAATAAAGATCTTCTCGAAATAAGGAAAAACAACCTCCGACCCCAATAAAGATCTTCTCGAAATAAGGAAAAATTATTTGTAAAGACAAAATAAATGTGAATGTGAAACAGAAGATCTATTAAATTATTTGTTTCCATTGTACAAAGCAGAAATATTCCTAGTCAGCCTGAAGGGTTAAAAATACACATCCGATCAGTCGCCTCCCGTTTGTCCAGTTCAGGGATGGGCACAGACAGCCTAGTGTTCCTGTTCACAAATTGTGAGTGAATCCATTGTTCTATGAAAGAAAAAACTCCTTTGTTGGCTCCGGGGAACGTTTTATAGAAAATTGGGTAACAAGCAAAGTAGGGTCCCCAGTTTTTTTTTTTTTTGTTAGCTCACGGCATCATAACATCAAGTGAATGGGACAAAGGAGCTGTTTTACATCTGCTCGATACTTTAAAGTCAACAGCGAGCAGGTAGACAGCGAAGAGAACACAGAGCTTGCTCTCTTCATACAGGAGATGAGAGGGATCTAATATTGATGACCTATCCTGTGGGGAAGGACAACTGTCCCTATATACTGTATAACAGCTTCCCCCTGCCTCCCTGCACTGCCTGTAGTGAGCTCTTACCGCTCACAAAGGCAGGGGCGGATTGGGAACTTAAAGTGGCCCTGGAAAAAAAGCTAAAAGTGGCCCCATGTTGTCGGCGGAACTAAATTGATAGAAGACGGGGCAATATAGGTAGGCAGGGACAACAGAAGTAGACAGGATCTGCAAAATCATAGTGAAGCACAAGGTTCCGACCCAGCCGAATCAAATACCACCAGTGCAGCTCAAAATACTGCCATCCCAACCACAGTATTCAACTGTATCACCATCGTGAGGACAGTAATACAGTTCAGTTCGGGAGGGCAATGGCAACTGTGACTGTTGAGCATCAGATCATTATGTACCTGATCTACAGCCATCAGGAGAGCTTGAGAGGCACTCTGGGCATCGGCCCACCGGGAAATTTCCCTGTAGGCTCTATGGCCAATCCGCCCCTGCACACAGGCATCGCTCTCAGTGGCTGGTTCATTACTCAGCACGCCGGCAGTACAGGGGGATAACTCACTGACAGCGCTGGTCAGTGAGCATAACCTTAGGGGCACATTTATTAAGACTGCCATTTTAGATGCCGGTCATAATAAAGCCCTGACCTGACGGTGGATCCGCAGGAGTTATGTAAAGGCGCTGGCCTCTACATAACTTTGATGTATTTACCGCTGCTTTTAAATGTAAGACAGCTTCCTTGCTGGCTTGCATTTAGACCATGTTCTACGCCTAAAAATCCATAGAAAATGGTAAATGAGACGGGCCTACCAGCCTGTCCCCTTCTCCACCCACACCCACTTTTTTAGACCTGTCGTTAGCGGGCAGTTGAGGGCAGATTTGGTGCAAAGGACTTTCCCGCTGCAATCTGCACCAGAAATGCATCTAATTTAGGCATATTTATGTTTAATAAATGACCCCCTTAATGTGTAAATCTATATTTAATTAGTGTGTAAATCTATATTTAATTTAAACCTATCAGGCTCCTGTCCCCAGCAGGCTGTGAGGGAGCAGTGCAGGCACAGGCCCGGCAACTCCCAGAACAGCCTGTCTCCCTAGTCAGTGCAGTACTATGCTGATGGAAGATGGATGTCCCTTATCAACGCTCATTTGAGAGAGCACTGCTAAAGGTCATTTCAGCCCAAATTTTCTACTATAAATAAACATTTTCGCTAAATAAAATATATTCCAAAAAAGTCACTGTCCCTACACATTATAAAAAAAATAACATTTTCGCAGTTACACTTTAAAGAGACAGTACTCTTTTATAATTTATATATCTATTTTATATATATCTAATATATATAAATTATATATCAAATTTATATATATATATATATATATATATATATATATATATATATACACTAAATATAATACCTAATGATATTTTAAGCATCATGGTTGTACTAGACAGTATGCAATTGTCCCTTTTTTCTAAAAAAAAAAAAAAAAAATGGTGCTCTTGCTGCTCCCAAAGAAGGGAGAATTTTGGCTGCTTGTTCCGAACAAACCACTGCTTTTTCATACTACACTGTGTGTAAATACTGGCAGGCATCTGTCCCCAATAAAGGACAATTTCCAGACTGTCTTTTTTATTTTAAAAAGTATAACATCCTACCATACAGTGTGTTATTAAACAGGTTGTTACCACTGGCTGCCATGAGTTTACCCATAGTTATATATGTCAGTGTCATTCTGACATTACTAATGTCAGAATGACATGTGGAGCCTGCATTCCCTGAAACCAGTTGAGGCCATTTTGGCACCATAAGAGGTACAATATAATGTCGGCTTAGCATGCATGTGGCGCCTGCATCCTGTGTAGTTAAAGAAGAACTCCCGCAAAAATTTTTATTCTCTGACCTGTTAGAAAGGTGCATGATATAATCTGTAATGAATGTCATCTTCTTATCAGAGAATGTAATTGTGAGTAATAACCTCTCTTCTTATTGTAGCTGGGTCATGTGACCAACTCCCTGACCTCCAACTGACCCAGGACAGAAAGCCAGTCACTGCTCTATTCATTCCTATGAGACTGAAAGTGAGGCTCCCATAGGAATACATAGAGAATTAGACTTCCTGTCCACACATAAGTCTCTGTGTGAGTTGGTGGGTCTAATTCCTAGTCACATGACACAGATAAGAAACTTCAGGATGATAAAAGTCAAAAATTTCAGCTACTGGTAAGAAAATGACATTCACTACAGATTACATCATGTACATTTCTAGCAGGACATGGAATAAAAATTATTAACTTCTTTAATGGAGGCTGCTATGGCACTTAGTGACTATGGCGTTTAGTGTTAGGTTCCCGTCTTAAAGAGATCGCCTTGATGTAGGGCAGACGGGCACAGATAATTTTTGTACAAAATTATTTGCCAAGAATCTCACATTTACAATGTAGCTCTAGTATCGTGTGGATAGTGAGTATGGCAGTATTGTATGTACTCATTTTATTGTCTGTGTTCGCAGAGTGCTGTTGCATTTTTTTATGTTTTACTTTTCTACAATGTAGTGGCATAAAGCCGTTGATAAATACCCCCTATATGTACCCCACAATAGTTCTATTAAAAATACAATCTGTCCCATAACAAACAAGCTCTGGTACAGCTACATGGACAGAAAAATTAAAAATGTATAGCTCTCGGAATGCAAAAATTAAAAAAAAAAAAAAACATCCTGCATTCTTAAGCAATCAGCCAGAGACATGTACAGCACCACAATGGTACACCATGAGCAGGAGGACATTCCAGCTGGAATATATTTTTGAGACATAAATGTAGAACTTAAAACATCAAAGCACAAGAAATGGGAATTCACAGAAAACCTAATTATGTTAATTTAAAGAGTTACAAAGTATCATTCTATCAACTAGAAAATGACACCAACTATTAGCTTTTGACTACATCATTTAATACCTTTAGATGCAATTACTTGTAATTAATTTTGCATGAAAGCCCATCATGCAAAATAGGACATCATAAAATTTTCACCTAAAACAAAATCATACTCCATATTTCATAGCTAGTTAACCTCATTGGGGGATTTTACTACATTAAAATTTTACTTTATTCTGGAATGCAAAAAAAAGCATAACTCGTATAGTATGGAATAGTAAAGTACAGTAAAAGTATAGTATAAGTATTGGATACAATAGTAATAGTATAGTACAGTATAGTAACAGCATAGTATATAATTAGTATAGTCCAGTATAACTAAACTATAGCACAGTAAAAGTACAGTATAATAATATACTATATGTATAGAATATTAATAGGAAAGTTCAGTGTAAATGTAAAAGTACAGTATACTAAAAGAATAGTATAAGTATCAACCAAGAATTTGCGCAAATGAGATTTTATGAGATATTAATAGGATCTGTTATAGACATCCATTAAGGGGGAGTATGGGGTAGAGTTACCATATCGTTTGGTGCAGTGTTTTAACAGCAATTTTTTCCTGTCATTTTTAAATGTACCCCCATATAGTACGATCCTCCTTTAATGCTCCCACACAGTATAATGCCCCTTAAGTGTCCCCACTTAGTATAATGCCACTATATGTGCTCCCCACTTAGTATTGTGTCCACCAAAACAGTATAATATCCTCTTAGTATAATGCGCCTCATTTTCCCTCACACAGTATAAAGCCCATTATGTGCCCCCACAGTATAATGCCCCCTTATATGCCCTCACACTGTATAATGTTCCATTATGTGCCCCCAATCAGTATAATGCCCACTGATCTATCCCCACTTAGTTTAATGCCCCCATGTGTCCCCACACAGTATAATGCTCCATTAAATGCTCCCTAAAATGATTTTAGGGATTTAGGGCATAAGCTTAGGGCAAGGACCTCCAAGGTAGTGTTTTCTGAAATACTGCCTGTACCACGAGCCACACAAGAAAGGCAGCGGGAGATTAGGGAGGTAAACAAGTGGCTCAAGAACTGATGTAGGAAGGAGGGATTTGGGTTCGTGGAGAACTGGGCCGACTTCTCTGTCGGCTACAGGCTCTACCGTAGGGATGGGCTGCACCTCAATGGGGAAGGGGCAGCTGTTTTGGGGGAGAAGATGGCTAGAAGGCTGGAGGAGTGTTTAAACTAGGGACTGGGGGGGGGGGGTAACTACATTATAGGAGGGGAAGATAGTGCAGATAGAGACCTGGGGCAAGGTAATAGAACTGGGGGAAGAATGGAAGGAGGAACTAGAACAGATCAGAAGGAAAGGTGTAAGGTAAGAAATATACATCAACCTCTTAATTGTATGTACACTAATGCCAGAAGCCTGACTAATAAAACTGGTGAACTGGAATTAGTGATGTGTGAGGAGGACTATGACATAGTGGGAGTAACTGAGACATGGCTGGATGATAGCTATGACTGGGCAGTTAATGTACAGGGTTACAATCTTTTTAGAAAGGATCGTCAAAACCGGAGTTGGGGAGGGGTCTGCCTTTATGTAAAGTCCTGTCTAAAGCCCACACTGCGGGAAGATATAAGTGAGGGACATGAAGATGTGGAGTCACTGTGGGTAGAAATACATGGAGCCAAAAACAATAATAAAATACTAATAGGACTTTATTATAAACCACCTAATATACTAGAGTCCACAGAAAATCTACTTCTAAATGAAATAGACGAGGCGGCAAAACATAATGAGGTTGTTACTATGGGGGACTTCAACTACCCAGATATAGACTGGGAAACTGAAACCTGTATATCTCATAAAGGAAACAGGTGCTTGGAAATAACCAAAGACAATTACCTTTCCCAACTGGTTCAGGACCCGACTAGAGGGACGGCCATACTGGACTTAGTATTAACCAATAAACCTGACAGAATAACAGATGTGCAGGTCGGGGGACACCTGGGAAACAGTGACCATAACATAATAACCTTCCAATTGTCATTCAAAAGAGTGTTTCTTCAGGGAGGAACAAAAATACCAAACTTCAAAAAAGCTAAATTTAGCCAACTAAGAGAGGCCATAGGCCTAACTAACTGGGACAAAGTCCTCAAAAATAAAAATACAGCCACAAAATGGGAGATTCTTAAAAGCATCCTAATATCTAATTGTGAGAGGTACATACCTTATGGGAATAAAAGGTTAAGGAACAAGAAAAAACCAATGTGGATAAATAGAGCTGTAAAGAAAGCAATAAATGACAAACAGAAAGCATTTAAATCACTAAAACAGGAGGAGAGCGAGGAAGCATTGAAAAACTATAAGGAAAAAAATAGAATATGTAAAAGACAAATAAAAGCAGCCAAACTAGAGACCGAGAGATTAATCGCCAAAGAGAGTAAAACTAACCCTAAAATGTTCTTCAATTATATAAATACTAAAAAGTATAAACCTGAAGGTGTCGGCCCCTTACAGAGTAATGAGGGGGGAGTTGCAGAGAGCGATGAGGAGAAAGCGAAGCTACTAAATAACTTTTTCTCCACTGTATTTACTGAGGAAAATAAACTGTCAGATGAAATGAAGAGTATAAAAGTAAATTCCCCTTTAAACGTGTCCTCTCTGACCCAGGAAGAGGTACAGCAACGTCTTAAAAATATTAAAATAGACAAATCACCAGGACCGGATGGCATACACCCCCGTATCCTAAGAGAATTAAGTAATGTCATCGACAGACCCTTATTTCTGATATTTAAGGACTCTATACTGGCAGGGAGTGTTCCACAGGATTGGCGCATAGCAAATGTGGTGCCAATATTCAAAAAGGGTCCAAAAACAGAGCCCGGAAACTATAGGCCGGTTAGTTTAACTTCTGTTGTGGGTAAACTGTTTGAAGGTTTTCTAAGAGATGCTATCTTGGAGTACCTCAATGAAAATAAGCAAATAACTCCATATCAGCATGGCTTCATGAAGGATCGGTCATGTCAAACCAATTTAATCAGTTTCTATGAGGAGGTAAGTTCTAGACTTGACCACGGCGACTCAATGGATGTCGTATATTTGGACTTCTCCAAAGCGTTTGACACGGTACCACATAAAAGGTTAGTATACAAAATGAGAATGCTTGGCCTGGGAGAAAATGTCTGTATGTGGGTAAGTAACTGGCTCAGTGATAGAAAACAGAGGGTGGTTATTAACGGTAGATACTCAGATTGGGTCACTGTCACTAGTGGGGTACCACAGGGGTCTGTATTGGGTCCTATTCTCTTCAATATATTAATGATATTGTAGAAGGTTTGCATAGTAAAATATCAATTTTTGCAGATGACACTAAACTGTGTAAAGTAATTAACACAGAGAAGGACAGTGCACTGCTACAGCAGGATCTGGATAGACTGGAGGCTTGGTCAGAAAAGTGGCAGATGAGGTTTAACACTGACAAATGTAAGGTTATGCATATGGGAAGGAATAATGCAAGTCACCAGTACATACTAAATGGTAAAGCACTGGGTAACTCTGACATGGAAAAGGACCTAGGAATTTTAGTGAACAGCAAACTAAGCTGTAGAAACCAGTGCCAGACAGCTGCTGCCAAGGCCAATAAGATAATGGGTTGCATCAAAAGGGGCATAGATGCCCGTGATGAGAACATAGTCCTGCCACTTTACAAATCACTAGTCAGACCACATATGGAGTACTGTGTACAGTTCTGGGCTCCTGTGAACAAGGCAGACCTAGCAGAGCTGGAGAGGGTTCAGAGGAGGGCAACTAAAGTAATAACTGGAATGGGTGGACTACAGTACCCAGAAAGATTATCAAAATTAGGCTTATTCACTTTAGAAAAAAGACGACTGAGGGGAGATCTAATAACTATGTATAAATATATCAGAGGTCAGTACAGAGATCTCTCCCATGATCTATTTATCCCCAGGACTGTGACTGTGATGAGGTGACATCCTCTGCGTCTGGAGGAAAGAAGGTTTGTACATAAACATAGAAGAGGATTCTTTACGGTAAGAGCAGTGAGACTATGGAACTCTCTGCCTGAGGAGGTGGTGATGGTAAGTTCACTAAAAGAGTTCAAGAGGGGCCTGAATGTATTTTTGGAGTATAATAATATTACCGGTTATAGTTACTAGAGAGGGGTCGTTGATCCAGGGAGTTATTCTGATGCCTGATTGGAGTAGGGAAGGAATTTTTCCCCCTAAAGTGAGGAAAATTGGCTTCTACCTCACAGGGGTTTTTTTTGCCTTCCTCTGGATCAACTTGTAGGAAAACAGGCCGAACTGGATGGACAGATGTCTTTTTTCGGCCTTACAAACTATGTTACTATGTTACATGCAGTATAATGCCACCTTATGTGCCCCTCAAAGTACGATGACCCATTACTTGCCCTTCAAAGAGTGTGATGCCCCCTTATGTGCTCCCATGCAGTATAATGCACCATTATATGCCCCCAAAGTGAATACTGACCTATCCCATGTGCCCACGATGATGAATTCAATTATAATCAGCTCCTTGCTCCACCAATCACCCTGCAAGCGATTGTTTAGCGCCAGGCAAGCATGATGTAGTCCCTGCTGTGAGACAGAGCAGAGCTCACAATACAGATCTGGTATGAACTTTTGGTTAAACCCAGCAGGAGCAACAATGTCACTGCACTGCACTTGCCTGTGGCTGCAGATGCGGTTATAACAGATGATGCTAGAAAATACTGGACTTTAACATTCCCAGTAAACTTACTGGCACCAGCCTCCAGTTTTAAATACCAGCTGAGGCAGTGGTTTACAGGCTGTGGTGAGGGCAGCACAGAAACACCACCTGACAAAAATGACAAAATTTGTTGCGAGCGGCATTTAAAAATTCGCAAACACAATGTGTGCAACTTTTTTTCGCCAAAAAATTGGCGCAGGCAGATGATAAATCTTCACCCATAGTGCTCCAAATAAAGGCTCATGCACACGAATGTATGTATTTTGCGGTCCACAAAACACGGATCCGCAAAAAATACAGATAATGTCCGTGTGACATCCATATTGCATCCGTTTTTTTGCGGATACTTGTCCACAAAATAGACAAGAATAAGACATGTTCTATCTTTTTTGTAGAACAGCTATGCAGACATACGGAAACGGAAGGCACACAGAGTAATTTCCGTTTTTGCGGGGCCCATTGAATGGTTCCACATACGGGTTGAAAAAAAACAGACCCAGAAAAAAATACGTTCTTCTGCATGAGCCTTTAATCGTCTTAAGTGCAACACTGGGCACAGCCTGTAGACTGCCTATACCCCTGAAGACGCCGAAGATATCGGCGAAACATGTCGAGGGGCAGCATGTGATATGGTTTTAGACAGGGATAGTGTTACTGCCAAGTTTAAGAGGCAACAGGGCAAAGCAGGAAGTCGCTGTTTCGGATAATCCACAGTGTGGACACGAGCGCTGTGACAAAAAAGCAATATATAGCTAATATTGACTAATCCAGTAAAGGCAGACGCATCCCTGATCATTTTAAACACTCTGCACCTCTTTTTTGTTTAATTTACTTTATTTTGGAGATATTAGAGGATTTATTAATAAAAGCTAAGTATTAAAATGTAGATAAGTAGGAGGCAGCGGGTGACTAAGGCGTAAAAGGCGCTGATGCGCTTTGATGATTACCAGCCTGTAGACTGGCACGTTGCTGATTCTGCTTTTCTGATGTAGCCCCTTTAAGAAGTCGTCCTGAGAGAGATCACATCTCAGATAAACAGTGTTCCGCAGGAAGGTCACATGTCTGACATAGGGGGTGGAGCTAAACAGTTGTCTGTTTCCAAGGGCTACCATATGAATTTGTGATCTGGTCTATGATTGAGAAAACAATGTGAAATAACCGAAAGTTAGCGCAAAAGCAGTAAATTATTTACAAAGCGGCTCTTCTTCAAATAGGTTCATACTGTGAAATGTGATTAAAAGCGGATTTATGCCTACAAAGTGTTGCATGTGAAATTTACTGAGGGAGCTTCTCTGATGTGAGAATCTGCTTTGTACACATGCAGACGACCGTAGAAATGTATCAGCACATTTTACTGCTACATCAGTATTTTCCAAGCCTATCATTAGAAACCCACAGCCAAGCAATGTGAGTGGAACTGCCAAATAAATGTGCGCTCACAAAGTCCACATCTGTTAACTCTTCTGGAGGTTCACCTTCCTCCACAGCTTTACATGGAGTGATGTATCAATAACTGGGGTAGAAACAATGGGATACTTGGATCAAGAGTCACACAGAGACGTAGCATGAAGATCCTCCATCCCAAAGTGTAACATGTAGAAGGCCCTCCATGTGCCATGTTGTGTTCTCTTTTGTGGTAACCTCCTCTGGCACTAGGGCCTGGGTGCAACTTCTACTCCAGCACCCTTCTACTCCTGTTTTTATTGTAGTTTGAAATTGTTGAGAAAAAAAATTGCACCAAGGCCCTATCTGATGTGGATTGTGAAAGTATTTTCTTGAACCTATGTTTCTAAAATATGGTACGGTGTTCTAGATGCATGCGAAGCCCCAGGGGCATAGCAAAAGGCTCATGGGCCCTGGTGCAAGGTTTCATCTTGCCCACACTATATTATATCCCTTTTGGTGCCACATGCCTCTATGGCTACTTTCACACTTGCGTTTGCAGGATCCGTTTGTGAGATCCGTCACAGGCTCTCACAAACGGTCCTGAACTGATCAGTTTTGTCCTAATGCATTCTGAATGGAAAAGGATCCGTTCAGAATGCATCAGTTTTGCTTCAGTTCAGTCTCCATTCCGTTTTGGAGGCTGCTTGCTGCGTTTTGGTGTCCACATGAAGAAACTGATGCAAACTGATCCGTCATGACTCACAATGCAAGTCAAAGGGGGACGGATCCGTTTTGTCTGACACGATAGAAAACGGATCCGTCCCCCATTGACTTTCAATGGAGTTCAAGACGGATCCGTCTTTGATGTGTAAAAGATAATACAAACGGATCCGTTCAGAACGGTTGTATTATCATGACGGAAGCGTTTGTGAGAGCCTGGACGGATCTCACAAATGGATCCTGCAAACGCAAGTGTGAAAGTAGCCTATGTTATACTTGCCTACATAACTCTTAATATTGTGTAAAGTTGGTTCCCCGTGCTTTCAGTAGAGTTCCTGACAAGTTGTTGGCTATCTGACCTAAGAGTAGAGAACCATAATAAAAATAAAATGTCCATTATTATTTTTTAAGCAGGGGGTGGAGGTTGATTTTGGGATTTTTTTTCCGATAATTTTTGCAAAAAATAAATGACATTTAAAATCGCTAAATGTTCCTCCTTACTGAAGTCCAGGATGTTCACTATGGCACTAAACATTCTCTCCAACTACACTCCTGGTGGAGGAGAAGTGTAACACTGCGCTTCATTTCTAGTGCAGTACCCTAGAACAGGTACTTGCAAAATGTTCTTGCTATGCAATGTTATAGAATGCTAGTTAATATATAAATATATTGTAATGTACCAGCATATCGCTGTATGGATCTATCAGGGTTAACAATCCTGACTCAGCTCCTGCAAGAAGTTAGGTGTGGATTGGGGTTAGCCTCTAGCTCAGTCTAGTTGGTTGTGTGTTAGCTGAGGAAGTGAGGGCTATGTAATGTGTATGGCTGGGCTTCCACTGACAGACAGTCTATAGGACTCTGCTTTAGGCCTCATGCACAGAACCGTATGTTTCATCCGTGTGCTATCCGCTGACACATTCATTTCTATAGGGCCATGCGCATATCTGTGTTGTATGCTAATCCATGGTCTTATTGGTGTCCTATCTGAGAATAGCCTTTTATACTGATGGCAGGGAAAAACATATGAACTGCACATGGAAGCGAAATACAGACATGGCCACGTGCAAGAGCCGCTAACAGGAAAATAGCCAAGGCAGCCATGATAACCCATTGGAATGGGTTACAGAGGTAGCTCGGCATCTAAGGGCTAAATGACTGAGATCAGAATCATCTCAGATCCCAGCTATTGTAGCAGTTTCTTGTCTCCTCACTGTTTTATTTTACCTTAATTAAGATATCATTATTTCTTATTTTCTCAGTCACAATGGAGAATTTGGAAAGAGGTGATTCTTCCGATGAGGTAAATGGTCTTATCTTATCATCTCCACATATATGTCTGTGGACATTCAGCAACTCCCTATGTGTATTAATATACTAGGGCAGTTATCAGTCCTATGTATATACTGTATATACTGATATACAGGGGCAGTTATCAGTCCTATGTATATACTGTATATACTGATATACAGGGGCAGTTATCAGTCCTATGTATATACTGTATATACTGATATACAGGGGCAGTTATCAGTCCTATGTATATACTGTATATACTGATATACAGGGGCAGTTATCAGTCCTATGTATATACTGTATATACTGATATACAGGGGCAGTTATCATTCCCATGTATATACTGTATATACTGATATACTGGAGCAGTTATCAGTCCTATGTATATATACTGATATACTGGAGCAGCTATCAGTCCTATGTATATATCCTGATATACTGGGGCAGTTATCAGTCCTATGTATATATACTGATATACTGGAGCAGTTATCAGTCCTATGTATATATACTGATATACTGGGGCAGCTATCAGTCCTATGTATATACTGATATACTGGAGCAGCTATCAGTCCTATGTATATATACTGATATACTGGGGCAGTTATCAGTCCTATGTATATATACTGATATACTGGGGCAGTATCATTCCTATGTATATGTATATATACTGATATACTGGGGCAGTTATCAGTCCTATGTATATATACTGATATACTGGGGCAGTATCATTCCTATGTATATGTATATATACTGATATACTGGGGCAGTTATCAGTCCTATGTATATATACTGATATACTGGAGCAGTTATCAGTCCTATGTATATACTGATATACTGGGGCAGTTATCAGTCCTATGTATATATACTGATATACTGGGGCAGTTATCAGACCTATGTATATATACTGATATACTGGGGCAGCTATCAGTCCTATGTATGCTTTGGTTATGTACGATAACCTGTTTTCCCTTAGTCCATGAGCAGCACAACAGATGGGGTGATTTTGCCCCCGTGTGCTCTACAGGACGCTTGGGAATATTTAATGACCCAATTATAAATTAATTAATTAATCCCTCCCCCAGTGAGTATAAGGAGGGATAAGCCCCCACCTCCATGAGTAAATTATAAAGCAATACAGAAACAAATAGTACATAGGGAGGGAGTCTTGTGCTGCTCATGGACTAAGGGAAAACAGGTTATCGTACATAACCAAAGCTTCCCTATCGTCCATGAGCAGCACAACAGATGGGGAGTTAGCAAGTAGTCTTCCCCCTAGGGTGGGCCTCCCTGTCTGGCAGAGTCCAGAACTGTAGTGGCAAACGCTGTTTGCCTTGAAGATTGAGCATCTAGCCTATAGTGTTTGAAAAACGTGACCGGGGTGCTCCATGTAGCCGACTGACATATCTGGTCGATGGGAACTGCACATCTCTCTGCCCAAGAAGTAGAAATGGCTCTAGTGGAGTGTGCCCTGAAAGAATCAGGTGGTGGAACATCTGTTTGGGCATAGCAAGTGTAAATGCAATCACAGATCCACCGGGAAATAGAAGGCTTAGAGGCCTTCTTCCCTTTGTTCTTTCCACAGTACAGGATTAAGAGATTCTCCTCCTTCCTGAAAGAGCTTGTTCTATCTAGATAAATAGACAGAGCTCGGACCAGGTCAAGGCTACCAAATTCGTGTTCCAACTCGGAATTATCCGGAGAATATGCCGGAAGCACAATGCTCTGGTTCAGATTGTCGAAAGTCTGAACCTTAGGCCTAAAAGAAGGTAAAAGTCTCAGTATTACCCTGTCCGGAAGGAACTGAATATAGGGTTCAGTTGCGGATAAAGCCTGAAGTTCTCCCACACGCTTGGCAGATGTTATAGCCAGTAGCAGAGTAACTTTAAGGGAGAGATTTTTTAGAGAAGCCTCTTGTAATGGCTCAAAGGGAGCTAGGCAAAGTTGCTTCAATACCAGAGATAAATCCCAACAGGAAATAGGTCTGACCATATTAGGTCTTATCCTGAATATGGCTCTGATGAAGTCTTTAACCTCCTGGAACTGTCGTAATCTTATATTTAGATGTAGAGACAGTGCCACTACCTGCATTTTGATGGTGTTGGGCTTCAACCCTTTATCAAAGCCATCCTGGAGAAATTCCAGAATACGGGATACAGGAGGATCTTCAAAGGCCAACTTCTGTCTTCTGCACCACGTCTGATAGATGTTGAATACACGGGCATACGACCTGTTTGTGGCTGGACTCCTTGTGTGAGAGTGTCTCCAAAACTCTACTGGAAAGACTTGGACCCGCTAGTATGGGGGAGTCAATTTCCAAGCTGTCAGTTGGTATGCCCGGATGTCCTTGCAGGTCTGCGTGCCCTGTGACAGCAGGTTCTGCAGTGGGGGGAGTCTCCAAAAGTTTCCCTGGAGCTGGGAAAACCAGGATCTCTTGGGCCAATACGGGATCACAGCTATTACCATGGCCTGATCCTGTCTCACCTTCATCAATACCCTCGGTATCATGGAAGGGGGCGGAAAGATGTATGCCATCTTGAATCTCCACGGGATCGACATCGCGTCCACACAAGTGGGATTGTCCGCCTTGTAGAGGGAGCAGAACGAGCTTAGTTTGGCATTCCACCTCGATGCCATGAGATCTATGTCCGGGAGTCCCCAACGTTGAACTATCTTGTTGAATATTGATGGATTGAGGGACCACTCCCCAGGTACTAGAATGTTGCGGCTCAGACGGTCCGCTTGTACATTGTCTGCTCCTCTGATGTGGACTGCAGATAGTCGGGTGACTCTGTGTTCCGCCCACATGAAGATCTTTGCAGCTTCCGCTAGTAGGGCTAAAGATCTGGTGCCTCCCTGCTTGTTGATGTAACACACACAAGCTATGTTGTCCGTCATTATCCTCACTGCCTGACCTTGAAGGAGACTGGAGAAATGACGAAGACTGTAATAGATCGCTCTCAACTCTCTCTCGTTGGAAGAAAGTAGCCTTTCTGGAACATCCCAGGTCCCCGAGACTGTGGCATCTTCCAAATGGGCTCCCCATCCTGAACCTGAGGCGTCTGTTGTCACAGTGATCCATTCCGGTTCTTTGATGCTTCTGCCATCCCGAACCGTCTGCCACCAGGTGAGGGAGCGACGAGCACCTTCTGATAGGTGAACCTTGTTGTCCAAATGTAAGGGGGATCGATCCCAAAGAGCCAAGACATTCTGCTGTAGCAATCTCATATGCCAAAGTCCCCAAGGGACTGCTTCTGAGGCGGAGGATAGGAGACCCAGAAATCTCATTAGAGTTCTGATAGGAACTCGACGCGGTATCTTCAGGAAATGATAGCCCGCTAATATTCTGGCTTTCCTTTGAGGAGAGAGGTATAGCATCATCCTCTGAGAGTCTATGACAAACCCTAAGAAGGTTTTCGTCGTGGCAGGCTGCAGGTCCGACTTCTCCCAGTTTATGATCCATCCTAGAGACTGGAGCATATGAAGAACAGACTGGACATGTTCTTGAAGGAGAGAAGCAGATTGGGCTAGTATTAACCAGTCGTCCAGGTAGGGGATTATTCTGATCCCCGTCAATCGGAGCTGAGCAACCACAGAGGAAATCACCTTTGTGAAGACAAAGGGAGCTGATGTTATCCCGAATGGGAGGACTTTGAATTGCAGATGTTGAATAGTTCTGCCGAGGCGAACAGCAATTCTTAAATATTTCCTGTGGCCGGGAAATATTGGGATATGAAAATAGGCATCCTTCAGGTCCAGAGACGCCATGAAGTCTCCCTCCTGAATGATCGACTTTACAGAACGAATTGTCTCCATTCTGAATCTTTTCTTCAGAAGATATTGGTTTAGGAGACGTAAGTCGATAATAAGCCTCCACCTTCCGGATGGCTTGGGGACAAGAAAAACCGGTGAATAAACCCCTAAACCCCTTTCTAGGAGGGGAACCGGTTCCAGAGCTGACAAAGAGATCAATTTTTGAATCTCCTGTTCCAAGAGAGCCTGTCTTGAAGCCTGTAAGGTTCTTGATATCATGAACCTTTGGGGGGGTCGCGCGAGAAATGAAATTTTCAAGCCGAATTTTATTATATCGAGAACCCATTTCCCGATATTAGAGCCCCCCAAGACTCCACGAAGGAGTTCAGACGACCCCCCACAGGTAGCTCTCTGGCGTCAGAAGTCAGCTTTCTTCTGGTCGCCACGATTTTGTTTCTGGGAACCTCTGTAGCGACCGCCTCCTCTTCCTCTCCCCTGGTATCTACCTCTATTGGTGCGAGGGGGAGATCTGTTCTTGTCCCGTCTACGAAAGGACTGACTTTTCTGAGGTAGGGATTTACCCTTTTTTTCCGCAATGTCCTCCATAATGGTGTCCAGTTGGGGTCCGAACAACTTCCCTGGAGCATATTCCATGTTGATAAGGATGTTCTTAGATGGAACATCCCCAGTCCAGGGACGAAGCCAAAGTGCTCTTCTCCCAGTTAAAGACACCGCCATACCTCTAGCAGCCAATTTTATTTGCTGGGTGGAGGAGTCGCAGAGATAGTCAGTCGCAAGGTTGATCTTCCTGAAGGAGGATAGAATGTCTTTCCTCCTGACATTCTTCTCTATATCATCCTCCACCTTGGCTATCCATCTTCTTAGACATCTTGCCACCTCCAGGGAGGCAATAGCCACTGATTCCTGAGCTGAAGAGGATGAATAAGATCTTTTGAATGATGTTTCCATCCTTCTATCCAGAGGGTCCTTAAGGTTTGACCCATCCTCAGCCGGAATAATGGTGCGTTTCGATAATCTCGATATAGCCATATCCACCTTGGGAGGAGGAATCCAATCATTGGATTGTTCTTCTGCCAGCTGGTATAAGGTCTTAAACTTTTTTGTAATGGCAGGACCTTTATCGGGTTTTCTCCATTCGAAGGACAGCATGTCCTTGACCTTCTCCTCCACCATAAAGGCCCTTGGCGCTTTTGTGGAGGAGGAAGACTCCCCACCGCCAGACGGGTGCAATTCCTCTTGAACAGCCTTGAGAAGCCTATTAAGCTTCTCGCACTGGAAATAACACGTTCCAGCCATGTCATCTTCCTCAATCTCGTCCTCTTCTTCATCATAGGATGAATGGTTCGCCTCATCAATAACCATAAGGTCATCCACCGCCGTGGATCCTGAAAGGGAAGGGTATATCCCTTCTGGTCCGCTTGGCCGACCGTCCAGATGAGGATACCTTGGCAATGGATTTATCCACATAATCCTTCATCCAAGACATAACTTCCCTTAAAGAAGGCTCAGCAGGTTCATCCTCATTTCTGGTCAGACAGGTGTGCATACTGAGACCTCATATGCCTCCGGGAGTGTATCCTTGCAAATCCTGCAAGCGGTGAACCTGGTCTTAGATGTGACCTTCCAGGAGGTCTTGCTCAGAATCATCTGAAAAGAAATTAA
>ONZH01029033.1:0-47625 GCA_900303285.1 Rhinella marina
CCGTGTAGTAACTGAACAGACGGTGGGTATTTACACCAGGTATGTGAGATAATTTAGCAAGAGGAACGCACAGTACAGTGGCCTATAAAAGCTAGATATTGTATATTTCAAGTACAAAGCCGTGTAGTAACTGAACAGACGGTGGGTATTTACACCAGGTATGTGAAATAATTTAGCAAGAGAAAACGCACAGTACAGTGGCCTATTAAAATGGCCTAGATATTGTATATTTCAAGGTACACAGCCGTGTAGTAACTGAACAGACGGTGGGTATTTACACCAGGTATGTGAAATAATTTTAGCAAGAGAACGCACAGTACAGTGGCCATTAAAAGGCCTAGATATTGTATTATTTCAAGGTACACAGCCGTGTAGTAACTGAACAGACGGTGGGTATTTACACCAGGTATGTGAAATAATTTAGCAAGAGAACGCACAGTACAGTGGCCCTATTAAAAGGCCTAGATATTGTATATTTCAAGGTACACAGCCGTGTAGTAACTGGAACAGACGGTGGGTATTAACACCAGGTATGTGAATAAATTTAGCAAGAGAACGCACAGTACAGTGGCCAATTAAAGGCCATAGAATATTGTATATTTCAAGGTACACAGCCGTGAAGTAACTGCAACAGACGGTGGGTATTTACACCAGGTTATGTGAAATAATTTAGCAAGAGAACGCCACAGTACAGTGGCCTATTAAAGGGCCTAGATATTGTATATTTTCAAGTACACAGCCGTGTAGTAACTGAACAGGACGGTGGGCTATTTACACCAGGTATGTGAAATAATTTAGCAAGGAGAACGCACAGTACAGTGGCCAATAAAAGGCCTAGATATTGTATATTTTCAAGGGTACACAGCCGTTAGTAACTGAACAAGGTACGGTGGGTATTTTACACCAGGTATGTGAAATAATTTAGCAAGAGAACGCACAGTACAGTGGCCAATAAAAGGCCTAGTATGTATATTTCAAGGTACACAGCCGTGTAGTAACTGAACAGACGGTGGGTATTTACACCAGGATGTGAAATAATTTAAGTCAAGAGAACGCACAGTACCAGTGCCAATTAAAAGGCCTAGACTATTGATATTTCAAGGTACACAGCCGTGTACTAAGCTGAACAGACGGTGGGTATTTACACCAGGTATGTGAAATAATTTAGCAAGAGAACGCACAGTCAGTGGTGCCATTAGAAAGGCCTAGATACTTGTAATATTTCAAGGTAAGCAGCCGTGTAGGTAAAAGCTGTAACAGACGGTGGGTGATTTACACAGGTATGTGTAAATAATTAAGCAAGAGAACGCAATACAGTGGCCTTATTAAAGGCTAGATATTGGTATATTTCAAGGTACACAGCGCGTGTAGTAACTGAAACATGACGGTGGGTATTTACATCCAGTATGTGAAATAATTTAGCAAGAGAACGCACAGTACAGTGGCCTATTAAAAGCTAGATATTGTATATTTTCAAGGTACAACGCCGTGTAAAGTAACTGACAGACGGTGGGTATTTAAACAACCAGGTAATGTGAAATAATTTAGCAGCAGATGACGCACAGTACATGTGGCCTATTTAAAAGGCCTAGATATGTATATTTCAAGGTACACAGCCGTGTAGTAACTAGATAGACGGTGTGGTATTTACACCATGGTTGTTAGGACACGCGCCGCGTGGACAGCACAGCCCCGCGTCTAGCGCGATCACATTGACCGCTGCGGTTTTACTGCTATAGTCTGTATTGTCTCTATGCTGAGATCTTGGGGTGTGGCTGCTCCTAGACTCAGTTGAGTGACAGATGCAGTGTCCTATCCGTGGGAGTACTGGGCTGCGGGTCTTGTCCAATCAGGCTACACCCCTCCCTATATAAGGTTGTGAGTTTGACACGCCCGCTGCCTAGCACCAAAGCAATTGTATGGAGAGAGCTGGGAGCCGGCCTGTGTGTGTCTGCTAGCATCAAGTGGATGCTACTCCTCTTTCCTACTATCTGTCCCGGCAATGCCTCTTGTCGACTCTGAGACATTGGCGCATGGGGAGCCGGCCCCTCTATCCTTCCACCTGTCTCTTGTTCTTTAGTGAGTCTTTTTATTTAGGCAGCAGGAGTCTGTGTGGCTGTTGTGGTTGTGGCTCGTGCTCTGGGCCTCTGGCCAGGGACACAACTCTACTTATAATTTAGTACCCCGTGTGTTCGTTCCTGTTCACATTTGATCTGGTTTTGTGTTGACTACTCTCTGTGGTGTTAACAGAGAGAGTCCGTTGCTAGTGGCAACGAGCGGATCCAACACAGCTGCACCTGAGCTGTATTATCAGGTGTCCAGCGGGTCCTCGCTGCACTATATTATGTTATTTTTTTAATATAGTGTGGCAACCGTAACAGTGTGCTAGGCCCAGAACCCCGCTGTTATGGATCCCAAAGTGCACATGTCGGCTGCAGTGGAAAACCTGAACGCTCGTCTAGCTGCCCTCGAGCGTCAGGCCACGCAGACGCCAGCGGTGCTTTCTGTAAGCCCTGCCGATATAGCATTGGCAGTGGGCCAAGCAGTTTCACAGGTGTTAACTAATCTGCCACAGCCCGTGAAATCCTCTGTGCCTCTGGTTATCCCTGAGAGATACGCCGGAGATCCCCAGGGCTGTCGGGGATTTGTTAATCAATGTACTCTGTTTTTGGACGCCCATCCCGCACGTTTTCCGGACGAAGCGGCGAAGGTAGCCTTTGTCATTTCGCTGCTCTCCGGTAAGGCTTTGGCGTGGGTTACTCCTTTGCGAGAGAGAAAGGCGGAGGTACTAAATTCACTTGAGACATTTTTTAAGACTCTGCGCTCAGTGTTTTTAGGTCCTACTCCGCAATCCCTCTACGCATCCCAGCTGCTCCGGCTCCGTCAGCAAAAAGACTCAGTCGCACAATACTCCATAGAGTTTCGGACTCTAGCGACTGAGTTGGACTGGCCGGACCAGGTGCTGGTGGCCATTTTTTGGGAGGGTCTTTCCTCCAGAATTAAGGACGAACTGGCTGGTAGGGAGCTTCCTACCACGCTAGAGGGCCTTGTATCGACTGCCATGCGAATTGACAACCGCTTTTCGGAGCGTGCGCATGAGCAGTCGTTTGAGAGGAATACTCGTCCTTCAGGCCGTATATCGTCCGACACTCCCATAAGTGCTGTCCCTCGCGATAAAGGGAACAGTACGGAGTGGGGACCGGAGGGTCCCGAACCGATGGACACCTCCACGGCCGCTGTCCCTCGGGGTAAAGGGTACAGGCGGTCAGGGAGGCTGGTGTGTTTCCGTTGTTGGAGGCCGGGACACAGGGTGTCATCCTGTCCTGAGCTCCAGGGAAACGACCGGACCCAGTAGCCATCAAGGGGGGCTCTCTGGGTATGAATAAACCCCTTGGGAAAATACGGGTCCCGGTCTCCTTCAGGATTGGGGAGACTTGGGTCGCCAGTGGCGCCTTCGTGGACTCCGGGGCGGCAGCAAGTTTCATGTCCCGGGAATTTGTAAGGAAACACAATATTCCCGTGCGCTTGCTGTCTACCCCGTTGCCAATTACAGTGGTCGATGGGTCCCAGTTGCAGGTCCAGATCTGCGATCAAACTTCACCAGTGATCATGCAGACTGGATCCCTACACACGGAGGTGATCTCCTTTTACATCTTGGAGGGACTCTCTGATGACGTGCTATTGGGGCTACCGTGGCTTCAGCAGCACTCACCAACTATTGAATGGCGAGCTGGTGAGATTGTCAGGTGGAGCGCCCAGTGTAAGGAGGAGTGTATGCCACCTATCACTCCACCCTCTGCACCCTCTGTTCCTGTTGAACTGGAGGGGTTGCCTCCACAATACGCCAATTTTGCGGACGTATTTTCTAAAAAGGCGGCTGAGACGTTGCCCGAGCACAGGTCGTACGATTGTGCCATTGACCTGATGCCCGGTGCCATGCCACCTCGGGGCAGGGTTTACCCTTTGTCCTTGCCCGAGACCAAATCCATGTCGGAATACATTGCGGAAAACCTGGCTCGGGGCTTCATTAGGAAGTCTTCTTCTCCAGCTGGGGCAGGGTTTTTCTTTGTGGCAAAAAAGGATGGGTCTTTGCGACCTTGCATAGACTACCGTGGTCTCAATGCAGTGACGGTCAAAAATCGGTACCCCCTGCCTCTGATCGCAGAGTTGTTCGATCGCTTCAGGGGGGCCACTGTCTTCACCAAATTGGACCTCCGGGGTGCCTATAACCTCATACGCGTCAGGGAAGGTGATGAGTGGAAGACCGCTTTTAATACCAGGGACGGGCACTATGAGTACCTGGTCATGCCATTTGGCCTGTGTAACGCCCCAGCGGTTTTCCAGTCGTTTGTCAATGACATCTTCCGTGATCTTCTTCTGAAGTGCGTAGTAGTTTACCTGGACGATATACTCGTTTTCTCGGCCAATCTGACCGATCATCGGCGAGCGGTTCGATCGGTACTCTCTAGGTTACGTGCCCATCGGCTATATGCCAAGCTAGAGAAGTGCCAGTTCGAACAGTCCAGTCTGCCATTCTTAGGGTACATCGTTTCTGGGGTAGGGTTACAAATGGACCCCCAGAAATTCGACGCAGTACTAAAATGGCCTGAACCCCGTACTCTGAAGGCTGTCCAGAGGTTCCTGGGGTTCGCTAATTACTACAGACAGTTCATTCCCCATTTCTCTTCTCTGGCAGCACCTCTTTCCGCACTCACTAAAAAAGGGGCTAATCCTAAGAACTGGACCCCTGCTGTGGAGAGGTCCTTCGCCTCTCTTAAACGGTGTTTTGTGGAAGCGCCAGTACTACATCGGCCAGACACCACCAAGCCGTTTTGTGTAGAGGTTGATGCCTCGTCAGTGGGTGCAGGTGCTATGCTTTTCCAGAGAAACGAAGTAGGGAAGAAGGTTACTTGCGCCTTCTTCTCTAAGCTGTTTTCTCCTGCCGAGAGGAATTACGGCATTGGGGACCGAGAACTGTTGGCTGTGAAGTTGGCACTGGAAGAATGGCGTCATCTCCTGGAGGGTGCCGCTTTTCCCGTGCACATATTCACGGACCATAAGAACCTCACTTATATTCAGTCGGCACAGAGGTTAAATGCCAGACAAGCCAGGTGGGCCCTGTTCTTTTCCAGGTTCAACTTCATCCTCCATTATGTCCCTGGGGAGAAAAATCTGCGGGCTGACGCCCTGTCTCGGTCCTTTGAGACCGAGGAGGATGAGGAAGTTGAGCCTCGGTTGATAATCCCCACCGAAAAACAACTGGTGGTGAATCCAGTGGCGATCAACAGGGTTCCCCCTGGCAAAACATTGGTTCCGCAATCACGGAGGGAGGAGGTTATGTCTTGGGGACACTCCTCTCGGGTGGGGGGTCACTTCGGTGTCCGACGCTCAGTGGAGCTTATATCGCGACATTACTGGTGGCCTACTCTGGTTGCGGATGTCCGGGCATATTTGCAGGCATGTGTGACCTGCACACGTAACAAACCCTTGCGTCAGCGCCCCGCAGGGTTATTGTCCCCACTCCCGGTGCCAAACTCTCCCTGGCAGGTGTTAGGGATGGATTTTGTGACCGATCTGCCCATCTCTCAAGGGAGGAAAGTGATCTGGGTGGTCACAGATCATTTCACCAAAATGTCCATCCTGGTGGCCTTGCCTGGCCTACCTTCTGCTAGGGAGTTGGCACGTTTATTTACCCGTCACATTTTTCGGGTGCATGGTATGCCCGAAAAGATTGTGTCGGATCGTGGGCCACAGTTTTCTGCCCATTTTTGGAGAGCTTTGTGTCGGCTGCTCCAGGTTGAACTCTGCCTGTCATCTGCTTTTCACCCGCAGAGTAATGGATTGGTGGAGCGTATGAACCAATCCATGGAAACATATCTGCGCCACTTTGTGTCGGCCAGGCATGACGACTGGGTAGAATTATTACCCTGGGCAGAGTTCGCTCTGAATAATGCAGTGGCAGATTCAACTGGTCAGACACCGTTCTTTTTGCTGTACGGGCGACATCCGCGAATTCCGTTGCCCATACCTGTGGCATCCGACGTGCCAGCTGTAGCTGATTGGGCAGCGCATGCCCGAGAGGTCTGGGACCAGGCTCAGTCCTCTATGGTCGCGTCCAAAGACAGAATGCGTGTAACGGCTAATACCAGACGCAGACCCGCATCTGAGATGTCGCCGGGTGATCTAGTCTGGCTCTCCTCCCGCAATCTTCGGCTTCGAGTGCCCTCTCTTCGTTTTGCTCCTCGATACGTTGGTCCCTTTAAGATTTTGGCCCGTCTTAACAGTGTCGCATATAAGTTGCGCCTGCCTCCATCTTGGCGTATCGCCAATGCCTTCCATGTGTCACTCCTCAAACCAGTGGTGATGAACCAGTTTTCTCGGCAACATCCGGAGGAATCCGAGTCTCCACAGGATGACTTCGTGGTACATGAGATTCTGGATTCCAGAACTGTTCGTGGTCGGTTATTTTACTTGGTGGACTGGGAGGGCTATGGGCCAGAGGACCGTACATGGGAGCCGGTAGAGAATATCCACGCTCCTCGTTTGGTGGCTGACTTTGAGCGCCATCGTGGACGGGGTGCGGGATCGGGCCGAAGAGGGGGGGGTAGTGTTAGGACGACGCGCCGCGTGACAGCACAGCCCCGCCGTCTAGCGCGATCACATTGACCGCTGCGGTTTTACTGCTATAGTCTGTATTGTCTCTATGCTGAGATCTTGGGGTGTGGCTGCTCCTAGACTCAGTTGAGTGACAGATGCAGTGTCCTATCCGTGGGAGTACTGGGCTGCGGGTCTTGTCCAATCAGGCTACACCCCTCCCTATATAAGGTTGTGAGTTTGACACGCCCGCTGCCTAGCACCAAAGCAATTGTATGGAGAGAGCTGGGAGCCGGCCTGTGTGTGTCTGCTAGCATCAAGTGGATGCTACTCCTCTTTCCTACTATCTGTCCCGGCAATGCCTCTTGTCGACTCTGAGACATTGGCGCATGGGGAGCCGGCCCCTCTATCCTTCCACCTGTCTCTTGTTCTTTAGTGAGTCTTTTTATTTAGGCAGCAGGAGTCTGTGTGGCTGTTGTGGTTGTGGCTCGTGCTCTGGGCCTCTGGCCAGGGACACAACTCTACTTATAATTTAGTACCCCGTGTGTTCGTTCCTGTTCACATTTGATCTGGTTTTGTGTTGACTACTCTCTGTGGTGTTAACAGAGAGAGTCCGTTGCTAGTGGCAACGAGCGGATCCAACACAGCTGCACCTGAGCTGTATTATCAGGTGTCCAGCGGGTCCTCGCTGCACTATATTATGTTATTTTTTTTTAATATAGTGTGGCAACCGTAACACCTAGATATTGTATATTTCAAGGTACACAGCCGTGTACTAACTGCTCAGACGGTGGGTATTTACACCAGGTATGTGAAATAATTTAGCAAGAGAACGCACAGTATAGTGGCCAATTAAAAGGCCTAGATATTGTATATTTCAAGGTACACAGCCGTGTACTAACTGTACAGACGGTGGGTATTTACACCAGGTATGTGAAATAATTTAGCAAGAGAACGCACAGTACAGTGGCCAATTAAAAGGCCTAGATATTGTATATTTCAAGGTACACAGCCGTGTACTAACTGTACAGACGGTGGGTATTTACACCAGGTATGTGAAATAATTTAGCAAGAGAACGCACAGTACAGTGGCCAATTAAAAGGCCTAGATATTTATATTCAAGGTACACAGCCGTGTACTAACTGTACAGCGGTGGGTATTTACACCAGGTTATGTGAAATATTTAGCAAGAGAACGCACAAGTAGTAAGTGGCCAATTAAAAGGCCTAGATATTGTATATTTCAAGGTAAGCACAGCCGTGTACTAACTGTACCAGACGGTGGGTAATTTACACCAAGGTATGTGAAATAAATTTAGGGCAAGAGAACGCACAGTAACAGTGGCCATTAAAAGGCCTAGAATTGTATATTTCAAAGGTACACAGCCGTGTACTAACTGTACAGCACGGTGGGTATTTACACCAGGTATGTGAAATAATTTAGCCAAGAGAACGCACAGTACAGTGGCCAAAAGCCAATTTATTTCAAGGTACACAGCCGTGTAGTAACTGAACAGACGGTGGGTATTTACACCAGGTATGTGAAATAATTTAGCAAGAGAAACGCACAGTACAGTGGCCAATTAAAAGGCCTAGATATTGTATATTTCAAGGTACACAGCCGTGTAGTAACTGAACAGACGGTGGGTATTTACACCAGGTA
This sequence comes from Rhinella marina, assembly GCA_900303285.1. Lineage (NCBI taxonomy): Eukaryota > Metazoa > Chordata > Amphibia > Anura > Bufonidae > Rhinella > Rhinella marina. The sequence continues at coordinate 8,258 of ONZH01029033.1, forward strand.
TGTGAAATAATTTAGCAAGAGAACGCACAGTACAGTGGCCTATTAAAAGGCCTAGATATTGTATATTTCAAGGTACACAGCCGTGTAGTAACTGAACAGACGGTGGGTATTTACACCAGGTATGTGAAATAATTTAGCAAGAGAACGCACAGTACAGTGGCCAATTAAATGGCCTAGATATTGTATATTTCAAGGTACACAGCCGTGTACTAACTGAACAGACGGTGGGTATTTACACCTGGTATACAAAAAGGGTATTGCAGGCACACAGAACCCAGAACACTAGAGCCAAATAAACTGTATTTAAAAAAATAAAATAAAATTCACAGCCGTATACTGCCAGATCAGATGGTGCATATACACACTAGTTATATAACAGGGTTTTTCAGCCAAAAAGAACGCAGAACAGTAGTGCCAAATATAGTTTGGTATGTAGCAGAGCACCTAATACACCACTAATGCCTCTCTCTGTCCCTACTCCAGCAGCTATCCCTGAATACGGCAGCCGTTCTCTGTAAAGTGTATCTTGTAGTAAAGCTATCACTGTACTGCACTATAGTAGCCCTGATAAGGGCTTTTAATCACGCTCCTGCCTGTCCAACTGCTAAAACCTGTCTGTCCCTTCTCCAGCCTCTGTCCCTGACTAAGTTCACGCAGCATATGCGTACGAGCAGGAAGAGCTGAGTTTTTAATATTCGAGGTCACATGGTTTTTCCAGCCAATCCATGTAGACGCTGTTTTCGCGCTGCCAGCGTGCTCAGCGTGCCTGTCATACCCCCCCTGCATGTTGATTGGTGGAAAAAGAGCGCCAGGGAAGGTGGGAGGGGAAACGAATTCTAAGTGCGCCATCGCCGTTATACTCGATTGAAATCGAGTATGCCGAATAGCGTAGTATTCGATCGAATACCGGCTCGATCGAACACTACTCGCTCATCTCTACAAATTAAGTAACCTATTCTACATAATCATGTAGCATCACATCTCCATGCCGGTGTATACCTTTGGAAGTAGGGAGTGGGTTTCTCTTCTACAGGGGTTTGGGTGTTTTATGTGTACTTTGCTATGTAATTAATTTTTATATATGATTTGAAAAATCATTGACTTTTCAATAGAATTAACACAACATAATCGGAGAAGCTAGCGCCAATGAGGCCAAATGTCTTTTATGTTCCAAAAATTTACTGACAAGGCACCATGTGACAAAAATAGTCTTAAATTAAAAGGATTTAGTAGGTTCTTCACTTGGTGACTGTTAACTCTACAATATCTAGTTAACGCGTGACTGTGATGGTTAACTGCTCATTTATCGAGTACTGATATTTGCATCTGAGACTTTACTACAACCATTAGTAGACATCTGGAGCAACTGAAAACCTATATACATCGTACGTGTATGTTTCTTTCTCTGTAAACATGTATAAGTGTATGAATGGCTGAAAACGTTGCAAATGTTAACTTGAGAGTTAACACAAGTTAAAGAAGTCAAGTTTAAAGTGGCTGTTTGGGAATAAGAATTTTTTACATAATGCCCATAGTCTACCTCAGTAAGCGAAAGATTAATACATACCTGCTCCCCGCCACTCCAGTTCTCTGTGACTGTCTTCCAGTCCTTGGCATTTTCTTCTGGCACAGCATGGGCATGGTCACATGGTCCGTTGCAGCCAATGACTGTCTTTAGTAGTGATGTGCCGCTTGTGGACACGTCACTGCCAATGTCAGTCAGACTATGCCCACGCAGCACCAGAAGAAAACAAGCCAAATACCGGAAGATGGACGCACCAGAGACCTCATGGCGGACCAGGTAAGTTTGAATGTTTCAATTAATGAGGCAGGCTGTGAGCAGAATTAGCTGTTCCCAAACAACTACTTTAAGTTTTTTGCAACCGTGTATTTAACATGTTAATTGGCAAATTAACATGTACTACATCTGTATTATATTATATACTAGCTGAAGGACCTGGCTTCGCCCGGGTTATATTTAATTTATTTCATTTACTGTTTGTGTGTGTGTTGTTAAAAGATATCGAGAGTGACCTCTACAGTGCCCGCCCCTTTAACAGTGACCTCTACAGCGGCCAGCTTCTTTAACAGTGACCTCTACAGCAGCCGCCCCTTTAACAGTGACCTCTACAGAGGCCCACCCCTTTAACAGTGACCTCTACAACAGCCCATCCCTTTAACAGTGACCTTTACAGCAGGCCGCCCTTTTAACAGTGACCTCTACAGCAGCCCGCCCCTTCAACAGTGACCTCTACAGCAGCCCGCCCTTTTAACAGTGACCTCTACAGCAGGCCGCCCCTTTAACAGTAACCTCTACAGCAGGCCGCCCCTTTAACAGTGACCTCTACAGCAGCCCACGCCTTTAACAGTGACCTCTACAGCAGCCCGCCCCTTTAACAGTGACCTCTACAGCAGCCCGCCCCTTAACAGTAACCTCTACAGCAGACCGCCCCTTTAACAGTGACCTCTACAGCTGCCCGCCCCTTTAACAGTGACCTCTACAGCTGCCCGCCCCTTTAACTGTGACCTCTACAGCAGCCCGCCCATTTAACTGTGACCTCTACAGCAGCCCGCCCCTTTAACTGTGACCTCTACAGCAGCCCGCCCCTTTAACTGTGACCTCCACAGCAGCTAGAGTGGCCACTGTCTTCACCCCAGAAAGCCAGACCTCACCGGCCATTCCCCCAAACATGAAACAGCGCCCCCAGTTCCCATGAAGACACACCACTAAACATGAGGCCACGCCCCCCTGGCTCCGTGAAGACACGGAGGAAAAGCTGTCTGAGTGTGAGCTACTAAAAGGGTGGACATCCCTGTGTCTGTCCAGGCACTGTGTCGGACGGAGAACAGGTAGCTAGAAAACTGGACTGTCCAGCCTAAAGCCGGACATCTGGCCACCCTAACATCAGCCTGCCCCTAGGGTGGCCAGAGGTCTGGTTTTAGGCTGGACAGTCCGGCTTTCAGACTCCCTGTCCTCTGCCATGCGCAGGGTCTGGATGGACACAGGGTTGTCCTTTTGAACAGCTCACTCTCAGCAGCAGCACTGTGCAGTCTGAACAATGAGCTGCAGGGAGAAAGTCACCCTCCCCCCACCCCTGCACGTGAAAGAAGGTGATTTTTACCTACATTTTTTATCCCGGTCAAATGCGGCATCAAAGGGGCGTGGCCTGACTGAGTCAGGGGCGTGACTTAGTGGGATCTGGGGGTGGGGCTTTTAAGTCCTTCTTTTAACAGTGGCTTGAATTACAGGTCAATGCCATAGTAATTTAGGAGGAAAGTGGGTAGCAGTGGAAGAATACATCTTTTATTACTACTGAACAATAAATATGTGAAACTTACATTATATGAGGTAATGATTGATGATGAATTAGTCTAAAACATAAGTTATATTTATGGTAACCGAACCATTGTCATCCACAGTGCTCTGCCTCTTTAATGCAGACCTACAGCAGGGAACTGGCTAGGTTGTCATAGAAACCTGGTGTGTGGAGATTGCCTGTGAGCTTCTATTGGCTGATAAGGGTCATGTGAACAGGCTACTATTGGCTAATGCATTTTTTGGGAATATCTCAGGAACGGTACGTCCTGGAGAGCTGAAAACTGTTCTAAAACCTTCCCGGACACCTGATGTACATGTGTGCCAAATTTTGTGATTGTAGCTGCAGCGGTGCGGATTCCTTTAGCCGACACACACACACACACATACACTCAGCTTTATATATTAGATTATATACCATAGGTCATCAGTATCTGGTCTTTGGGAGTCTGACACCTGGGACCCCCACCAATCAGCTGTTTTAGAAGGCATCGGCAGTCACAGTAGTGCTGCGGTCTTCTCTCAGCTCATTAAAGGGGTTGTCCGAGTTATGACAAAAAATATATAGCACTGTAAATCTGATGGGCAGCAATATATAACTAAGTTAAGCAAGTTTTAGTAAAAAAAAACCCATATTTCCTAATTTCCCTGGTTCTCTTCTGGCCTTTGTTTACATGCAATAACAACAATCTCAGCCCCTCCCCCTTCTCCCCCCCTCTCTGCAAAGGCAGTGAATACAAGTGCTTAGTGACATGTCTGCCTGCTGGAATACTCAGCAGCATGTTGTATGTGTAGGACTACAAGTCCCAGCTGTACAATGACACTGCTGATACACCCAGGAATTTCTCCCTACCTGTTCTTGTACAATACAATTCCTCTATAGCTCCTTGCCCAGCATTTGTCTCCTCTCACTGCTGCAGCTACTGTTTGTCGTAAAGCCTTGAGCCCTCAGTGTGTTCTGGCTGAAGGGGTTAATGTTTTATCTGAAGGAAACCAGGGAGAAAGCAGATAGCAGGAGCCCGGCAAAGAAAGGGGGCGTGGCCAGTGATGTCTCGTGTACAGACTGTTATCTGAACTCTGAGGCTTGTGAACGAAACATCATAGACCAGGGAGATAAGGTGACATCACAGGTCATGTGACCCTCAGTCAACTCTGAGAAACCAGCAGCTTTGGAAACACAAAGTATATGGGAAAGTTGTTATACCTGACAAGTTAGAAACATATAAAGAACAAAAAAATAACTCGGACAACCCCTTTAAGTACAACGCTGTACATTGTATTGTGCCTTGCTTGGTATCACAGCTCAGAACCATTCACTTCAATAGGGCTGAGTTGCATCTAGGCCACTTACATGACATCACATGGGGTAGGTAAAGTTACGACAAGGCAATGGCACTACTGCGAGTGCTGGTGCCTTCTCGAACATCCGATCAGTGGGGGTCCTGGGTGTCAGACCTCCACCAATCAGATACTGTTGGCCTATCCAATGGATAGGTCATCAGTTAAAATGACTTGGAAAACCCATTTAAAATCACAGTAAACATGTTGAATCTTAACATTAAGATTAGCATTAACATTAAGTGCATTATCTATGGGATTGGAATGGATGGGATTGATGCATTTGACATTGCTGTAGACCAGGTGTGCCAAATCCACGGCCTGTAGGCCGAAAGCAAACACTGTTTGGCTGGGCAGAAACACAGCTGATCATATGATGCAGGTTTCCAGCTCCTGTATTCCCTGGCTGTCAGTGACAGCAGGGCAGCCAAGGCGTGTAGAGCTGCAGGGTCAGAAGACTCTGATCAGCTCTGCCTTGAACAAAGCCCCCACAGGAGGCTGGTTTCCCTGTAACTGTGGCACTTTTGGATGCCCCAATTATAGTGGAAACAGTGTGAAAAAGTCTCATTGTCTCCCAAAGGTCTTTCAGTGACCTTTTGGGGACAAAATTATGTGAAAAAAAAAAAGTAAAAAAATATTTTTTAAAAGTTTGAAAAAAGAATAAAATAAAAAGCATAGTAAAATACAAATAAAAGAATAAAAGAAAATAGTCCTCTTGGGGGAAATATTATGTGTCAAATATAAAAATATAAAAAAAATTATACAAATAATACAAATAAAAGAGTGTTCACTCTCCCCCAACGGTCCTTTTATGACCTCTGTTTCTAGTCATTAAAGGCTTTTCAGGCCTGGTCATTAAAGTGTTAACCAATGAATGCTTTGCCCGCTAGTAAGGTAAAGTGATTACCGACTCCTGCTAATCCAGTTACAGGCGTCATGCAATAAGCAGTGAGCGCCGTCCTTTGCAGTGAAGGAAAGCATTGATTTATGAATAGGAGGCGGGATGGAAGGAAATGTCACCATGTTTTTCCAGTAAAATGATTTTTTAACAAGTTCCTGCAGCATAGCCCTTGAAATAGAAGATTAATACTTATCTGCTTCACGCTGCTCCAGTCCTCTGAATTGCCCCTGCTGCCTCCATATTCTGGCCCCTGTGCTGTTTTCATCCGGCAGTGCATTGGCATGGTCACATACACCGCTCCAGTCAATCATTGGCGTCAGCGGTGACATGCTGCTTGTGGCCACATCACTGCTGTCATTGGCTGGAGAGGTGCATATGACTATGGCCATGCACTGCCAGGTGTAAACAGTGTGGAAACCAGAAGATGGGGGCAGCAGGTACAGCACAGAGGACCGGAGCGGCATGGATCAGGTTTGTATAACTCTTCAGTTTCAGGGGCCATGCTGCAGGAACTTGTTAAAAAATAATTTTTACCGGGAAATCCCTTTAAGCCCCTAATACACTGCACGATATTCGGGACAATTACTGGGAATAGGTGTTCATAGGAACGCTCATTCCTGATAATGACCTGTATAATCGGGTGATAAATGAGCAATCACTTGTTTGTCAACTGATTTGCAGATTTTATCAGGATGAAAGATGTACAGTTATAGTCTCCCTGTGTAATCACTACTGCTGATAATCAATAGAAGTGAATGAAGGAGGAATCACTGTGGTAGTGATCATTACTCCCCATTTACTTTGCATTGGCCTGTGTAATAGACCGATGCAAATGAGCACCGATCAACATTTTTTTAATTTGCGGCCCCTTGAAATAGAGCGATGTGAAATGTGGCCATCAGACCAAAAAAGGTTGGGCACCCCCTACTGTAGACAAACATCTACACACAGTCGTGGACTATGGGTTCTCTGTTCTCAGGTATGACTCTTTTGTGCCGATTATGATGTAACTTGATGTGATCTCTTCAACTTGATATTTTCAGTAGATCAAACAATACAAGGAACATAATTATTATTTGTAAACCAGAAAAGAGAAATGGCTATAATTTAGAGATTATCTTATACTGTGCAATGTTGCCTTTTAACTGCCAAGCATTACAGCCTTGCAACCATTTCTGTAACACAAATTTCAGATACATTAACTATAACTACTTATTTTGTCCCCAAAACACCTACAGCTTTAAATTATACAAACCGTCAAGCAAAAGTTTAGACCGCTCAGTGATGCAAGATGTTTACCAAGATACTAACATGCTGCATTACACACCATACAATCTCTCCGTAACAGAATGTGAAGCTATTAAAAAACTCTGACAGTAGACAGATCCATTATTATTCAGCCTGCGGTTAAATGTGGTGGCTTAGATTTCATGGACATCAAAATTACATGTGGTGTGTAATGTTTTTCTATCAACCCATTTCAAGAGGACTTAGATTCCTACTGGCATACATTGTTAATGCTGGAATACTCATTAAAATCTTAATGAAACGTAGCATGTTTGCCCAAAAATACAATGTTGGAGGATATTAACTGCTCAATAGGGATGGTCCACAATTCCCAGTCATGTTAGTATAACGTAAGGGTATTTCCATCTCAGAATGGGTCCCCAACCTCTTCACTAGTGTTGAGCGAAGCGAAGCATCCGAAGTGGAATCCGGTCTGAATTTTAGGAAAAATTTGATTCTAAACTAAGCCGAATTTCCTCTCGCGTCATGATAGTTAATATTTTTTGCCAAAAATGGTGGCTGGAGTTGCCTAAGAAAAAACTGAAAAAAATACCCACCTCATCCACTTTCTCACACAGAGCAGTCTGCTCCTCTCTTGATTCAATAAAAGGCCTGCTGAAGGACCTGCGCTGAGTGTGATGATGTCACCGCGCTCCCAGTGTGCTAATGTGGTGATGATGAGGTGAGTGATTTTTTTTTCAAACCCAAATGGCCATACTGCACTAGCGTATTACTGTTTTTAATGACTGTTAGACAGGGGCAATTCTGTCTAAGCGGCCGATTAAAAACAGTCCCATTGGTTTGAAAGGTTGAGTAGGGTTTTGATTAGGGTTTTAACATAGCGATTTATGACAAATTATTTTGTAAGGAATCAAATTTCTTGTCAAGCTTTGGCGAAGCTATCAAATCAAATTTTTCAAAATGTCATTCATCTCTACTCCTCACACCTGGATGCAGTGGGCAGAGGTGATGTCACATAAGGGAATAGTGAGCCCTGACTTGAGCCCCAACCTCTGTCCCTGCCTACTTACATGGCTTGTCCTAGGTAACAGCGCGTAACTGGGCGGCAATCCCTAGCCTGAATAAGTGCTGGGGCGTAAAGGGAAGGGGAAACAAGAGGGGAACAAAACAAACTAAGACAGAACACAAACACAATAACGGAAGGTCAGCAAGCCAAAAGTCATACCAGGAAGTCTCGTCAAAACCAGGGGAGAGAGAAAGAGCAAGGTCAAAATCCACAGCCGAAGTCCAAAATATAGTAGTCACAATAAGGATAAGCAAACACTAGCACCGGAGTATAGACCAATCACAGGCAACCTGTGGCCAGCAGGTTGCCTGTTTAAATAGGCCTCCAAATGGGTCATGTGACGTGGCCAGCGTCACATGACCCTAATCACATAATTCAAAATGTTTGAGCGCCAGTTTATCCCTGCTGGCGCTCGTATTCCCCACCTGCTCGTTGTCAAAGGGAATAGGTCATCTGTGAGCGCTGGCTTATAATTTGCCAGCGCTCAATTCCCCCTGCTTGCTCGTTGTATAAAGGGGGCAGGGAGGACGCCGGGCACGCGGCAGCAGAGAGCGCGCCGGGTCCTCCCTGCTCAGGGTTGCCCGGAACAAGCAGAGGGGACCGGCGGCACAGCGCAGGAGGAGCGTGCCGCTGGCTTCCCGTGCCAGGTGATTGTATTTAGGGAAACAGCCAAGTAGGCTTTGCTATGCTGTTTCCTTCACTCCTTTTCACTTGTATGTGAGCTACAGAAGAAGCATAGCACAACCCACTCAGCTGTTTCTGTAGCAGCAGATTTAGCAAAGTCATAATGTGTTAATTAAATGTGATAGTTCAACAAGTGTGTTTGTTAACTGTGCTATGTTCATAGTTCTGAACACCTCTGGCCACTGTATCAGGAGAGGGGACCTTTATAGAAATATGTTTGGGACCCAGAGGTGAGGCCTGCCTCTATTAGACATTTATGGCATATCCTGTTTTTCAAATGGGAATAACCCTTTATGCTAGGAACAGAAAGAAAACACAATGTTTTTATTTATCAGACTGAAAACCATGGTAGATATAAGGTGTATTTCAGAAATAGAGGTTTTCTTCAGGTTTTCTTTATTTTTTTATGCAATTTTTGAAGTCAAAATCCGGTATTCATCACAAAAGGAGAGAAAGTATAAAGGACAGATAATACAATTTTTTAATATGATTTTGATGCAGTTATTGACCTTTTACGCAATGACAGCAATAGGAAAAAAGAATGACACTGACATACTGTATATACAGTGCCTTGCGAAAGTATTCGGCCCCCTGGAACTTTTCAACCTTTTGCCACATTTCAGGCTTCAAACAAAGGGATATAACATTTTAAATTTTTGGTGAAGAATCAACAACAAGTGGGTCACAATTGTGAAGTGGAACGAAATTTATTGGATCATTTAAACTTTTTTTGTAATAATAAAACTGAAAAGTGGGGCGTGCAAAATTATTCGGCCCCTTGCATTAATACTTTGTTGCACCAACTTTTGCTGCGATTACAGCTCCAAGTTGCTTGGGGTATGTCTCTATCAGTTTTGCACATCTAGAGACTGAAATTCTTGTCCATTCTTCCTTGCAAAACAGCTCGAGCTCTTTGAGGTTGGATGGAGAGCGTTTGTGAACAGCAGTTTTCAGCTCTTTCCACATATTCTCAATTGGATTCAGGTCTGGACTTTGACTTGACCATTCTAAGACCTGGATACGTTTGATTTTGAACCATTCCATTGTAGATTTTGCTTTATGTTTGGGATCATTGTCTTGTTGGAAGATAAATCTCCGTCCTAGTCTCAGGTCTTTTGCAGACTCCAACAGGTTTTCATCCAGAATGGTCCTGTATTTGGCTCTATCCATCAATTTTAACCATCTTCCCTGTCCCTGCTGATGAAAAGCAGTCCCAAGCCATGATGCTGCCACCACCATGTTTGACAGTGGGGATGGTGTGTTCAGGGTGATGAGCTGTGTTGCTTTTACGCCAAACATATCGTTTTGCATTGTTTCCAAAAAGTTTGATTTTGGTTTCATCTGACCAGAGTACCTTCTTCCACATGTTTGGTGTGTCTCCCAGGTGGCTTGTGGCAAACTGTAAACGAGACTTTTTATGGATATCTTTGAGAAATGGCTTTCTTATTGCCACTCTTCCATAAAGGCCAGATTTGTGAAGTGTTGGAATGATTGTTGTCCTATGGACAGACTCTCCCACCTCAGCTGTAGATCTCTGCAGTTCATCCAGAGTGATCATGGGCCTCTTGGCTGCATCTCTGATTAGTCTTCTCCTTGTTTGAGATAAAAGTTTAGAGGGACGGCCGGGTCTGGGTAGATTTGCAGTGGTCTGATACTCCTTCCATTTCAATATGATCGCTTGCACAGTGCTCCTTGGGATGTTTAAAGCTTGGGAAACCTTTTGGTATCCAAATCCGGCTTTAAACTTCTCCACAACAGTATCACGGACCTGCTTGGTTTGTTCCTTGATCTTCATGATGCTCTCTGTGCTTTAAACAGAACCCTGAGACTATCACAGAGCAGGTGCATTTATACCGAGACTTGACTACACACAGGTGGATTCTATTTATCTTCATCAGTCATTTAGGACAACATTGGATCATTCAGAGATCCTCAATGAACTTCTGGAGTGAGTTTTCTGAACTGAAAATAATTGGGCTGAATAATTTTGCACGCCCCACTTTTCAGTTTTATTATTACAAAAAAAGTTTAAATGATCCAATAAATTTCGTTCCACTTCACAATTGTGACCCACCTAATCACTCTCTAGCTCCTCTTGCTCCTCCTCTCATGTCACTTGTGCAGAAAAAACATCCACTTCTGTGTACATTAATTGTGTGTGAATGTCCTCCTCTTCCTCCAGTTCAGCCACCACAGGGCTCAGGTGGCTGTGAGATGTAGGCACCACATCTCCTGTCCCCTGACCATCCAGATTTATCAGCATCTGCTCCAGGATGTTAAAGAGTGGAATGACATAATTCATCCCGAAGTCCTGGTGACTGACAAATAACGTGGTCTTCTCAAAAGGCCTGAGCAAATAGCAGGTGTCATGAATGAGCTGCCACTAACTAAAGTCAAAGCTACACAGAGGAGTGCTCCTGTTCGCCTGGATTGTTAAGAAATGAAATCGTTTACTGCCACCCTCTGCTCATATAGTTGGCCCAGTATGAGGAGGATTGACTTCCAATGGCTGGAAATGTTGCATATCAGGCGATGTTGAGGATCGCTATTCTGCCTTTGCCGCTCAAGGAGGGCGTGTTTCGCAGGGTAAGACTGGCTTAAGTGCATTCACAGTTTCCTGGTCATTTTCAAGATATCTTGTAGTTGGGTAGAAGCCTTCAGGAACCGGTTTGCAACCAGATTAAAGACATGTGCCATGTAAGACGCATTGGTCAGCCTTTCTTGACGCAGCACCAACACAATGTTCTTCCCATTATCAGTAATCATGGCTATGATCTTCAGTTGGTGAGGAGGCTGCCAGGATTTGATTTTTTAGTTGATGATGTGGAGTAGTTCCTCCCAGGTGTGACTCCGTTTGGCATGCTAGAACCTGCTGTCTCACAGGCCTACTGCCACCATCTGGCTGTGGGTGCCAGATGTCAGTTGAGATGATGTTGAAGACCATGTCAACCATTCCAGGATAGCGAGATGGTCGTCAAAACACTGTTAATTTGCCCCAATATCAGAATCAAGGCCTAATGTAATTGCTTGACCATGAAATCAGGTGGACACCACACTAATGGTTAGATTACACTGCTTATTTACCCAAATTTGTGAATACAGGCGTAATAGAATTACTTACCAATTAAACTGGGTGGGCAGCCCAATAAGGTTAGATTATATAGTTTATTCACCCCAATTTGAGAATAAAGGCGTAACAGATTTTCTTAAGGTGAACCCCCTAATAACAGTTAGATTACACAGCTTATTCACTCCAGTTGCTTATCTATTAAACAAGTCAAACTATGTTCAATTAGATACTATAGCTCTCTGTCCTACACAGGGGATTGATGCAAACTGCACTGTCAATTAAGGATCTCTTCAGCTTACAGAGGTTTGCACTGTGCTGCAGTCTCCCTATGCTCTCCCTATACTCTCCCTACAGTGTGTGAAAACTCTCCCCATGATCTCCCTACACTGTTCTTTCACTGTCCCTACCCCAGACTATACTATTAAAAAGTCTGTAAAACACATTCTCTAGCACTTGTCACAGGTGTACCTATGCTTAGTTCACTGGAAAATGTCAGATACTGGGCAGGAAGAGGCATTTTATTGGACTGTGACATCACAGGGGCTGGCTATCTTCTGATTGTCTGTCTGCACAGCATTATGGTTGATCCCTCATTCCTGGGCTTCTTACTTTCACTTTGTAACATGTGCAGCAGCCATTTTAGAAACAGTCCGATTCGTTATCACAAAACTCGAGGAAATTCGGATTCATGGTAAATCTTTTTTTTTTTTTTTAATTCACTCCACTTTGTTAACTTTGTTCAACACTAATTATTAGCTACAAGTCTCTCAGTATTCATTAACCCTTTCCACAGTGCAAATACAGTACAAATGAGCAGAATGTCTATGACAATATGTATTGTGGTGATGAGTATAAGTGCTGGAAGGCGTGTATATCCCACCCCGATACCTCAGCTTGGTGAGATAACTGAAATTCAGAAAGCTGCAGTGGTTTCAGCAAAGTGTAGTTTGCTGAGACAGTTTTGTCTACATGTTGTTCTGGGATGGATTTCATTTGGACTGGTGGATAGGTTTTGGAAGTGGGATCTGCCAGTCCACAACATGTATTGCAGTTAGTTGAGGAGATTGCAGGTGAGGCCTGCTAGTGTAATCAAGGAGGAATAAAATGTCCCTTTGTGTATGAGAGTTGGAGAGAGAAAGGGCCCCCGAGAACAGACCTGGAGAGGGCCCGTGTGGTCCCAGTCAGGGAGTGTTGGGGGGGCCACAAGGCTGAGGAAGCCTGAGAGGTTGGACCCTGCAGAGGCTCTGTGTGGTCTCAGCCAGGAGGGCTGAGGAGCCACAAGGCTTTGTATAGCCTGAAGTTTGGGGGCCTAGCGACGCCTATGGATAGAGGGCCGCACGGTCAGAGTCAGGAGGACTACTGGACCATCTCCCCCCAAAGGTGCTGGTGAGGTCACAGCCAGGAGGCTGCTGCACCGTACGGCTGAGGAAGCTGGATCGAATACCGTGTGAGAGAGAGCACCTATAGAGACAACACGTGTATTAGGTAGAGCCCAGACAGACAGGTGTTTATTTGAATGTTTTCATGTGTATTGGTGCTAAAGAGCGAAAATAAAGCACCATTTGGACGTTAAAACACCCTGTGTGTCGGAAGATTTGTGATTGCGACCCCCTGAGAGAGAGTGATCCCTTACTGTATATAAAATGCAGTTACACAGTATTTAACCATATAAGGTGATGCAAGTTAACCCTTTAAAGTGAAATAAAGTAAGTAGTTGGTGACTTTTCATAGGGGAAATAGGCAAATGTCCACTCATGTCCAGAGTACCCTTGCTCCAGGGCACTACACTGTACAAGATGGAATTAAACCTTTAAGCCATTTTAACAATACAGTAACAGTCTTGTAATAAAAAAATAATTTTTTGGAGTTTAAACTATTATAAGCCAAAAAAGCAACACAAAAGGATAACTAGTAGCTATGCAAGAAGTTGCAATAATAATATAACAAAATGAATTACACAGGGGTGGGGAACTTTTTGTTGATACATAATTTTGGATGAAATTGAGAATAAAAATATTCCATTTAAACTGACACATAATTGCTAAGTCTTTGTTCAGTTCTGCTTAGACAGCTGTACAGTTTTTCATAAGCTGGAAGTCTGAACAATAGGAATAATAAGCAAGCTTTATCCCTTAACAGGGTCTAATTTGGGCCCTTGCATCAAGTGTTCTGCATCGCCTCCTCAGCTTGTCAGCAGCACCCAGTTTATCACAGCCTATGCTCCCCCTTGTGGAGGAAGATGCTGACGTCTCTCTTAGATGCTGAACAGAACAAAGGCAACAAGCAGGGCGATTCAGTCACAGCCATTCTGCTGCAATCTTCTGTCATGTAATCTCTGCTATTGTTCAGTGAAATCAATGTGCTGGAGAATTCTAGGTATTGTGTCGTCTGTAAAAAGAATACCTGTATGGGTCATGTTCTAGAGAAAATAAGAAAACTGGTGTGATGCTGGATGAAAGTGCCTTACAGATAAAAATATAAAAGGACATTGAACAGGTGGAAAAATCAGAGCAAAATGATCTTCTAAAGTTCATATCCTGGAATATTTTTCTGTATGTATGTTCTGTATAATAGTCCATCAGATCAGCAGAAATCGGGGCGGGGAGGTAGGGGTTATAAATAATATAATAAAAAACCCATTGCTTGCCATTTCAAAGTCTATATTCTGGTAGACCTCACAGGTGTTTACTTACTATACCAGGGATAGCCAACTCCGGCTCTCCAGCTGTTGTAAAACTACAACTCCTACCATGCTCTGCTGTAGGCTGATAGCTGTAGACTAGAGATGAGCGAACGTGCTTGAAACGGGCACTGTACCGCTCGGCTCCCCTGCGCTCGCATGGACGCAGGCAGCCGCTTCCGTCCTCTTGAGGAGGACGGAAGCGGCTGCCTGCGCCCATGCGAGCGCAGGGGAGCCGAGCGGTACAGTGCTCGTTTCGAGCACGTTCGCTCATCTCTACTGTAGACAGTCTGGGCATGATGGGAGTTATAATTGTACAACAGCTGGAGAGCCTCAGGTTGGCCAATTTCGGTACTATGCTGTCATCATGAAGTGCCGGTCTACCTTCTGCTTTACGCCTGCTTTAGCAACTGTACTGCCTGAATTACCTGTTCTCATCTTCCACTGTCTGGTTTCAGCAAAAAAAATAAAAAATCCGGGGAATAGCCTATAATAAATAAATACAGTGCTGCTGCTCATATCTCCCGATTGGGTTTTGTTTAACCCGCTACAACCATGATGTCAGTCCACAACACAGACCCAAGTAGATAATCACTGTCTTCTTCGATAATCAATGGCACTTCGGGAGGAGGAGCCATGTGAGCGGACGCACGTGACGTAGTGCACGCCGCTCAACGCCCCGTCGCAGGAGAGCTCCCGAAATGTCTTACTGTGCCTAGAGAAGGTGTGGAGGCGAGGAGGTGGAGTGGTGAGATCTGCAGCCTGAACGGCGAGACTGCGGCTTACCTGTTGCGGCGGAGGGAGACGGAGGGCGCCCCGGGGTCTGGCTGAGGAGGTGTGTCTGGAGGTGCCCTCGGGTTGACGGATATCTGGAGAAGCTGAGCGCGCTGGGTGAGAGAGACACGTGGGATGTCAGCTGAGGAGCCCACGTGGGAGGTGAGGTCCCCTGGTCCAGGGGTCATCGATCCAGGAGTCGGGGCAGAGAGACGCTGGTGGCAGTGAGAGAGCCATGTAAGAATCGCGGTGATTCTAGGAAGACTGCAGAGGATGGCCGGCAAGGGGTGAGAGGAGCAAGGCTCCAGCTCCAGTTCTGGGCGTTTGTCTCCCAAATTTTTGGTTTTGCAGTTGAACGCAGCTTTAGCACTGTGATATTGATCTTGGAGTTATACTAACTAAAGGTCCTTTTACATGGGCCGATTATCGGCCGAAAAATCGTTCCTAGGAACGCTAGTGCCGATAATCGGCCAGTGTAAAAGTGGCCCTAATCAGCCGACGAACGAGCAAAACGCTCGTTCGTTGGCTGATTGGATCTTTTGGTTTCTACAAAAGATCCAATCTGTCGGGCGCACATCGGCCTGTGTAAACAGGCGATGTGCGCCTGACAGTATGGAGCTTCCCGGCCGCACAAGTGACACAGCGATCACTCGTGCGGCCTGGCGCTCGATTCATCGGGCCGTGTAAAGGCTCCCTGCCCGAGCGCCGATATCGCTGATCGGCGCTTGGGCAGGGAGACACATCGGCCCGTCTAAAAGGGCCTTAACTTTATTAACAACAGCTGGGGGCAGTTTGCCTTATAGTCTCCTTGTTGGAGGGCTTCTTATTTCTATTGACTTTCCTGCTGCTGCTGACTATTTCTCCAAATTGTTATAGGCGCGGATTACAAATATATACTGGAAGTTTTATCCCTCCTAGAAAACTGGAAAAGCCATGGTGGTCAGTGGTAGGAACTACGATTAATACTGTTTGAGCGGTATGCTAGTACATCGGCGGTTTGTAGTCAATATCACAGTCGCCCAGGTGGGCTGTTTCTTGCTTTTGTTTTCTGTACTTTTGAATTCTATAAATTGGCTGACTTCATCTATAAACTGAGGCTACACCGCTGGGAGAGTGTTATGGCTGTTGGTGGCAGCAACAACGATTAACATGGTCTTTGGCGATATACTAACAAGAACTGTGGCGTTATAGTTTCCAGTCCAGTCCTCCGGATTTTGGTGATATATTATTAACAACAGCTAACAAGAGTGGCGCGACAGTCTGCAGTACAGTTTCTTCTTTTTGAACGCACCCTGCTGCTGTTTTCTCAAATTGTTCTAAAGGTTTTTTTTTTTTTTTTCTTTTTTTTTTGAGTGCGCCCTGTTGCCGCTGACTATCTTCTTAAACTTCTTTAATTTTTTTTTGTGGTATAATAAGAACGTTAGTTAGCAGTTAGTATCTAGGTTTCTTATCAGTGAGGTTAACATGGGCAACAGACGTAATCAAAAAGACTCCAAAGAAGAGATGAGTGTGGTGCGGAGAACCTCAGGAGTAGGGGTAAAAGTGCAATCTCCAGCAAAAAAATCAGAATTTAAATAAAATGGAAAAGTTCTTTAAATCCCCAGGAATACCACCAAGAGTTGGGAAAACATCTATTCCCAAAGGGAGAGCTTCCCCTATAGATACTGAGTTAACCGGAGAGTTAGAAGAGATAAATAGAGAAGAGAATATAAGTGAAAACGTAGAAGGCCAGGGAAGCGAAGAGATGAGTATCTGGGAGGAGGGCACTAGTCAGGAGGAATCGCGAGGGGACCAGGACAGGTTGCAGAGAATTTTAGATACGATTATGAAATCAGATAAAGCAATTCAAGAGGTTAAGTTACAGGTTGCAGAGGTGAAATCCGAGCTTATGTTGGTAAGGGATGATCTAAGAAAAATTAGGGATAAGATGGTAGAAGTTGAAAAAAAGGTGGGGGAGATGGAGGAAAAGTCTGTAAAAATGGAGAAGCAAGTAAACACTCTCTCAGGTTTATACAAAGACCTACAAGCAAAAATAACAGATATGGAAAATAGATCCAGAAGAATGAATGTGAGGGTTGTTGGAATACCAGAAAAAGCAGAGGGGAGAACTGTATAGAATTTCTGGAAAATTGGATCCGTGCTTCCTTTCCGGATTCTAAATTCTCTAATCATTTTGGATTGGAGAGGGCACATAGGGTTCCCTCGAAGTATAAGCCAGGCAGTAATCCTAGAACAATACTAATGAAACTTTTCAGTTCCCAGGACAAGGATCTGTTGATGAGATTATCTAGATCATCCCCTCCCAAAACAATCGATGGGTCAAAAATATTTTACTACTCAAATTATGCTAAGAAAACACAGAAAGCAAGGTTGGAGTTCGTTATGGTTAAAAATAAGTTGAGGCAAGCAGGGATAAGTTTTTCTCTCCTCTTTCCATCCAAGTTAAAGGTGTATTTTGAGGGTAAGACAGTTTTTTTCTTAATGTCCATGAAGTCATGGAATGGATGGAGAGGAAGGGAATCTAAATGAAGTAGAATAAAAAAATATGCGGCGGGGCGGAGATGGCTCGGTAAAGAGGTAACGCTGACACGAATAAAAAGTGTCAGGGTTCCAAGTAGAGGGAGGGGGGGAGGAAAAAATGGGGAGAAAAAAAGGGAGGGAGGGTGTGTGTTTAGAGCAAGACAAGCCAAAAATAAGGTAATTTCTATGCTGCCAAGTGGGTTAAGTATGAGAACAGCATGTAAAAAATTGTTTTCTTTTGTTTTTTTGTTTTTTTCTTATTTGCCTAGATGTTGCGTTTTATAACATGGAATGTCCAGGGCCTGGGAAACAGGATTAAGAGAGGTGCAGTATTTAGGGTACTGCGGATGCACATGCCAGCAGTGATTTGTCTCTTGGAGACTCATATGACACTAGATACAATATGTCGGTTAAACAAAAATTGGATAGCTCAGTCTTTTCATTCAGTTCATACAGCATACTCAAGGGGAGTGAGTGTTATATTTCATAGAAATCTTGACTGTCGGATATTGGAGCAAAGGGTAGACTGGGAGGGTAGATATATATTTTTGCATGTAAAGATCGAATCGTGTAATTTGATTCTAGGTTTTATTTATATTCCGCCACCATATGAACCTAGTGTGATTCTTAAGCTGTATGATTTTATGCAGGATAAACAAGGTGTAAAAATATTGCTCTTTGGTGACTTTAACACAGTCATAGATGAGTCACAGGACAGACTGAGGATGTTAGGCATCAATCCCATGAGTAAGTTATCTCCTTTTGGTCGATTGATAAAAGAACTAGGAATGGTGGATTTTTGGAGGGAGTTATATCCGGATAAGAGAGAATTTTCTTGCTATAATAAATCAAAGCAGACTCTCTCCAGAATCGACATGGTTCTGGGTTCATATGAGCTGGTTCAAGATATAAAATTTGTGAGGTATGAACCCAGCAGCGTGTCGGACCACTCTCCCATGCACCTAAACATGAATGTAAGGATGGAGACAGGGAGGAGCATGGCATTAAAAATTAACCCATATTGGTTGTCATTGATATCTGTTGATTTGGTAGCCAAAAATATGCAATATTTTTTTTTACAACAATAGGGGGTTGACTAATGCCAGATGGATTTGGGATGCAGCTAAAGCATACTTGAGGGGGATCTTATTTAGGGATATAGTGGTCCTAAAAAGGAATTGGAGAAGAGAGGAAGAAGAGAGCAGTCAGTTAGTCAGGACAACTGAATCTCAATTCTGTATGGACAAGTTAGACTCTTCGAAAAAGGAATGGGAAAGAGCAATGGAAAATCATAAGGCCTTGTTGAGGAAAAAAGCTCAGAACAAGCAGTTTTTTAGTGAAAAGAAGAACTTTTTGGAAGGAGGCAAACCAGGTAGACTTTTGGCAGAAAAAATAAAGGAGAAAGGAACCACTGTTGTAATTCTATGTTTAGAAAACTCAGTAGGAGTCTTGGTTTCAGGTAAAGAGGCAGTAGCTCAAGTATTTCTCGACTATTATAAGGATTTATATGAATCCCAGTTGTATAAAACTAATGGGGAAATAATAGAATTTTTGAAAAAATGTAAACTAAAAAGATTAAATAGGGCGCAAAGGATATTTATGGATAGGGAGATAACAGTGGAGGAAGTAGAAAAGGTAGTAAGTTAGGCCCCCAGGAGAAAAGCACAGGGTCCAGATGGGTTGCCGTTTGAAACATACCAAAAGTTAGGGGGTATTATGATACCGGAACTAGTTAAGCTTTTGAATGATGAGGCAATAAGGATAGGCTTACCTCCTTCGATGATGGAGGCTTCCATAATTCTGTTGTTGAAACCAAATAAAACACCTACAAGAGCGGATTCATACAGGCCCATCTCGTTGCTGAATTCAGACGCCAAGATCTTTGCTAAGGTCTTGGCAAACCGACTCGCGGGGGTAGTGTACTCCCTGTTGAATGAGGATCAGTGTGGTTTTAGACAGGGGAGGTCTACACTGGACAATTTGAGGAGATTATTTGCAAATTTGCAGGTGAGGGGGGGGACCGCTCCATCCTGTCGATAGACGCAGTTAAGGCGTTCGACAGGGTGGAGTGGTCCTTCTTGTGGGCCATTTTGAAACAGTATGGGTGTGGACCAAGGTGGGTAAAATGGGTTCAATCTCTCTATGGTAATCCATCGGCATCACTGATATTGAATGG
The DNA here is from genome assembly GCA_900303285.1 of Rhinella marina. NCBI lineage: Eukaryota > Metazoa > Chordata > Amphibia > Anura > Bufonidae > Rhinella > Rhinella marina. The sequence goes on from ONZH01029033.1 coordinate 28,031, forward strand.
TGCAGAATCAGAGAGATTTCCCCTGTCAAGGGGAACTAGGCAGGGATGCCCGCTATCTCCGCTGCTCTTCTCTCTATTTGTGGAACCACTGGCAAATTTAATACGTCACTGCGAGGAAATAGAAGGATTTGGCTGCAGGGGAGCACAAGACAAGATTTCATTATTTGCGGATGACGTTTTATTGTATATTGGTAATACAAAGGAGGCGTTAGGTAAAACTATGGAGATCTTTGATGAATTTGGTACGTACTCAGGTATGCAGATAAATTGAGAGAAGACAGTGTTGCTGCCTTTAGATAATAAGACAAGTTATGAAGGACTTAAAATTCTGCAAGAACAGGATGCCCTTAGATATCTGGGAATTATGGTCTCCAAGGATGTCAAAGAATATCCAAGAAATAACATATACCCGGTTTTGAGAAGCATTGAGCTGAGAATTAAGATCTGGCTCAAACTCCCCTAGAGTATGGCTGAAAGAATTGGTCTGGTGAAAATGATTGTGCTTCCGCAGTGTCTCTATTTTTTAGCAAATAGTCCTATCTGGTTAGGGGAAGAAATATTTAAAAGGATTGAATCCCTAGTGAGAGAACTAGTTTGGAGAGGGAAAAAGCCACGGATAAAATTAGAAACTCTCTATAAGGAAGAGGGGGAGGGAGGGTTAGCAATTCCCGATTTTAGGGCATACTTTATAGCATCTCAACTCACCCATTTGATAAAATGGAGGGAAAAGGTTTTTTTTAGTTTTATTATGAATAATAATATATAAGGTCACAGTGATATTTGGGAATATTTTGAATCGGATTATATGGTGGAGGGGAATGGAGAGCGAAACTCCCTGACATATTTGATAGGGAAAGTATGGGTAGAATTCAAGACACTTGTAGGTATAAAGGGATATTTGTCATTTTGCACCATTATTTAAGAATAAAAAATTCATTGAAATAAATAAGTTAGAAGATTGGAAATTTTGGCATAGGCACGGGGTAAGGAAAGTGTATCACCTCTACGATCACAATAGATTAAAATCTTTTCAAGAAATGGGTGAGGAATTTAATTTGGATGTAAAAGATTGGTATAGGTATTTACAGTTATGCTATAAGGAAAGTAGATTTCACTAACATGATTTTAGAGGAGGATATTAAGATAATTGAGTTGTTAAAACAGGGTAGAGGGAAAAAAATAACATCAAAAATATATAAAGAAATATCAAGAGGAAAGGGTGGTAGAAATAAGATGAATAGAACACTTTGGCAACAAGATGTGGGGGTATTAGAAAGTGAGGATTGGGATCGTATTTGGATTTGGGGTAAAAAAAAACTATTTATAATATCTCCCAAAAAATTTCACAATTGTTCATTTGGTATAAAAATTACCATACACCAGATAGGCTTTCAAAGTTTGGGAAAATGAAAAAAAGTTATAGCTGTCCCACATGTGGCATGGAAATGGTAGGATTTAGCCATTTGTATTTTATGTGTACACGAGTATATGAGTTTTGGGATTCAAATTAGGATCGGGCTGGTAGAAATCCTGAATAAATTGGGATGGCTACTAGGTGATCCTAACGGTTTCGTAGGGAATAAAATGGAGAAAATGCTCTGTTCTAAATTGTGTCTTTTTGCTAGAAAGATCTTCCAAAAGTTAGTGTCTTCCTTCAAATGGTGGTGAAGAATATCAATTTTGAATGGTTTCTTTATGAGGAAAGAGGTAGATTAGACAATTTTTATAAAATCTGGTCCCCATGGCTTCACTCTGCATCCCAGGAAGAAAGAGTTGAATATTTTAATAAAATAAAGATTGATATGTTTTATATGTTGATAAAATTATAATAAAAAGAAATAATTAAAAAAAAAAATCACTGTCTTCTTCAGTGCATCATTGACATCAGCGATTGGCTGCAGCAGGCACATGTTGCTGTTGTTGCATCACCACTGCAGTAAAGTAAACAAAGCCCAGCTAGGAAAACCAAAGTGCTAGATCTACTTGGTAAGTACTGCTGGATTGTTTATTGTACGCTACTTCCCAGGGTTGTTTGGTATCTTGCTGAAATTGGACAAACCCTTTTAAGCCAATAGGCAACCTTACAGGCAGAAACTTGGAGGTGCCTTTTAAACTTTCAGCTTTTCTGACCCAATTGGTCAAAAGGCTTGCGGTATACTTCTGGCATGGTACTGAATAGTACAAGTAGTGGATTCCTCTCTTTTAAGGTTGATGATGAACATGGCGCCTGAAGGGTGCCAGGAGGATGCAAAAAGCTGATTAATATGCCGTCTAATAATTTTATAAATTACAGTGTCATTGTGAGTTTGATGTATTTTATTTCATGAATGCCTCAACCAATGAGAGCTCAGCTATAATTTATTAAGTTGCTATGAAAAATTGAAAGATGCATTGTTATGGGTGAAAGGGCTAATTTTGTTAAAGAGGACTTGTCTCGATAAAAATATAGTGCAATCTGCAGGCAGCATGTTAGCATTGCTGGAAGTTTGAATTTCTCTGTCTTGCCTAGATATACTAAGAACCGGCGGAGATCTGGCCTCAATGGCAAATATGTTGAGAATCCGCCAGAAGAAAACCGAAGTATGCAGAAAGGTCTGGCAAGCTGTTCCAGCAGGGAACACCTCTTGCGCTAGTGTGAAACTAGCTTAATTAAAATATATATACGCCTCTTAATTCTTGTGGTACATCTGATACCAGCAAGGGATAGATGAAAGGATAGATTAATAGGGTAATGTATCAAGTTTGCTGCACCAGAAAACTGTAGTGATTTTGGCTGTTTTGTTGGTGGAGTGGGCATTTCCAGCAAAAATTAAGATGTATTTGCACAGTTTTTAGGGTGTGTGCACCATGCAACGCAAACTGCATTTACTTAGGGCAGACCAGATGTTTTGTGGGGCAGGCTTTATTTTTAGCCAGATTTATCATTGCAACTTTTTGACCAAAAAGCCACAAGTCACCCTAAAAGGTAGCAAGTGTACTCCAGTCCCCTGGTGGTGTATGTACTGTTGGAAACTTCTATACAGTATTAACTGAGTTTAGACTTTAGAATGAGATCCACAGGTATTCTTTGTGACACATTTAATAAATAGAATGAAATATTTTGTAAAGTTGACATAAAACCCCCAAAATCCGTGACAGACACTACAGAACATGACAGTAAACTGTTGCATTTAACATTACCCCCTAAGACTGGAGTACAAAATGCCAGACTTAATAAATGTTCTCCAACAGTTTTGTCTGGAGACACAACCCCCTACTGGGGGAAGATAATGGTTGTGTATTATGCAGGTAATATTTAAAGTAAATTTTTGCAGTGTCTGCTTTTTAAAGCAATTTTATGTGTCAAATTTCCCAAATGGTACATAAATGGTGCACTTGGTACATGAATTGCCTAGTGATTTTTCACTCTAAAGTCTAACATTATTTTTTGTTCAGGTCTACCATGAACTACGGTACATTTACTTCTTTTTTGCACTAGATAAATTTGGCGCACACCTAATTAACATAGCTGATCATGCACTATGATGAGAGCGATGTAATGTCACAAAAGGTTGCAAATGTCCCAAAATGGTGTGCAACAGAATTTGCTACTTTTTCCTGACAGAATTCTGGCAAAAATGCAATAATACTTTCTGTCTGATGCCTTTATTGGCGATAGTACATGACTAAAGTAAACCAAGAATGAAAAAAAAAATAAAGAATAAAAAAATGACGTGAAGAGAATACACAATTTTGATGTATCATAAATCACCCTGTATCAATTGCCTAATGGTGTGCATACATGACTGACACAACAAAAAGGGCAATTTACACTGTTCTCATGATACTGTATACTACTAAAGATCTGTCTGTATCAAGCAGAGTGTCAATGTCCATGGCACATCAAACACAAAAGAGAAGTGAGGATCAAACACAAACCTGAAATGACTGTCAAATGCAATAGCTGAGACTATATGTGCAGATTTATATCTATTTTCATCCACTTTTATTGTGTTTCTAAGGTAGGATTGTCCCGCATTTAATTTCAGAGTGATGTGCCATTTCATGCCTTCTGTGTTGAGGCACTTTCAGAGTTTAATGTTATTATTTACTGGACATCAAAGAATCAGCATTTGCAAACTGCTCTGAACTTAAAAAGTGTTCCATAAAAATGTGTATGTATCGGTAGATCAATTAGATCTGGAGTAGGATAGCATCTTTTTTGTGACTTTTCAAAAAGTTGCTGTTGATCACCTGAAGTGCATTTAAATAACATAGCTAACAACGTCCACTTTTCCAGTAACTATTCAAAAGTGGAGAGCAGTGTTAAAGCATGGTCTAGTCCAAATATTTGACTTTATGATTTATACTGCTCTAACCACGGGCATCGTGAAATACCAGTAGGCTCCTACATTACGTTTGTTCCTATATGACAATAAAATTGGAGCAGACAAGGGGCATGGCTCTATAAAAACTAGAGGATAATTTCTAGATGGTATTTTTAGATTTAAAGGTGTGCTAAAATGAACATGTTTGATAAATTTGGCGCATAGTAAATCAACGCTGAATCAAACAAAACTGACTTCAAATATTAACCTCATAATACTCCACCCCCCCCCCCATAATAAATTCTCCTCTACATTTTTTATACACTTATTATACAGGATTAGTAAATCTGCCCCATAGTTTTAAAAAGAGACAAACATGGGGAGAAGTTGGAAGGAATCCATTCAGCGGACGTTTGGCTTTACTGACAAGTCTCTCTGGATATACATTTTTCCATTAGAAATGGTAAGACGCTATAGAAGCAATGCTTCTAGGGGATAATAGTTCCATCCATGATAAAGTGCCATAGATCACTATACAGTAGAATACGGAGTGTTTTTGGCTCTGCCATGTGCAGGCCTAATACTAAAGACTGAAAGTTCAGCTCCTGGCCTGACCCATAAGGTACGATTCAGTTGTCATAAATGTGCAATTAACAAATTACACCCTTTTCACATTGTTGCCACAGTTATTTTTGATGAAGTTCTGAAGTACGTTAAGTGTTGTAAGGAGTTTACAATGTGTCTAGGTTTCATATTACGGCTCATATTGATATCATAGCCCTAGCATATATAGGTTAGATATATTGTAAAATTTTGCAAAGAAAAGTAATTCAATTTTCTTCATTTTGTTTTTAACGTTTTCCTGTCATTTCATGTGACTTTCAGAATTAGCTGCCGTATGTGTGCATTTACCATCAGTTTTCCCCCATGTAGGCACCACGTTATCTAATTGTCAGTTTTGCCTGAGCTCATTTCTAGAGTGGGTGGAGACGACTGATGATGTCTCCCATACACAGCACACACAAAGAAGAGGAGACCTTGCTTTCCTATCTCTTTGTAGCACACCCCGAGAAACAGCCACAATGTGAAGGACCTTATAGAGAAGTACTGCACAGGGCGTAGATGTGAATACAACACTAGCGCGAGACCGTAAAATATTTACTAGAATGAGCAGAAGCTCTTAGCCTCCCTCCTTCTGTAACTGAATCTCATCTTTCATCTTCCCTTCCCCTCTCCATAACCAGATCTCTCACTGAGCTGAAGAACTATCCTGTCTCAAAATAGGTTTTTAACCGTGAATAGAGAGTCATCAGTGCAAGAGTCTAAATGAGGGTAAAAAGGCTGATACTGTACGTGGAGAAAGGCATTTTTCTTGTAGTATGTTTACTTAAAAAAAATCACAGAAAAAAGACACAGAACATCCTGCAGGATATAATAGTAAATATGCGGATGTGCATGGCTACATTTATAAAGTCACAGAAAATAAATCACTATAGCAATAGATGCAAATATTATATATGGACTAAGCCCTCAATCTAATGTTAAAATCTGAGACTCTTAGCCAATATATTTGGATTAAAACGCATCTGTACCCACCTACCCAGCGCCACAGTGGTCTCAGGTCAGGCAGATCCTACTCTATACCTACCTATGCACATAAATTGTGCTGCTTCTACACTAGTTACCTCTGTGTGTATCAGCAACCAATGAGAGGAGGAGCACACACACCTATATGTACCACCTAATCAAGGTCGCCTCTTAGATAGGTGGGGCAAAAGTACACATGACTGCTGCTCCCAGGATAGAAGCGCATTCACACCTGAAGGTGCCACTCCTTCAAGACAAGAAAAAACACAGAAAAAGATACAAAACATCCTGCACATCCACGCTTCTATCCTGGGAGTAGCATTCATGTGCACTTTTGCCCCACCTATCTAATAGGCAACCTTGATTAGGTGGTACATATACAGTAGCTGTGCTTGCTCCTCCTCTGATTGGATGGGGAATGCACATAGAGGTAACTAGGAGCAGCACACTATATGTGCAGGGTCTGCGCTCCTAACCATAGATGCCCAACAGCATAGGTAGGTTTAGTGTAGGACCTGCCTGACTGAGACCACCTTGGCAGGGGTAGGTGGGCATAGATGTGTTTTGATCAAAATATATTGGCTAAGATTCTCAGATTTTATCATTAGAGTGATGGCTAGTCCATATATAATGTTTGCATCTATTGCTATAGTGCATTATTTTCTGTGACTTTATGTTTACTTGTACTATTAATTTATGATACAGACAGCAATTCCACATATTTTTTTAATGTTGACATTAGAGATGAGCGAGCATGCTCAGGAGCAATTTTCGAGTAGTAGCGTACACATCTTCTAATCTATATGCTAATGCGTACGCATCTTCTAATTTGTACGCATTAGTGTACAGATTAGAAGATGCGTACGCATTAGTGTACAGATTAGAAGATGCGTATGCATTAGCGTACAGATTATAAATTGCGTACGCTACTACTCGAAAATTGCTCCCGAGCATGCTCGGCTCATCTCTAGTTGACATCCTTGATACGTGAGGTTGGCATTGTAAAGGTTAAGCATTATTACTGTAGATCTTTCAGCAAGGTAAATTGCTCTCATTTTGAGTTTTTGCATGCAAATTGGTGTTTTAGTTTTTAATTAACCTTCATTTTCCTGCCCCACAATGTGTCCTCAGTGTGCCAGCTGTTCTGGCGTTCAATAGAACTGAGCTTTCTTCTACAGCTAGACATGGGAATTTGTCCGCTTGTTGTAGTTGGGCAAAGGCTACTTTCACACCAGAGTTTTTGCTGGATCCGTCATGGATCAGCAAAAACGCTTCCGTCATGATAATACAACTGTCTGCATCTGTTCTGAACAGATCCGGTTGTATTATCTTTAACATTACCAAGACGGATCCGTCATGAACTCCATTGAAAGTCAATGGAAGACGGATCCGTTTTCTATTGTGTCTGAGAAAACGGATCCGTCCCCATTGACTTACATTGTGAATCATGATGGATCCGTTTGGATCAGTTTCTTCATGTGGACACCAAAACGCAGAAAGCAGCGTTTTAGTGTCCGCCTCCAAAACAGAATGCTGACTGAACTGAAGCAAAACTGATGCATTCTGAATGGATCCTTTTCCATTCAGAATGCATTAGTACAAAACTGATCAGTTTTGGACCATTTATGAGAGCCTCTGATGGATCTCACAAACGGATCCTTACAACGCAAGTGTGAAAGTAGCCTTACATGATAGTTATTCATAGGATCTGCCAGTTGTGGTATGTATGATCCCACTGGCGTAGCTATAGGGGTCGCAGAGGTCGCAGTCCATATTGGCAGCGCTCACTAGCCTGCAGGAGGAGGGAGAGAGAAGCGCTGCACTCACCCCTTCTCTTTGGTCTCCTCCAGGCCGCAAGTTCATGTGCAGTTCATTCTCCTGCACTAGATGCCTCTCCTCCAGAGCCAGCAGCAAGCCTCTCCCCCAGCAATCCAGCAGTGAGCTGAGGACTGGAGTGGGCAGGGCTACAAGCTATACATAGCAAAACATGGAGGACCTTTCGTGATGTCACAGTCCAGTGATGAAGGTCCTTCAGACAAGCAGGGCACAGGAGGAGTACTGAACTTGGTGTGAAGAGGGTAAGTGTCATCTATGTGTGTGATGTGTGTATGGGAGTCATCTCTATGTGTCATGTGTGATATGTGTATAGGGGTCATCTATACAGTGTGTTATATGTGTATAGGGGTAATTTATACAGTGTGTAATGTGTGTATCGGGTGTCATCTATACAGTGCGGTGTGCGTATAGGGTGTCCTCTGTATAGTGCGGTGTGTGTGTATAGGGTGTCCTCTATATAGTGCGGTGTGTGTATAGAGTGTCCTCTGTATGGTGTGGTGTGTGTGTATAGAGTGTCCTCTGTATAGTGCAGTGTTTGTGTATAGGGTGTCCTCTGTATAGTGTGGTGTGTGTGTGTATAGGGTGTCCTCTGTATAGTGCGGTGTGTGTGTATAGGGTGTCCTCTGTATAGTGCGGTGTGTGTATAGGGTGTCATCTATGTAGTGCGGTGGTGTGTTGTGTATAGGGTGTCCTCTGTATAGTGCGGTGTGTGTATAGGGTGTCATCTATGTAGTGCGGTGTGTGTGTGTATAGGGTGTCCTCTGTATAGTGCGGTGTTTGTATATAGAGTGTCCTCTGTATAGTGCGGTGTGTGTGTATAGGGTGTCCTCTGTATAGTGGAGTGTGTGTGTATAGGGTGTCCTCTGTATAGTGCGGTGTGTATAGGGTGTCCTATGTATAGTGCGGGGTGTGTGAATAGGGTGTCCTCTGTATAGTGCGGTGTGTGTGTATAGAGTGTCCTCTGTATAATGGAGTGTGTGTGTATCGGGTGTCCTCTGTAAAGTGCAGTGCGTATGTATAGGGTGTCCTCTGTATAGTGGGGTGTGTGTATAGGGTGTCATCTATATTGTGCGGTGTGTGTGTGTGTATACAGTGTCATCTGTATAGTGCGGTGTATGTGTATAGGGTGTTCTCTATATAGTGCGGTGTGTGTGTACAGGGTGTCATCTATATAGTGCAGTGTGTGTGTATAGGGTGTCCTCTGTATAGTGCGGTGTGTGTGTGTATATAGGGGTTTCATCTATGTAGTGTGGTGTGTGTATATAGTGTTCTCTATATAAAGAGAAGTATTAGTATTGGGGGCAATGGGGAACATGATTACTAGTATGGGCACAATGTGAGCATTATTCCTAATTGGAGGCACTGTTAACACTATGCACTCTGGGAGATAATTGTTTCTATTGGGACTTTGGGAAGCACTATTACACTGGGGGTGGGGGCACCCTTGCACATTAATTTTTGGGGGACACTATGTTTACACTATTAGTATCAGGGGCACAATTTGATAGATGCAATTATTTTTTTATGGCACTCTGTGGCAATAATTATTGGAGGGGACACTATCTGTACGGTACTAGTATTTTCAGGGGGTCTGTTTCTGCAGTATAGTATTGGGGAGCACAGTGGGGACAGTATTATGGGTGGAAGGATGGGATGTTGAGAAGATGTGAGGAGGATGGTAGAAAAGTAGGAAACTAAGATGTCTATTTGTCAAACTCTGCAGAGACGAGAGATGGTTGAAAGAAATCATTATGGTGGTCTGGTCTGAATAGAGAAGATGAGGAAAGAGGAGATGTCACTGGATGTTAGATTTATGTAGTATTGTGTTACCCTGTATGTTCTGGAGCTCTATATGTAATGCTTTCCAACTATGTCTTTAAAGGGGTTATATGACCCCTATAATGACCCCTCCCCCCCAAATGCCCATGCCCCTCATATAGATTATACTTACTTTGTTCCCCAGCACCCGCTAAAATGCAGGAACGAGCTTGCCTATCGGCACCCGCGATGCTAGGGAGGCTCTTCCCCCCAACGTCACCGGATTTTTTGAACCATGTGACGGGGAGATGCAGTGGCTGCCGTGCGGCGATCAGGAGCGATGCGGGTGCAGGGGAGTGTGGTAAGTATAATCCATTTGAGAGGCCTGGGCATTGGGGGCCATGTTTTATGATGATGTTGGATAACCCCTTTAACAGTAGGGTTTGAACGAGGGGTTACGTTGAGAATTTGGAATGAGGGAGGGGTTGCCATTTCCATTTTTGCCTCAGACAGCAGAAAGGTTAGATGCACCCCTGCCCCTGGCCACAAAGCACTGAGGGAGGGGGGGGGCAAGCTGAACTCTTGCACCAGGGCCTATGAGCAATTAGCTACGCCCCTGTATGAGCCTTTATCTGCTATCATAACCTGCATCCAGCTGATATTTAGTTTTTTGTATGAAAAAAAGTTATACCATGCCAAACTCTATCAATGCTGTTTTCTATTTAGCAGGGCCCAAAAGTACAGTGGGAGAAAATTGCTTTTCCCTGTCATTGTACCCGCTACTTGATCCTGCTTCAATATAACTCCTGATGAAGGGGCATGGGACTAGACAGACAGTGGCCCTCAGAAAGCAACACTGTGCAAAGCACTGCATGTGCGCTAGTTACCCATGCTGTGCAAAGTGTTACTTTATAGATTTGTTTTGCCACTCCATCAGCAGCCATGTTGAAGGCAGGACTGTTATGTATAGAAAGGACCAGCTGTCAGCAGAATGACCCTGTACTGCACAGAAAGGTACAACAATACAGATGGTCTTCTTATAGTCTATTAGCAAGCTGATTATAGCGATGTTTTCAACATATTTATAAAAGTTTGTATATTTATAAAAGTAGAAAATACCTTTAAACGGTCATTTACATCAGAAAGGGGCATTTCTAAATAAAACAAAAAAAACCCTCAATATTTATAGAAAACTGTTTTTTAGAATTTTCTGCTTTCTTTTTTGTCAGTACTGTGCCATTGAAAATTAAATTAAAAAATATTGTCCTCTAGCAGTCTGCACACATGATAAAGCCTCCTATACAGATAGGTAACCCATTGTTAGCTTACTGCTGCTGTGAGGGGAAGATGGTATCTATAAGATAACTTTAATGATAGTAGTATGAATAGAATTGGAATAACAGTATGGCAGCCATATTGTTATCTTGATGGGATTTGCTAAAGTACACACAGAACAGGATTGCACTGAGCAGTGTAATGTGTGATGCTCTAATTGAGTCACTACAGAGGGGCTCTCTCTGGCTGGAGTGATGACCTAATGAAAAAAGTTAATCAGAACTGTCTGCAGTGCTGTAAGTCCCCCTGAAATTAAAGAGCCAGGGCAGCATGTAGAATATATGGATTGATGGTATGGTAAAAATGGTATACTGAAAAAAACTATCCACCCATGCTTCTGAAAAATTGCATAGAATATTCACATATAGGTTGCCAATATAAAAAATGTTGATGTGCATACTGAATACTGTCAATATAATCTAAATCTATCTGGTTTCCTGTATATGACAGTATTTTTTTTATTATTCCAGGGCCCCCACATATCCAAATTGTAAGTGGTTTACCACTGATGTGGCAACCGCTTCACTTCTGCAGAGGTGGAGCTATATTTCGAGCTCTCAATTCAATCAATACATCCGAGTCCAAATATTGTGGCCATCGTTAGACCCTCTGCTCCAGATACTCGTCACTAAAGGAATGTTGGTACTCATCTTGAAACTGTTCTGAAAATTCTCCTCTTTCTCTTCACTTAGCGTACGACCACACGGTCAAGTTTCTGGATGCAGTTTTGGAAGCCAAAATCAGGAGTGGTTTATAAAAGTAGATAAAGTATAAAGAACACATATGACTTCTCTTTTTTTCAACCCATTTCAGGTTTTGGCTTCCAAAATTGCTTGCAGAAACCTAACTGTGTGGCCGTATCCTTATAGTCTTCCCTACTGGCTAGGCAACAGGCTCCGCTGCAAAAATACACATAGGACCTGATTTATTAAGACCAGCGTGTGCAGGCTTTGTCATAAATTAAATGTCTCCTCCAACAGACCATGTGCCAGACTGAAATGTACGCCAACTCACTGCAAAGACCTTGGTACAGCAAGATATTAAATCTCTCCCATAATCTTGGAAGACCAAACTGTATCCCTTTCCTCGGACATCATGGAAATACATGTTGCCATCGACCAAAGAAGCCTGCAGCCTAACCAGTGGGGAAGACTACAAGCAATAAGACAATGGAGAACTTGCAAAACAGCTTCAAGGTTAGTGCCAGGGGCGTCGTTAGGCTAAAACATTCGGGGCCTGGGCTGCCTGCTTCTTTCATCCTCCGAGTCCCCCCCCTTGCCACCCTTCTCCCCCCCCCCTCCACAGCTCTCTCCGTACCTTCTGCCTCATGTCTGGGGCCGGACGTCAGTCAGCATTGGCTCCACCCCCTCTAGACAAGAGAAGAAGATCTCCTGCTGGTGATTCTGCAGCTAGAAAAAAAGGTAAGTATAAGGTTTTTATTTTTTTTAACTTTCTGTGAGGGGACATCACTGTGTTTATTATCCCTGTACTGTGACATCACTGTGTTTATTATCCCTTTACGGTGACATCACTGTGTTTAATATCCCTGTACTGTGACATCACTGTGTTTAATATCCCTGTACTGTGACATCACTGTGTTTATTATCCCTGTACTGTGACATCACTGTGTTTATTATCCCTGTACGGTGACATCACTATGTTTATTATCCCTGTACTGTGACATCACTGTATTTATTATCCCTGAACGGTGACATCACTGTGTTTATTATCCCTGTACTGTGACATCACTGTATTTATTATCCCTGTACGGTGACATCACTGTGTTTATTATCCCTGTACGGTGACATCACTGTGTTTATTATCCCCGTACAGTAAGGGGACTGGGTGATTAGCTTATAGTGGGTGGAGTTAGGGGCATGGCCTAGTGCTGAAAAAATTAGCCACGGCGCGCATAGCGCATCGCACAACATGTCCCTCCTTGTCTCTTTACAAAGTTGGGAGGTATGTGAGGGGGCGGAGCTAGACGAGCTGAGGCAGCAGGAGATAATGGAGAAGCTGCTCCTTCTGACCTCCTACTCCACACAGCAGCAATGGGGTAAGTTATTGTGGGAGGGAAGCAAGGAGAGTCCTGAAGCTGCTGCCCCTGCACATCATGTATCCCCCTGGTGTTCCAGCCCCTCACAAACCTCTTCCCACTGACTATCTCAACTTTACACAGAGCTTCTAAGAAGTTATATCTCCCAGTGACCCCCTCAACCCCCCCCATTCCCTCTCATTAGTGGCATTCCAAAATTTCCCAGCCCCTCATCCCCCACATGTGATGTTATGTCTCTGGAGGTTATATCAGTGCTGGAGCGTTATAAGAGGAGCTGCTGATATGTCACACATAATGTAAAAGTCTCTGGAGGTTATATCAGGGCTGGTGTATTAAAGGAGGAGCGGCTGATATCAGTCACATATAATGTAAATGTCTCTGGAGGTTATATCAGGGCTAGAGCGTTATAAGAGGAGCGGCTGATATGTCACATATGATGTAAATGTCTCTGGAGGTTATATCAGTACTGGAGCGTTATAAGAGGAGCAGCTAATATCAGTCACATATGATGTAAATGTCTCTGGAGGTTATATCAGTACTGGAGAGTTATAAGAGGAGCGGCTGATATCAGTCACATATGATGAAATGTCTCTGGAGGTTATATCAGTACTGAGGCGTTATAAGAGGAGCGGCTAATATCAGTCACATATGATGTAAATGTCTCTGGAGGTATATCAGTACTGGAGCGTTATAAGAGGAGCGGCTGATATGTCAAATATGATGTAAATGTCTCTGGAGGTTATATCAGGGCTGGAGCATTATAAGAGGAGCAGCTAATATCAGTCACATATGATGTAAATGTGTCTGGAGGTTATATAACTACTGGAGCGTTATAAGAGGAGCGGCTGATATCAGTCACATATGATGTAAATGTCTCTGGAGGTTATATCAGCACTGGAGGGTTATAAGAGGAGTGGCTCTGTATGTCTATACATCTGTATCTATATATGTACAGTATATGTGATATATGCCTTTCTGTCTCTCTGTATATAATGTGTGTATAATATAATGTTTGTATGTATATATACGTGCGTGTGCATTAGTGTCTCTACATGTGGTTGTCTGTCTATATATAATCTTTGTGTGTGTGTGTATATATATATATATATATATAGAGAGAGAGAGAGAGTATAGAGAGAGAGAGAGAGAGAGAGATGTGTGTGCGTATCTCTCTACATATATATAAAGAAATTCCACAGCACCACCAAGGATTGTGCTTAAAAAGAATAGTGATTTATTTCACCAGAGCGACATTTCAGTCCTCTTACTGGGACTTTTCTCAAGCAGAGAAGTGTCATTGTGCCGTCTGAGCCAGCCTCTGATAGGCTGCAGGCCTAGTGCCTGCAGCCTATCAGAGGAACGGGCAGGGGAGACGCTTTTGCGACCGCTGCGACCCCTATAGCTACACCACTGCTTACATACAGTAGCTCAGAGGTATGTTTGGGGTCATTGTCCTATAAAAAAACAATTGATGGTCCCACTAACTGCAAACCAGATGGGATGTCATACTGCTGTAGAATTATATGGTAGCCAATGTGCTTTGAATTTTGAATAAATTACCAACAGCAGTACAATAGCAGAATATGTCTAAATACTATATGGGAACTGTACGCCCATCCTACCTCTGCATTAGTGAGGGTCTCAAACACATTATGAAGGCAAGAAATTCCCAAATAAACTCTTGATAAGACAAATCTGTGAATTGAAAAGAAACATTTCAGGTGACTACCTCATGAAGCTTATCGTGAGGATGTCAAGAAGGGGCAAAGCTGTCATCAAGCAAAAGGATTACATGTCTTAAATATGAATCTAAAATATAGAAAATAAAAACAAAGACAAGAAAACCATGGACGTAAAAGGTATGTCCAATGTTTTGACTGTTACTATATATCTTATGCCTAATTTTCTCTATTAGGTAATCGACATGTGCATACTGTAGGTCATAGGCAATGAATATATTCATAATGAATATGCAGCATATATTGTAATATAATATAATGAACGATAAAATCCAAATGACAGTATATAGATAAGAAAGAGAAATTGCCTTGTATATTTGTTTCTACAGTTCATAGGCTTATTGCCAGCAAACATATATATTTATATTTCTGCAGTTCATAGGCTTATTGCCAGCACCCTAAGAACATACATTCTGCTACAAATACTGAGCAATTATTCCCTTTTTTTCCCTAAAAATCTCAATTTACCATTTGTAATTGGACATTTTTGGTGCACAGAAGAGCATACGTTTTTCCGTGTTAGTAAACATGTTGTATTACTTCAAGATAACGTTCAGTTACAACAACATAATTTTACCTCAAAAACTACATTACTATACCATGTTAGTGAATGCACCTTACTGCCAAAAATGTACTCATTTTAGTAAATGTGTTGTATTCGTTCAAGATTCCATTCAGTTACAACAGAATTTTACTACAACTGCAATACCATACCTGTGTTACTGAATGCATTTTACAGCAAAAACTCCATTACTATACCCATGTTAGTAAAGGTGTTGGAAAACTTAAATATACAGTTCAGATAGGCCTCTTTCACAGTAGTGGCAGCATGGATCCGGCAGGTGAAGGGTGCCGCTGGATCCGTGCTGCCGCAGGGACATGTGTGGGGCCAGAACCACGCTCCGGCCCCACACGTCTCACAGTACAGACACACACACACAGACATATACACATACAAATACACATACATACTTACACGCTCCCGGCAGGTCTCCACAGCGCAGGAGGAGCAGGACGGTGCGCACGGAGTTCAATTCCCCACAGCGCCCTCTGCTGGGCGCCGGGTGGAATTGTCCTATGTGTGCGCTGTCTTGCTCCTCCTGCAATGTGGAGACCTGCCGGGAGCATGTAAGTCTGTATATGTCTGTGTATGTTTATGTGTATGTATGTCTGTATGTATGTATGTATGTGTGCACGTGACGGATCCATCATGAACTCCATTGAAAGTCAATGGAGGACGGATCCATTCACCATTGTGTCACACCAAACGGATCCGTCCCCATTGACATTCATTGGGGGTAATGACGGATCCGTCTTGGTGTGGATGCCTGGAACGGAGAGCAAACCGCAGCATGCTGCGGTTTGCTCTCCAGTCTAAAGACGGAACGGAATGCTTTTACGAGTATTCCGTTGTCTTCAGTTCAGTTTTGTCCCCATTGACAATGAATGGGGACAAAACTGAAGCGTTTTTTTCCGGTATTGAGCCCCTATGACGGAACTCAGTACCGGAATTATAAAACGCTAGTGTGAAAGTAGCCTTACAGCAAAAGCATTTTAATACAAAAACTGCATTACATTCGTATTAGTGAATGTGTTTTACTGCAAAAATTGCATTACAATACCCATGTAATTGAACATGTTAAATTGCAAAAACTGCATTACTATACTGTACATGTGTTAATAAATGTGTTTTACTGCCAAAGCTGCACTATTATACCCTTTTTAGAGAATGTATTGTATTACTTCTAGATAATATGTAGTTACAATGAAAGCATTTTACTGCAAAAATTGCATTATTACCATTGTAAATTGTCAATATAATTGTGCAGTGTGTTTGCAGAAGTGTAGCAACCATTAATTGTGTCTCTGACTTTAAATTACAGAAAAAAAAAACACTTGCAATTTTGCTAGTACAGTTTACTACTTTGCGTACCAAACCTGTGACTTTTCATTTATAGGCCTCATAATACAATGCTTGGTAAATGGAATAGTGCAAAATGACAGACCCTTGACTTATCATCATAGAGTCAGAATGTACGTAGTAGTGGAAACAGCAGTAGCCACACCAGCCATCCTTCCGCCCAATAGTAGTAGGCCACAGTTCTCCATTGCTTCCAATAGGCAGCACAATTTTGCTGAGGACAAAGAGGATGAAATTCTGGATTGGGTAGCTCACTCCTCCACAGCAAGAAGATGTGGAGGTCCCTTCTGAGTCTGACACTGTGCTTTGGAGCCAGAGGTCACATCATTCCTCCTGTTCCTCCTCCTCGTGGCCCCGGAAAAGCCTTTCAGATGAATCTTCTCTGTCTTCACTGTGTCTTCCTAGTGGGATGCATTCTTTTTTCCTAAGAAGAGGCAACAAAACTCGACACGCCATGGAAGATACTCTAGAGCAGTGTTGGTGAACCTATGGTACAAGTGCCAGAAGCGGCACTCAGAGCCTTCTCTGTGGGCACCTGCGCCCTGGAAAAAGTCTATGTTGTATCAATGTCTTAGAGTTTACCTGACATTCATCAGCGCAGGACACTCTATGAACGGCACAGGCAGTGCATTGAACGTACGCAGGGTATTATAGCTAAATGATAAAGTACATGGAAGATACACTATATTGGACCTAAGGTTGGTGTTCAGGTTAAATTGCCGTGCTGGCACTCTGCGATAAATAAGTAGGTTTTGAGTTGCAGTTTGGGCACTTAGTCTCTAAAAGGTTCACCATTACTGCTCTAGAGAGTCTACCTGTTGTTAAGTTGTGTGCGAACAATCAGCATTTGGACTGACATGAGGAGGAGGTTCAGGTGGAGATTTGGGATCCCATATATAGCTGTGGTGGTGGTAGGGGTAGTAGTGGCACTTGTAGCTACAGTGGTGGCAGTAGGGGCAGTAGCAGCGACAGTGCCACTCAGGGCAAATACAGAGCAGGGAATCGGGGGGTCTGGGGTGATAACACAGTCTAATAACATTGGTGTGGAGGGTGAGGACTATGACGAGGATTGTGTGTTGGACTGGACCTGCGAGCCAGGTAGAGGTGCTGGGGAGGAGGTGACATCAGAGGAGGTGGGTGGTGGCCACAGCTTTGGCAGCAATGAAGAACAGAGTTAGATCTGCTTCTGTTATGGCCAACTAAGGAACTGGTGATGCCACTGATACTGTGGGAACAGGTTGAAAACATGCCAGATCTAAACTAAGCTCAGCTGTCGCTAGCTCTGTGCAAGTTTCTCCTGTCTGGAAGTTTTTCTCCACAGTGCCGGAAGAAAAAAGCATTGCCATGCGCAAGATCTGCAGTATTAAAATAAGCTATGGGTGTTCAAACACAAATGTAGGCACTAAAGGGGTCTTTTACTAACCAGAAATATGCAAATATTAGGCGTATTTCTGGTGCAGATTGCGGCACAAAGTTCCTGCGACTTTTCCCCGCTCACACCAGGTCTAAAATAGTGGGCAGGGAAGGGGACAGGCCAGGAGACCTGTGACTTATTTACCATTTTCTACACCTGGTGTTGGCATAGAAAATGGTCTAAATGTAAGACAGCTTGGAATCAGTTATAATTAGAGATGAGCGAGTAGTGTTCGATCGAGCCGGTATTCGATCGAATACTACGCTATTCGGCATACTCGATTTCAATCGAGTATAACGGCGATGGCGCACTTAGAATTCGTTTCCCCTCCCACCTTCCCTGGCACTCTTTTTCCACCAATCAACATGCAGGGGGGGTATGACAGGCACGCTGAGCACGCTGGCAGCGCGAAAACAGCGTCTACATGGATTGGCTGGAAAAACCATGTGACCTCGAATATTAAAAACTCAGCTCTTCCTGCTCGTACGCATATGCTGCGTGAACTTAGTCAGGGACAGAGGCTGGAGAAGGGACAGACAGGTTTTAGCAGTTGGACAGGCAGGAGCGTGATTAAAAGCCCTTATCAGGGCTACTATAATGCACTACAGTGATAGCTTTACTACAAGATACACTTTACAGAGAACGGCTGCCGTATTCAGGGATAGCTGCTGGAGTAGGGACAGAGAGAGGCATTAGTGGTGTATTAGGTGCTCTGCTACATACCAAACTATATTTGGCACTACTGTTCAGCGTTCTTTTTGGCTGAAAAACCCTGTTATATAACTAGTGTGTATATGCACCATCTGATCTGGCAGTATACGGCTGTGAATTTTATTTATTTTTTAAATACAGTTTATTTGGCTCTAGTGTTCTGGGTTCTGTGTGCCTGCAATACCCTTTTTGTATACCAGGTGTAAATACCCACCGTCTGTACAGTTAGTACACGGCTGTGTACCTTGAAATATACAATATCTAGGCCTTTTAATTGGCCACTGTACTGTGCGTTCTCTTGCTAAATTATTTCACATACCTGGTGTAAATACCCACCGTCTGTTCAGTTAGTACAAGCGGCTGTGTTACCTTGAAATATACAATATCTAGGCCATTTATTGGCCACTGTACTGTGCGTTCTCTTGGCTAAATTATTTCACATACCTGGTGTAAATACCCACCGTCTGTTCAGTTAGTACACGGCTGTGTACCTTGAAATATACAATATCTAGGCCATTTAATTGGCCACTGTACTGTGCGTTCTCTTGCTAATATTTCACATACCTGGTGTAAATACCCACCGTCTGTTTCAGTTAGTAACGGCTGTGTACCTTGAAATATACAATATCTAGGCCATTTAATTGGCCACTGTACTGTGGCGTCTCTTGCTAAATTATTTCACATACCTGGTGTAAATACCCACCGTCTGTTCAGTTAGTACACGGCTGTGTACCTTGAAATATACAATATCTAGGCCATTTAATGGCCACTGTACTGTGCGTTCTCTTGCTAAATTATTTCACATACCTGGTGTAAATACCCACCGTCTGTTCAGTTAGTACACGGCTGTGTACCTTGAAATATACAATATCTAGGCCATTTAATTGGCCACTGTACTGTGCGTTCTCTTGCTAAATTATTTCACATACCT
>ONZH01029034.1:0-72681 GCA_900303285.1 Rhinella marina
GGTTGAGGACAGGTGAGCGCAAAGGGCCTACTCCCGGGCAATGACAACTAAGGGTTGTGCCTGACGAACCCACCGATTCTTGACTGGGGGTCTCTGACGTCATTTGGGACAAAGTGAAAGACCGAGTCAACCATTCAAGAACCGCTGGGTTGCTGGTCAAGACCCGACCGCTAGAGGACACTGGGAGCTCAGTCCTCTAAATGTGACCCCTGCTGCCACGCCCCCTTACTCTGCTGCAGCCGGTGCCAGCACCAGAAACATTTAGGCCTCTGCCACTCCCCTTTGCAGGGTCTGTCACTTCTCTGCCTGACATGCTGTTTGATCAAATAAATAAATAAAAAGGAAATTAAAACACTCTACAAAAGGCTGTAGTTTTCCCACTTCACCACACAACGGCTAATAAGTCTTTTGCCACCACTAATAACTGACAGAAGGTTTGGCAAAATTTAACTTTGGCGCTGTAGGCCAAATCAACATTTTTATGGCTACTACTACACACTATAAATGGCTATAATTTTCCCACTTCACCACACAATGGCTAATAAGTCTTTTGCCACCACTAATAACCGACAGAAGGTTTGACAAAGTTTAACTTTTTTTCCATTACTAAACGCTACAAATGGCTGTCACTTTCCCACTTCAGCACAGAGCGAATAATATGTTTTTTTGCAACACTAATAAATGCCAGTAGGTTTTAAAATATAGAACTTTGGCGCTGTAGGCCAAATCAACCTTTTTTTGGGCTACTGCTACACAATACAAATGGCCGTAATTTTTCCACTTCAGCACAGAGCGAATAATACATTTTTTTGCAACAGTAATATATGACAGTAGGTTTTAAAATATAGATATTTGGCGCTGTGGGCCAAATCAATCTTTTTTGGGCTAGTTGTCAGGGTGTGCAATACCTAGTGTGAACTGTGCCTGGGTTGTTGTGACACACCCGATTTGCTTTTGTCCAGCAATGCAGGAGTTACTGTGCTCTGTAGGATTTGTGCTTCAGCTGAACTTGTTACTGAGATCAGGGCTGGTCCAATCAGCTTCTGGACCTAGCCTCTGATCCTGGATAAATGTCAGCTAGCTGCTCACTTCCTTGCTGTCTATTTCGGTTCATACCTGGATCCCAGCTCCTCTGAGTCTTCTCTAGTTTGTTCCCTTCCTAGTCCCTCTGATTGCGTACTTATCCACCCTCCGCCTGACCTTTGACTTTTGTCTGTATTGCCGATATTTACTGCATTGCTTGTGGTTCTGTCCTTGTTTGCTCCTTTGTCCGTTTTTAGTTGTTTGTCTGTCCTGTTTGGTGTTTCACTTATTCAGTATAAGGAATGCCATTGTGGTTGTCCGTGGCCGCCTAGGGCCGTCTGAGGCAAGTAGGTAGGGACAGTGGGTGGGTTCAGCCTCAGGGCCCACTGTCTTGTGTTGTCTGTACCCCCGAGTCCTGACAGAATAGCCAGCCCAACTGTAGTTTTTGCCTCATGGACAACAGAACGGCCATGACAAATATTGTGGACCAAATGCAGCAGCTCAATACCATGGTGCAAGAGCTAGCTGTAAGGGTCCAGGAGCAGGAGACTGTCCCACGACAACTTACTGTGACTTCCCCAGCACCACTTGAGCCGCCCGTCCAGCTCCCAGATAAATTCACGGTGGACAGGAAAAAATCTCGTGCCTTCCGGGAAGGATGTAAGTTGTTTTTCAGGTTATGCCCCCGCTCCTCTGGTGATGAGGCCCAGAAGGTAGGCATAGTTATGTCCCTTTTCCAAGGGCCACCACAGGAGTGGGCCTTCTCCTTATCGCCTGACTCTCCTGAACTGTTGATCAATTTTTTTTCTGACATTAGGGCTGCTGTACGATGACCCTGATTGTGCAGCTAATGCTGAGCGTCAGTTGACAGGATTAAGACAGGGCAGATGTCCAGCAGAGGAATACTGTTCAGAATTTAGGCAGTGGAGTGGTCTCTCCACTTGGAATGACTTTGCCCTCCGCTTTCAGTTCCGTGCAGTGCTGAGTGACCGGTTAAAAGATATGCTGGTGGTCTACCCTACTCCTGACTCACTCGAGGAGAGTATGACTTTAGCCATCCGAGTCGACCGACGGTTGAGGGATAGGCAATGAGAGAGAGGTACCCCAGATCGTCCCAGAACCTCACCATTTCCAGTTCCCTATCCTAACCCTTCCCCTCCTGTTATACCCACGGCAGAGGAACCTATGCAGGTGGACTCCACTGACACCAAGGTCAGACGAACGCATCGCCTGCAGAACAATCTATGCCTTTACAGTGGGAAAGCAGGACATCGAGTTCGGCAATGTCCGTCCCGGCCAGGACCACAGCCGGAAGAACTTCTACGCCTGAGTGACTATCGAGGGGGTCACTCAGGAGCACAGGTAACCTTCACCCAAAAGAATAAATTACTCTTGCCAATATCTGAGGTTGGGGGAGAGAAGTGTTTCTGGTTATGCTCAGATCGATTCAGGGTCCTCCGCTAATTTTGTTAATCCCATGTTCTTTTCAGGTTTAGAGGTATGTCCCCTTCTGCTCCGGTGTCCTGTTAATGTCACGGGAGCAGACTCAGCCCCTTTTGCCCAGGGGGACGTGCGGTACATGACCCCCTGCCTTGAAGTTAAGGTGGGGTCGGTCCTTGTTGAAAAAAATGGAGTTTTTGCTTATGCATAATTTGTCATCAGAAGTGATTTTAGGGTTGCCCTGGTTGGAGACACATAACCCTGTCTTCGATTGGGCCAACCGGGAACTGGTGAAATGGGGTCCTAGGTGTGATTCTCATTGCATGGCTGTTTCTCTTGTGGAAGGTTCCCCTAAGGGAGGGGAAATTCCGGAATTTTTGTCGGATTATTCTGAGGTGTTTGATGAGAAGGCTGTGGACGGCTTGCCGCCTCACAGACCATACGATTGTGCCATTGAGTTAGTGTCCGGCGCCAAATTTCCTCGGGGTCGTATTTTTAACTTGTCTTGTCCTGAAAGGGAGGCTATGCGAGAGTACATACAGGACAGTCTGCGGAGGGGTCATATTCGTCCGTCCTCCTCTCCCTTGGGGGCGGGGTTCTTTTTTGTGGGCAAGAAAGATGGAGGGCTCCGACCCTGCATCAATTACCGGGAACTGAACAAAATTACAGTTAAAAACCGACACCCGCTGCCCTTGATTCCAGACTTATTTAACCAGATAGGGGGAGCCAAATGGTTTTCTAAGGGGGACTTGCGGGGGGCATATAATTTAATCAGAATCAGAGAAGGTGATGAGTGGAAGACCGCCTTCAATACCCCAGAGGGCCATTTCGAATATCTAGTCATGCCATTTGGGTTATGCAATGCCCCGGCGGTTTTCCAGCATTTTGTTAATGATATTTTTCGTGAGCATTTAGGGCGTTTTTTAGTTGTCTACTTGGACGACATTTTGATTTTCTCCCCCGATTGGGCTTCTCACATAGTGCATGTCCGTACTGTTTTGGAGCTTCTGAGGCAAAATAATCTGTGTGCCAAGTTGTCGAAATGCCAGTTCGGTATCCAGGAGGTCTCATTTCTAGGTTATTACATTACTCCAAATTCATTTTGTATGGATCCACTCAAATTTGTAGCCATTGAAAAATGGGAACGACCCAATAGTCTGAAGGCCTTACAAAGGTTTTTGGGCTTCGCCAATTATTATAGGAAATTCAATAAAAGATTTTCCATCATAGCCAAACCTCTCACGGATTTGACCAAGAAGGGGGCGGATCTAGTTAAATTGACCTCAGAAGCTACTCAGGCATTCGACAAACTTCGGTGGTGTTTCTCAGAAGCTCCGGTGCTGGCTCAAACAGACTTTGAGCGTTCTTTTATTGTGGAGGTAGACGCATCTGAGGTGGGGTTAGGAGCGGTCTTATCCCAGGGATCGGACAATCTTACCAACCTTCGGCCAATTGCTTACTTCTCGAAAGTTTTCTCAAGCCGAATGTAATTACGACATCGGCAATAGGGAATTACTAGCTATAAAGATGGTGTTTGATGAGTGGAGGCATTTCTTGGAGGGTGCCAAACATAAGGTGACTGTGCTCACTGACCATAAGAATCTGGTTTACCTAGATAGTGCTAAACGTCTCTCTCAGCGTCAGGCCAGATGGGCCTTGTTTTTTACTAGATTCGACTTTGAAATTTCGTATCGGCCTGGTTCCCGTAATGTCAAGGCTGACGCCCTGTCTCGCAGCTTCGACATCGAAAGCGCTCCCAGGAATCAGCCCGATACAATTTTAAAACCCAGTGTTGTTGTGTCAGTCTTGCAACCAGACTTGGTGACCCTGATCGCAGAGTCTCAGGGTCTTGCACCCCATGGTACTCCAGAATCTCTTCTGTTTGTACCTCCAAACCTTCGACTCCGAGTTTTAGAAGAGATCCATAGTTCTGTCTTGGCTGGTCATCCAGGGATAGCAGGTACTAAGTATTTACTCTCGCGCCATTACTGGTGGCCATCCTGGGCTCGAGACGTCAAGGCTTTTGTTGAGGCTTGTGAGATTTGTGCTAGGTCCAAGGTCCCTCGTAGGTCACCTGAGGGTCTGTTACATCCTCTACCGGTCCCTATGAGACCCTGGACGCATCTCTCAACGGATTTTGTTACTGACCTGTCACTGTCTAAAGGGAAAACTGTAATTTGGGTGGTGGTAGATAGATTTTCGAAAATGTGCCACCTCGTTCCACTGCGTAAACTGCCTAGCGCTCGTTTACTAGCCACGCTCTTTGTTAATCATATTCTGTGCCTACACGGTGTTCCGGAAAACATTGTTTCCGATAGGGGTGTCCAGTTCGTGGCTAGATTCTGGAGGGAGTTTTGTGGTAAGTTAGGTACCTCCTTGTCCTTCTCGTCTGCCTTCCATCCACAGATGAATGGACAGACTGAGAGGACCAATCAGTCTATGGAACAATTTTTAAGGTGTTTCGTAGCTAATACTCAGGACAAATGGCGAGACTTAATTTCTCTAGCAGAGTTTGCTATTAACAATCATGAACAAAGTTCTATTAAGATGTCGCCATTTTTTTGTAATTATGGTTTTAACCCCAGGTACTCGTCCGTTCACTCCGCCGAATCTGTTAACCCCTCAGCTGAGGCTATATTTTCTAAACTGTGCACAGTGTGGGCCCAAGCTCACCAGAGCTTGGTTAAAGCCCAAGAGTCCTACCAAAAGCATGCTAATAAAAGACGCATATCTGGCCATCAATACGTACTAGGTGATAAGGTCTGGCTCTCAACTAGAAATCTGAAATTGAGGGTACAGTCAGGGAAACTGGCGCCCAAATATATTGGGCCATATACGATTATGGAGATCATTAATCCTGTTACCTTTAGATTGAAACTGCCTACGGCTCTTCGAATCCATTCTGTATTTCATAAGTCTCTTTTGAAAAAATATGTGCTGCCGGTTTCCCCGTCGCCTCCGCCTGCTCCGCTCATCATCCAGGGTGAATTGGAGTATGAGGTGGAGGAAATTTTAAGTTCTCGTTGGGTTCAGGACTCATTACAGTATCTGGTCCACTGGAAGGGCTTCAGGCCAGAAGAACGTATGTGGGTTTCTGCCAAGGACATGCATGCGCCCCGCCTGGTTGGGCGATACCATGTACTTAACCCTTTTAAGCCTGGTCCATTGGCTAAGGGTCCTGAGGCCCCTCATAAGAGGGGGGGGACTGTCAGGGTGTGCAATACCTAGTGTGAACTGTGCCTGGGTTGTTGTGACACACCCGACTTGCTTTTGTCCAGCAATGCAGGAGTTACTGTGCTCTGTGCTTCAGCTGAACTTGTTACTGAGATCAGGGCTGGTCCAATCAGCTTCTGGACCTAGCCTCTGATCCTGGATAAATGTCAGCTAGCTGCTCACTTCCTTGCTGTCTATTTCGGTTCATACCTGGATCCCAGCTCCCCTGTGTCTTCTCCAGTTTGTTCCCTTCCTAGTCCCTCTGATTGCGTACTTATCCACCCTCCGCCTGACCTTTGACTTTTGTCTGTATTGCCGATATTTACTGCATTGCTTGTGGTTCTGTCCTTGTTTGCTCCTTTGTCCGTTTTTAGTTGTTTGTCTGTCCTGTTTGGTGTTTCACTTATTCAGTATAGGGAACGCCATTGTGGTTGTCCGTGGCCGCCTAGGGCCGTCTGAGGCAAGTAGGTAGGGACAGTGGGTGGGTTCAGCCTCAGGGCCCACTGTCTTGTGTTGTCTGTACCCCCGAGTCCTGACACTAGTACTACATGCTACAAATGGCTGTAATTGTCCCACTTCAGTACAGAGCGAATGATACTTTTTTTGCAACACTAATAAATGCCAGTAGGTTTTAAAATATAGAACTTTGGTGCTGTAGGCCAAATCAACTTTTTTGGGCTACTACTACATGCTACAAATGGCTGTAATTTTCCCACTTGAGCACAGAGCGAATAATACGTTTTTTTTTTTTTGCTACACTAATAGCTGATAGAACACTTTACTATGTATAACTTTGGCGCTGTACATCTACTAAAACTTTTTTTTACAATAATACATGCTACAAAGGTCTGTAATTTTCCCACTTCAGCACAGAGCGAATGATACTTTTTTTGCAACAGTAATATATGCCAGTAGGTTTTAAAATATAGAACTTTGGTGCTGTAGGCCAAATCAACCTTTTGACATTAATACATGCTACAAAGGGCTGTAATTTTCCCACTTCAGCACCGAGCGAATAATAAGTTTTTTTTTTGGCAACAGTAATAAATGCCAGTAGATTTTAAAATATAGAACTTTGGTGCTGTTGGCCAAATCAACCTTTTTTTGGGTTACTACTTCACGCTACAAATGGCTTTAATTTTACCACTTCAGCAGAGAGCGAATAATACGTTTTTTTGCAACAGTAATAAATGCCAGTAGCTTTTAAAATATAGAACTTTGTAGGCCAAATAAAACTTTTTTGACAATATTGCCCGCTACAAAGGGCTGTAATTTTCCCAATACAGCACAGAGCGAATAATATGTTTTTTTGCAACACTAATAGCTGATGGAACACTATACTATGCATAACTTTGGCGCTGTACGCCTACTAAAAATTTTTTTTTTACTATAATACATGCTACAAAGAGCTGTAATTTTCCCACTTCAGCACAGAGTGAGTAATACGTTTTTTTGCAACACTAATAATATAGAACTTTGGCGCTGTAGTCCAAATCAACCTTTTTTTTGGCTTCTACTACACGCTACAAAGGGCTGTCACTTTCCCACTTCAACACAGAGCGAATAATATGTTTTTTCGCACCGCTAATAAACGCCAGTAGGTTTGCCAATAAATAACTTTGGCGCTTTACACCACCTAAAACTTTTTTATTTAATACTACTACACACTATAAAGGGCTGTCACGTTCCCACTTCAGCACAGAGTGAATAATATGTTTTTTAGAACTGCTAATAAACACCAGTAGGTTTGGCAATAAATAACATTGGCACTGTACACCAACTAAAACTTTTTATAGCCACTAATACACGCTACAAAGGGCTGCCATTTTCCCACTTCACCACAGCTAATAAGTCCTTTCTGTTTTCCAACACTAAAACAGCAAAAAAGTCCTGTACTAAATGTAACTACAGCGCACAAAGGTTAACAAAACCCCAATAACCAGAATTACAGAGGCAAACCTGACATGAGCAGCTGTAGCATGGCAATTTTGAATCCCAGTCACTAAAACCAAGGTGTAATATGATTTTTCCTATTACTCTGTTGTTGCACTTCTTTCCTTATCTCACACTGTCTCTAACCACCCCTATTAAACCCTGTTCTACTTCAATACTTCCCTCCCTATCCTTTCCCTACACTTCTATTTTGCAATTTATACTTTTGATGAACACTTTCCCTAGCGCCTGTAAACGTCTCTTCCTGCACTAAGTTTACTGTAGAATGACAGAATCCAAAATGGCTGAGGGTATGTGACATCACAGGGCTGGCTGGCTGCTGATTGGCTGCATGCATGGCATTGTGGGTAATCCCTCCCTCCCTCATGTTCCTTTCTCCATGTACAAACATGTGCAGCCACCATTTTAGTGGAAAAAAAAAAAAAAAAACGATTCGTGACCACGAATCTTCAGGAAATTCTAAATCGGTGCGAATCGAATAATTCCTGAAATTTGGCTCGAATTCCACTTCATCAGCTTCGATTAGCTCATCTCTAATGGCTACATGAACAGATAATTTTAAAAAATATATCGCTACTGGAACATGGGGAGTAAAGAAAAAATGAAACTGCAAAACCAAAAATGAGCCTGGTACTTAATTTGGATTCTAGCAAATTTTAGGGAAAGGAAGATAGAGAAGGAAGATCACATGAACTTGCCCATTGCTCAGAGGGCTTGCCCAAAATGACTTTTAGTCAGATTCAGCTAATCACAAGGAACTATACAGACCTGTCACAGGCAAGATCCCAACCAGGAAATGCATATGTTTTATAGTGTTATATATTGCTGTGATAGGACATATTTAAACATAGAATACGGGTAGTTTATTGTCAGGGAGAGGTTAGTGAGACAATAGATAATCAGCTAGATTTAATTAGCTAGGGACAAGATAGGAGATGGTGTATTATGCCACTGTGTAATTCAGTCAGGATTCCAGCCAGTTTCAGAGAGCTCTACAGTAACATTTAAAGCTATGTCACTCATTTTTTATTAATGTGTATCACCTCAATGTGCATCAAATAATTCACAAACACAATTATTTTTTTTTTTTTAATACTTGTGCTGTTAATGTGCCACCTCATGCATTTTTTAGTCTCAGTTAGTGTATTTAACTCTGTACAACTGACCATTAAAAGAGATGTTTTATTATTTGTTTTTTAAATTCAGCTGCTTACAGACTAGTTTACCTGACATATTTTTCTGCATCACTGTCACTGTGTACTGGTGGAGAATACATATGTTTTCTGTAACATAACGTGAAACCTGTTAAACTCTCTAAGAAATGATAATTTTTGAACGGTACTAAAATACCTCAGAATGTCATATATATCTTGTTAGAGCAATCGGGGCACTTTTGATTTGGTTGAATATTTATTCTGCCCCTATTCCAATCTGAGAACTGACTTTTGAGAATCAGACCAAAAGCAAATTTCAAGAAATGCAATCATCTCAAATAATTTCCAGAACATTGGTGTGTACGTCTCGAACTATCATTCAACTACAAATACATAACACCTAAATAACTTTCTCTATATTTTCCAAGATACTGATTTTAATGCCTATGTGATGATTTTGTAGGCTATATCTGGTGTCTATTTAATTCTCACAGTATAACTTATGAAATGAATGGCTGTGCAATCATAATAATTTATTGAACAGTGTAGGCGGCAATGTGCATGCATAATGAAGTCCAATCTCCCACCTTCCCTCTTGGCATGACCCAGAATGGAAGTAGATCATCCTCTAACCCATAATAATAACACTAGAGATGAACGAATCATCCAAAATTCGCTTCGGCGAATAATCGATGAAGTTCTGACAAGATTCATTCTTAATATGAATTTATTCTGTCGAATTTGCGTTAAAAAATAATCGTAGTTTTGCGAACATTCCTACACAAATTCCGAACATACAGTCAGTTTTGTTAAAAGTACGCAATACGTAAGCATTAGCGTACAGAGTGCGTACGAACCCTTAGCGTACTATTGACTCGCAATTGCGTCATATGCACAGGGCTAGGCCGCGACATACATTCTTTAGAGGCAGTCCATATGAGGTAGAAAAGCAAGGTGCTAGCTATCCGGCTAAGTGCATAATTTACTAAAAAACACCGTAAAATAAGTGCATAATAGGACACATTGCAGTACCTGAAAAAGAATACACACAATGGGCTAAAGTGCTTGAACATTGCTGAACCTGTAAAAAAATTATTGTTGAAATACAGCAAAGACAATTATGCAAACATTTTTGTGCAATTTCACATTTGCAAGCATAAAAGGCTCAGATATATGTTTGAGTCTCTCCTCGTGGCTCCTTGGCATGATAAAACACTGGAACACAGTCCAAAATTCAATTGCAATCCATGTGAGGTAATTTTGTAATCCAAACAGGTAACATGTAATCCACATGGAAAATAGGCGCACTTAGGCGCAACTGGGAATTTTCTGCAGAATGGGGGGGGGGGGGAGTCGTGACAAGCCATGTCCATCTGGGTGAGAGTCAAACAGGGGGTAATACAAACTAAACAAAACAAGTGCCAACTAGCTCTCACCCGTCAGGTGCAGTCCATGATGTGGCTCCCATAGGTCCTCCTGAGGTGTCCTTTAAATCAGTCAGTAGTAGGGTTCCTCAGTTGAGGGACCTGAAGTCCTCCTCACTTGAGCTACTGATGAATGACATCAGAGGGCGCTCCTGACTCCTATAGGCCAAGCTCGCTGCTGTGGTGGAACTACACTGCCCTCTGCTTCCAGAAGTCGGACTTGACCGGGTCCAGGTGGTGGTCACGCTGGTGAGCGCTGCAGCCACTTGCGCCTTTACTTTTCTGGATTCTCCTGCCGGGACAGCCGGGGTAAGGACTTCTGGCTGCAGCGGTTGAGGCAAGTTTGCACCCAGGGACGAAGCCCCAGCTCCCCTGGCTGCTGCTGGCTTCATCTTTCAGGGTAGTTGGTACTGGTGGATCACCATGGACTGGAATGTAAACGATGAAGTCATCAGCTGACCCAGCTGAAAGGACTGTGATGGTGGTGGCACTGGCAGTCCAGGGATCAGAGGCTCCAGCTTCTCCCTGAAACGGAGGGTGCCATCTGGTGACTCCTGAAGGCAGCGCACTGGTACTTTGCCTGGTGGTTCCTCCGGCCAAACTTTAGGTGGTGATGCATGTACCAGGGGCTTTGATAATAACGTTACCCCAGTAGCAAAGGGGCCTTTCAGGGATGCCATGGGGATGTATTCCACCTGATCCCCCCCCACGTACTGGCTGTGACAGGGTTGGGGCAGGTACGACCGTTTCACTGACCTGCAGCCCACAAAGTACTTCTTGCCGTCCTTGTCATCCGTCAGGAAGCCAGAGCCTCGCTCCACAGAAAACCACAGGGCGGTTCCCTTTCGCCGCTCCAGTGTAGGGTCTCCCGGCCTTGGAGAGTCTGACTCTGGATCTTGCTCACCGCTGGCTTGAACTGGAAAGGAGGGCGGAGTAATGAAGGAGGAGTCTTCACTCCCTATATGTGCAAATAGTTAGTTCCCGGTGGGCTGGGCTGGTTTTTCCCACTTCTGAGGGGGGCGTATCTTCACTTTCCTGCTCTTGAGGGGACGTATCATAATCTTCCCGCTTTGGGGGGCCGGGGTATGTTGCATATGTAGCATTTACGAATAATACAAAGTTAATCTGACAAATCTGGATTTGCTTCGGAGTAGGAAAAATCGAGGATTCAATACAAATCTACGAAGCAGCGAATAGATTCGCTCATCTCTAAATAACTTCAACAACAACGGTCTATTATTCATATTAGAAAGACACAAGTTGGCGACTCATATCAATTTAATTAGTGTATATTTTCTGCCCATATCCCTGGGACCAAAGAACTTTATAACATGGGCTATTCTGTTTATTATTTATTTTTGTTTATAACTTTTATGCACTATAACAATGTATATTAAAGTATAAAACTTTACTAGTTTTGCCCTGCTGTCCTAAAGAACCTAAGCATTCCTATAGAATATAAGTTGTTGCTTATGGTATACTTTACTGCTATTAAAGTGCAGTGAATATGTCATACATGCTTTTGAGGAGTTATATGGCGGTAGGTTTGGTGTGATGGGATGTTTGAGTATGTACTATGTTCAATATATAGTCTATAGGTTAAGTGTAAGATTAAACAGTGAGGTGGCCTTTCTGTAATAGCTTGCTTAAATGGGTATGTGTGTGCAATAATTTTAAATAAAATGAGGTTAGAAAGGGCAAATATAGCAAATAAGTACTCGCCTTATTTATCACTCACCACTGCTATTTAGTTGCGCCTCTGGTCCCTGCTCTTCTTCTCTTCCTCTTCTCAGCTTGAAATGTTGGAAACAGCTTGGCTACCTGCTCAACCAATCACTAACCAAGGGGGATCACCAGTGAATCCAGTAATTGGCTGACCACTAAGGCCACGCCATTTCTGGTGTGTCAAGGCCAAAAAAAGAAAGTAGTGAGATGGAAGCAGCCACCAAAGAGCGGCAGTGGTGGATCAGTAATGTGAGCGCCTACCATTTGATATTTATGTCCTCTCTGACCCCATTTTTATTTGAAATAATTCCACTAGAATACCCCTTTAACCAATCACAACCAGTTTTCGTTCTCTGTTACCAGATGAATATTATCAATTCTCCTTCTGTAAGCCTACATTTACTAATATTCCTAGCCAGACAGTCCATTGCATGAGCATGAAAAAACTTCGGTCACAGTGTTCCAATTGCTTGATAGAAGTCTGCATAATAAACTCTTATATAGTTGTATTAATACACCGAAGCACCAAAAGCGAGTTAGACTTCATGGGCATTAACATGAGAAACCTGAAGACTTTCCTAGTTTTGTGGTGCATTACAGAACATTTTCATCACTAAAAGGCTTTGATTTTAATGGCACCTTCAAGGGAATGCCAGCAGCTATTTTCCATTGAATGTGATTTCCTCAACCTTCCTGATATGCCTGCAGTAAGAAACAAATACACAATGTGGATTTTTTTCCAAATACACATCTTACTAATAATCTACATAGCCTGAATATTTCTTGCTAAAATGATTTATTAATACAGCAAAATTAAAGGGGTTGGCCACTTTGTTAGCACTTATTAAAACTCTAAAGAAAGCAGGGAGACAATAAACTTCCTAATATATCTTCTGCAGCAGATCTGCCTGGTTCCTTTGCTATTGGAAGCCACGCCCCCTCAGTCCTGCTCTCATAGCTGCTTGGCTCGTCCATGCCTGCACGTGCACTAGTCCATGGAAGGAGTGTGCTGCTCCTGGGTCCTAAAGGCACCCTGCTTGTGTCAGAGAAGTTTCCTTCTGCTGTGACTGCAGTCCTGACTATACAGGGCTGAAGGGGCTTAGCAGAGAAACTTGTTAGAAGCTGAAATAAAGAAAACTTTGCAAGAGGAAGAGAGACTGAGGAGAAGCTGTGATGGACCTCACTGACTGCAGTGATGTAGCAGAGCAAGGAAGGTGCTGTGGACAACAAAGTGTGAGCAATCCTAGTGTCTTGTCCTGTCTATGACCACTCTGCAATGTGATCTTATCACAGACATGTTTATTCCAGCCAGACCAACAGGTCAGGAGCTTTAACCCCTTCTGAGCTGTCAGTATGGCTGAGGTCAGTGATATCAGCAGCAGTCACTGATGTCATCTGTAAATATGTGCCCTCTCCTTCCTGCACACTGTATATAGTGATATATGATGCCCCAAATACAGTGATATGTGATCACCACTTTATACTGTATATAGTGATGTGTGACCCCCTGTATACAGTAATAGTTGACGACACCACCACCATACACTGTATATACTGATGTGTGATCACCCACCACTGCATACAGAGATCTGTGAACCCCTGTACAGTGACCCCCTTTATACTGTATATACAGATGTGTGACCCCCTGTACATTATATATAGTGACGTGTGATCCCCTGTACTTTATATATAGTAACTTGTGACCCCCCCCCTGTACGTTATATATAGCTATATGACTACACTCATTTTCCCTTTTTTTCCCAGATGAAGGGTAGTCATATATTCATAGATGATTGATGGACTGTCAGCTGGGAGCAGGTCGTATGATAGACAGGAGGCTCCTCTGTATGTCAGCAGATCGATTTGTGCAGTCCGTGCACCTAAACAGAAATCTATGACAGCTCAGAGCTGCCATAAATTTCTGGCTTCATTTGAGTCAGAAAACTGGTGAAAATGAACATAAATTTGTTGGGGTGACTGGTCACGCCCTGTCTCTGTCATTGTCACGCCCTTTAAAAAAAAAAAAGTGCAGTTAAAAATTTGCAAACAGAGGGAGATTTATTAAAACTGCTGTAAAGGAAAACTGGCTTAGTTGCCCATAGCAACCAATCAGATTCCACCTCTCATTTTCCAAAAGAGCTTTGAAAAATGAAAGGTGGAATCTGATTGGTTGATATGGGCAACCAAGCCAGTTTTTCTTTACACCAGTTTTGATAAATCTGTCCCATAGTTTGCAACTTTTTAACGCCACTTTTTAGGAACAAGGGAAATGATAACTCCCCCCTCATTCTGTCATTCTGTTTTTGGCTTACATCCAGTGGCACAACTAGAAATGACTGGGCCCCACAGCATATTTATGAAAAGGGTAACCCCCCCCCCTTTACTGTTGGGACTGGGGCGTTCTTTCTATTGCTATGTCTGTACAACAGTTATTCAATGATAACTGGTTTATTGATATTATCTAAGGGGTTCTTGTCTCTATGGGAACACAGGTGGGTGGGGAGGTCATGTGACTGCTCCTCTAGACATGTTTGCTGCAGTGCATGCTAGGATTGTTGCTTTCACTTTGCAGCTGCTCCTCCCACACAGCCTGTCTGAGGGAGCTCCTCCAGGGAAGTGTGTCATGGTGAACAGGTTAGATAAATGACGTACAGCCAGTACATGTCACCTGAGAAATACTTCATAGTGTTGGCTATTGTCTGGGGGAACTTTGGATTTTTGATACCTGGGGTGGCCAACCCCTTTAAGTGATGAATCAATTAAGCGGCACAGTAGGTAAAAAGAATACAATTCAATATAATAAAAATGTAAAACTTTTTAAGTTAAGGTGATTTTACTTCACTTGTTTTGTTTTTTTTCCAATATTTACAACAGTTTGCTTTTAAAACATGTATGAATATTACACCTTGAATGTATTGCTCATTGCAATGACTGAAATCTGATTGCACAACTCGTACAGTGGTGCTTGAAAGTTTGTGAACTTTTCTATTTTCTATATTTCTGTGTAAATTTGGCCTAAAACTTAGGCTAATTTTACACAAACGTTGTGTTTTGCGGTCCGCAAATTGCGGATCCGCAAATAAAAACGGATGTCGTCCGTATGGCATCCATTTTTTTGCGGATCCATTGTAACAATGCCTATCCTTGTCCGCAAAATGGACAAGAATAGGACATGTTCTATTATAATTTTTTTTTTTTTTTTTTTTTTTTTGCGGGCTACTGAAATGGACATACTGATAAGGACAACACAGTGTGCTGTCAGTATTTTTTACGGACCCATAGAAATGAATGGGTCCGCATCCTATCCGCAAAAAAAATGGGGATCGGAGCCCGCAAAAAATACTGTTGTGTGAAAGAGGCCTAAGGCTAGTTTCACACGAACGTTTTGTTTTGCGGTCCGCAAATAAAACGGATGGCATCCGTGTGCATTCCATATTTTGCGGAACGGAACAGCTGGCCCCTAATAGAACAGTACTATTCTTGTCTGTAATACGGACAAGAATAGGACATGTTGTTTTTTTGGGGGGTTTTTTTGCGGGGCTACGGAATGGGCAAACGGATGCGGACAGCACACAGTATGTTCTCAGTATTTTTTGCGGATCTATGGAAATGAATGGGTCTACATTTTTCATGTGAAAAATGCGGATCGGAGCCCGCAAAAAATACTGTCGTGTGAAAGAGGCCTTAATCAGATTTTCACACAAGTCTTAAAATTAGATAAAGGTAACCAAATCAAACAAATGAATATAAAAATATTAGAATTGATCAATATTTATTTACAGGCATAAACGTGGATGAGTCAATAAGACCTGTTCTCATTGAAGCGGTGCAATCACTGCCGCCACATGAAACATTGACTCAGTAGGCTGTGAACCATAAGTACGTACTGTTACTGGCTGTTATAGCCAGGAATTACCTATGTTCTCCACCATGTGAGAGTATAAAGTAAGGATGGCTTTTTTTAAGAAATAATAAGGCTGAGCACATGCCCCCTTTTCCCTAAAGGCAGTCAAAATTCTCAATTAGAGAATGTAGAGCTTGCAAACACTGATGGTTTTCTATATGCAAGAATATTGGGGGAAAAAAACATGTTTGGAAGACTAAACAATGGAGAAGACAAGAAACTCAAGGATGATTTTGATCAATTTTTTGAAGATGACAATTTTGAACAATGCTGGTTTAGATAATAAAAATATCACAGACAATGTCCATTTTCTTTTCTTAGAAAAAAAACTTAGAATACATTTTTGGAAGACAATTTTAATCAATTTTAGTAAAGACAAGGAATTACATTTTTTCCTATATTCACATGTGACTAGGTCTGAATGCTTTCTTCCACCCAGTATGCATACTATTGGATCTCTAATTCCAGTCAATAAATCTGTTTGTTTAATTTCAGAGATCTCCAAAATAGATATCTCAATCCTGCATGTTCCTCTTTACATCTTGGACATTCATCTTTTATTAAAGCCCCAGTTTTTTTAAAAGAGCAGGTGAACAATGTAATCTATGCAATATAAAAAAAATTGAAAGACTCTTTGTTAGCCAAACAACGAGACTGACAGTGGGTTCCTAATACATCCTCACATATTTTATATTACATCATTCCGACTTCACTTTCCCATTTTGCCCTGGAGCTTACTTTGACATTAGCCTGTTTTGCCTTCTGTAACATCTGATACAATGTAGATAAAGTGCCCCTAACTCATTGTTTGGGGAGGCCTGCATGGTTCTTCAATGCAGCATGGCCACAACCCACCTTCAGCACGGCTACTCCGTGTGGCCATACCCTAAGGCATAGTGGCCTGGGAATACCTGATTTATTATAATTTGCGACAGATTAATTCAGAATGAATAAAATCTCTTGGGAAACTTCAGCGACATTGCCAAATTGAATTTTTCAAAAATTTGCTCATCTCTAGTGGTGAATAATCAAAATATCTTTTCATGCCCAATATATTTTTTTAACCTCTACCTAAACATTATTCATTAATTAAAAATTGTGTTCTTATTTCTTTTACTACCTAATAATCCTGATTCAAGGACCTCCAGTAACATACTATTTGTCTTATCATCCATTTTCCAAACCTGAATACTTATAATGCCCATAATGTCAGCTCTCTTTAAATTAATAAATTGAGCTCCTGAAAAATACAAATACCAATTTGTAAGTGCCAAACCCCCTCTTTCCTGGTAGTTGTAGTATTTAATTTCTTATTCTAGCTGTTCCTATTTTCCAATTGAAATACCTAGATATTTTATATCCTAAAAATGGTATTTGTCAGCCAAACTGGAAAATTTTGTACCATAAATAAAATCTGAGGGAGGAAAAACATTTTCAGCAAATTAATACATCCCATCATTGAAAATGGTAGTCTACATCAACTGTTAACTTTTTCCTCAGTTAACTTATCAACAGTATCACATTTAACCTAATATAGTCCTCAACCTTCAGAGAAATGTGAATGCTCAAATATTTAACAGTATCATCTTTCCCCACTATTTTTAGATGTCTAATTTATTATTTCCCACTCCCAAAATCATTAAATGTGTTTTAAAATACTAATAAAAATAAAATACTCATCAGCATCTAAATTACCTAAAAAAAGGCAAAACGCCATTTGCGTATATTTTCCCAGATAATAATAGCTAAGAGCACTATAGTAAGCAAAAAGTGAGGGGAAGTGACCCCATCTACTGCCATTCTTACCCTAGGGTTAGCATATATCAATTTGATCCACTCAAATGTATTCCCAAAACCAAAACACATTAAAACTTCCCATAAATAATATTATTTTATGCAGTCAAAAGTTTTGACTGCACCCAGGGATAAAATCCCCTTATATAATCCCCATCTATACCCCTAACAGTTGTATTTAAAAAAAAAGAACCAAAACAAAAACAAAAAAAACAAGCCTAATATTTAAATATATATTCCTCCCTGGGATAACTCCTGTTTGATCCCATGGATCTACCACTGTATTAAAATCCCCAAGTGCAAGCATCACAATCTTATTTATCTATCATATATTTATACAATTCATATAATATATCCAACCTGTATGGAGGTGGTATGTATATATTAGCAATTACCATTTGTACCCCTTCTACCATACAGGATAAAAAGACAAATCTCCTCTGATCATCCGCCTTATCATGTATAATACAATATATAAACTGAATGGTAACCTTCTAAAGCTAATTTTTTCCATATCCAACAACTCTTTATCTAAGTGGGTTTCTTTAACCAGTCAAAGACAACAAACCTTTTCAACTTGTCTCTTATACTGTACCTCTCACATTATAAGACACAATTCTTACCATTCAAAGATATTATCATCTGGAGACAAGAAGGGAAAAAAAAAATAATAAAACAATCATAGTCCTTCCCAATGCCTCTTCTCCCTTTTTAAGGTTAGGGGTACACGGCGACAATAAGTCGCGCGACATATAGTACACAACTACCTTATAAACTATGTTACATGACGACAGTTGTCGCACGACATTGATGTCACAGTAATGCCTTGTGACAATTTTTATAATGTAAGTCTATGGTGTTGCACTGCGACATGCTGCGACTAGTCGCAACATGTCGCAGTGTGACACCATAGACTTGCATTATAAAAATTGTTGCACGACATTACTGTGACAAAATGTCGCACGACAAATGTCGTCGTGTAGCCCTAGCCTTAAACTTCTCTTTCCCTCCTCCACCCCCCTCCATGTAGCTCCCAATATCTAATATTAGAGAGCTCCTATACTAAGCAACCCATCCACCTCACATTACCCCCTAGCCAACATCAACCAAATGTCACAAAATATAGTCACTTATTAAAGTCCCTTTGAGTCACGCCATGAGTTTGCCTCCTCCAGTATCTTAAAAAAAAAAACATGTTTTTTTCCCCTAAAAATAACCCTCAGTTTGGACGGGAAATAGAAGACTACATTTCAATCCAGCTTGTCTCTTTTTAGTGTCCCCATATATTTTTCTTTGTTTACAAGTGGCCACTGAGTAATCCAGAAATATAACTATTTTTTTTACCCAGAATACAAAATTTATCAAATGTCCTAGGATATTATCACACTCTCTAGTTAACAATATCTTGACTAATATAGCTCTAGGAACTTCTCTGGCAGCCTTATTTGAGGTGGGACCCTATGAACTCTTTCCACAGGAAAAAAAACAAAAAACAAAGTCCCTTTGCTAAAGTTATCCAAAAACAATGTTGCATAAACTCAGTACAGTTCAAATTAGATCAATGGAATCTGTCCTCAACAGGGATGAGCGAACTGAACCGTAACGAACCAGATTCGTTACGAACTTTGCCAAAAGTTCTGAACGAATCTGGTTAAAAAAAAGGCGACGCAAAACTGTACTTTTTTCACAGAATAGACCAGGATACAAGGGATTATTACTCCTATAATCCCTTGTATCCTGGTTTTCTGTGAAAAACAAGATGTGTGACGTCACCCCACAGCCCCTGAAGTGCCTGAGCACGCCGACATCTTGTCAGTGCGTCGCCAGACATCAGAGAGAGAGGAGCTTAGTATTAGATAGAGAGAGAAAAGAGATAGATAGCCAAACAAGTAGATAGATACAGGGAGAGATAGAGAAGGAATAGAAAGGGTTAGTGAGAGAAGCAGGAGAGAGGAAGAGACAGCTAGATACAGAAGATAAGGTGATAGATAGGGAAAGAGGCTGAGAAATCAAGAGACGGGTAGAGATAGGGAGAAATCAAAAAATTGTGAGATCTAGGGAGAGATAGGGAGATAAAAAAAGAAATAGGGAGAGAAAAGTGAGAAAAGAGTCAGGACAGGTAGCATTCCTGTCCCGTGACCGATAGTACACACTACACGTTGCTGCTCTGCTGGGTGCCGTTATAAAAAAATAAAGTTTAAAAAAGTATAAAAAAATACATCATTTCATTTTCCCCCACCCAAATAAAAATATGTCCAAGAGTCCTACTTCCAGCACTTCCCAGGCAAGGAGTGCAACAGCAGGCGGTGAGGGAAGGAGAAGTGGCAGCACCGGGCCCAGTGGCAGCCGGGGTAACAGGCATGGCAGCAGGGTGCAGCTACCCCTGACGCCCACTGGTCATGTAAGAACCACACAGCCAGCGGTTCTAGATTGGCTTACCCAATCCTCCAGTTCCACCGCCCAAAGCTCCCAAACGAGGAGTCAAGCATCGGCTGGATCATCCAACACCACCCTTACATGGGACGGTCAGCGAGAGTCCTCTGCCCCGTCCCCTGTTATTAGAATGCCACTCACCTTTGGGGCACCTTCTGCCAGGGAACTCTTGGGAAACCTTGATCTGCCCTTGGAGTCTCTACCACTTTTTAGTGATGAGGAGGAAGTCCACCAAAGTCAGCGGGTGGAACGTACTGAGACTCCAGAGGAGGTGTTGGCTGTAAGCAGTCAACAGAGCCAGGGAGGGGCATCCAGTGCCACACCTGATATGCTGTCCCAGCCACCAGAGGAAAGTAGCAGTGGTGCAGAGTTTGATGATGTCGCTGATTGGATGTGGCGCCCTCAAGCAGCATCATCATCAGGGGAGGAAATAGAGGTGCCACTGCTGAAGCAACATCCCACTGTTGCAAGGAACCGAGGCACAAGAGGGAGGGGTATAATACAAGCTACCAGGCAGAGATCACCCTCTCAAAGCCTTGGTCCTGAGAGGGCACCCTCAGAAAGCAGTGGCAGTCAACAGCCAGCAAGACCCCCCCGTGGCTGTCAGCAAACGACAGTCCTCTGTCGTCTGGCAGTTCTTCCGCCTGGGGAAAGATAAGCACATCGCTTTGTGCCTGCTGTGCAATGAGAGGGTCAGTCGTGGTAGGGGTGATAATCTCGGGACAACATCGATGCGAAAGCATATGGAAAGGCAACACCAACAGGCCTGGAAGAACCGTGACCCCAATACCACCTCCTGTCAGGATGCACCACACACTGCAGATCCCATCATGCAGCATCCTCTCAGTGGAACTCAGGGCTCGTCAGCCTCAGGTGCCAGCACCAGCACAGTGTCACTGCCATGTACAACGCTAATGAGGCAGCAATCCCTGACTGAGTCCATGGGCAGACGTCAGGTGTATTCCAGTAGCCATCCCATGGCCCAGAAACTGACCAGACACCTGTTTAAGCTGCTGGTGCTTCAGTCCCTGCCCTTCAACCTTGTGGACTCCAAGCCTTTCAGGGATTTCATGGCATGTGCGCACCCCATATGGCGAGTCCCCAGCTGCCACTACATCTCTGGCAAAGCTGTCCCATCACTGCACAGTTATGTGCAGAAAAAGGTTGGCGACTCATTGGGACTCTCTGTGTCCAAGACCGTGCACCTGAGTGCTTATGTCTGGTCCTCAAATTATGGGCAAGGGCAGTACATGTCTGTTACTGCCCATTGGGTCAACATCCTCCCAGAAGACCATCAGGAAGTTGGCCCATTCTTGCCACTGTCACCTCCACGGTGCTTTAGGGGGCCAGCAACGGGAAGCACAAGTTTTGCCTCCACCACCTTGCAAACATCCGCCGCTTTGACTGCAGTCCAACCTGCCCTGGTGTCTTACCACCGATGTCAGGCCCGGCGCTCTCAGGCTGTCCTCCATTTGGTGAGCCTGGGTGAATGGAGCCACAGTGGGCAGGAGCTCCTCCAGACCATCAGGGAGGAGATAGATCAATGGCTGACCCCACGTCAACTAACGGTGGGAAGTGTGGTAGCAGACAATGGGAGGTACATTGTCTCTGCAGTGCAGCAGGGAGGGCTGAGTCATACACCTTGTATGGCACATGTGATAAACCTCATAGTGCACAGGTTTCTTCGATCGTTTCCTGCACTACAAGATCTTATGAGGATGTCACGCAGAGTGTGCAAACACTTCAGCCACTCCTACACTGCAAGGAACACCCTGCTCAGGATCCAGAGACAGAGCAGTCTGCCCCAAAATCG
The DNA here is from genome assembly GCA_900303285.1 of Rhinella marina. NCBI lineage: Eukaryota > Metazoa > Chordata > Amphibia > Anura > Bufonidae > Rhinella > Rhinella marina. Next base: position 21,877 of record ONZH01029034.1, read on the forward strand.
GCTAATCTGCGACGTGCCAACACGCTGGAATTCTGCCCTCCATATGCTGGACCGCCTATACGAGCAAAGGTCAGCCGTTACAGACTACCTCATAGGGCAATCAGGCAGCTTCACGCCACACTGCGACTTTCAAGTCACACACTGGCAGATGATGCATAAAGTCTGCCAATTGTTGATCCCTTTTGAGGACGCAACTCTGTTTGTGAGCAGGCATGACTATGGGATCAACGACATCATCCCACTCGTCCATGTTCTGGAAATTGCGCTGAAAACCATCATCAGCGAGGATTCCCAGGCCACCACTCAAAGGCTGAACATCGCCTTGAGCCCAGAGATGGATAAAGTGCAGATGGAGGGTGAGGAGGAGGAAGATGTCTACGCCCAGCCATTCCACACACCACCACCTGGCTTCTCTGCCTCTCAATCACAGGAGGAGATGGAGGATGAGGTGGTAGAGGAAGAGGAGGAAGACCCCAGCAGACCCTGGAACAATACCGAGGACAGTGGAGAGGAGAGGTGCTCATTGTCCTTGGTGCAGGTGGCAAGGTGCCTGCGGGAGTGTCTCAGGAATGACAGCCGGATTGTGGACATCCGCCAGAGGGACCAATACTGGCTGGCCACCCTGGTGGACCCTCGCTTCTGCCGCAAAATGGCTGAATTTTTTTCCGCCATCAGAGAGGGAGGCAAAACTGGTGTACTACCGGGACCTACTCACCAGTCAGTTGGTCTCAACTTACCAGCGAGACCAGCCAGGTTCCCAGACAACATCCTCTCGGGGGGAACCAGTGCGCTCCACCACCACTAGTGGAGGCGTGAGAAGTCGCTACAGCCTCCAATCACTGAGGAGCGAGTTCATGCAGCCAGCTGCTGAAGAGGGGACACAACACCGGACTCATGGCGTGGACCAGCATGAGCTCACCCACCAGGTCACTGCCTACCTGGATTGTACCCTGCCCCAAAGTGTCACTGACCCCGTGCAGTACTGGGCAGAGAAACTGGACATTTGGCCTCAACTGGCAGAGTTTTCTTTGGCTCTGCTGTCCTGCCCAGCCAGTAGTGTCGCGTCAGAGAGGGTGTTCAGTGTGGCGGGTAACATCGTAACACCGCAAAGAACGAGGCTCTCTTGCCACAGTGTTGAGATGCTGACTTTTCTAAAGATGAATCGTGCCTGGATTACATCGGATTATACCACCCCTCTGCCTGATGTGAATGACTAAGTCATCAGTCACCCGTCTTGCATGGCAATCCGTGTGTCCAAGAAACTGACCTTAATATCCTAAATATGTGCCCAACGTAAAAATCCATAATTTAACTTATTAAGTAATGTTCCCCCCTTAGACCCCAAATTAAACAAAATCACCTTAAAAATTCCCTACTTAATTCAGATACATTTGAATAAATAGAACCCCATCTCCAAATTTAATGCCCACGGTGTGTTTGTCCATTTAACATCTCCACAACAGCTTAATGCCTCACACCGGTGCACCGTCCAACCCATACCCCAAGAACAGTACCATCCCTAAAATAATCCCCACGACTATGCTTCACAAAGTGGGAATTTCACCTTTTGTGAACTATAGCCGTGGGGTTCTATCCCTGGCACCCGTGCCAAGGAACACTACTCACCGTTTTGTGAGCGGGTACTAACTGTTCTTGAGGTATTTTGTTGATATCCTGAGAGTAGTAAACTCTTGCACCGCAAATCCCGATAGGGTTCTTCTCTGTGCGAATGATTTCACGCCTCTCATGCAGTCACGCGTGGAATAAGGCTGTCTATGGGGTATATATCACGGAGGCTGCTGTCCTTCAACTGTGATATAAAAAACCTCCACAGTTAGTTACAGCAACAAACAGTTGCTGAAAGGCAGGTTAACTTGCCTTATTTATGGGTGCCTTTACAATGGGATGCTTTTTTGGGGTTCTCTGCTGCCTAAAATCCACAGCGCATCGTTGGCTGATTTTATGCCACCTTCAGTATTATGGGGCTGGATGCAAATACCCAGTTCAGCACAGAACTGCGTATGTCCGGACGGCACCATAGTACTGAACACCGTTTGGTTAACGGTATAAAAATGCCCTGTGGATTTTACTCAACATGTGAAGGTACCCATAGGGTGAGGTTTTTTGGGAGTGACCAAAGAGAGGGCGGGAAGGTCACTCCCATACCCCATCAGGGGTTTTTCCCCTACCCACTTTAAAAGATAAGTCCAGGCAATTAATAACTTTCTGTGCCCTTACTTGAACCAGAACCAGATGAGTCCACTGAGTGCATTTTACTGCAGGTTTGTGGGAGCACAGCGTCAGAATGGAAGTGAGTATGAAGATAAAGCTTACATATTTGGATTCAGCATCACTTACACTATACAACGCTTACTCTAGTTCAGGGGGGGTTCCGAGATGACAGGTTCCCTTTAAGCCAGCTGGTGACAGCACTAAAAAAACACAAAAGCATACATCCACTGGGTTGGGCGCTGCACTCGGTTAGGGCATCAAACTGGTGTAACAAGATAGATAGAGATAGAGATAGATATATATCTATATATCTATATATCTATGTGTCGCCAACAGCCATAGGCCCAGATTCAACAGGTTTGACACCAGAGTAGTTGTGTCAATTTGTAAAGCAAGTCCCAGTGAGGTGTCCATTTCATGAAAATTGGACACGTATTTTTGGATAATGGAACTGGCGTAAAGCCTTCTTGAATCTGTGCCTTTTTAAATGTCCTTTCTTCACCTCATGAATTCTGTGGGTGAGGATGTCTGTCTATTTAACCGTATCCTACTAGACTAGCTGTAATGTTAGAGGGTTTTTTTAACGTTGACTGTCCTGTGCTGAACTCTACATCAACATTTTGTCATGTCTAAAAACTGATTTTTACAAGCGTGCATATTCTTAGCTTCCAACTTCAGTTCTCTGTACTAGGCCCTTCTGGGTCCAAAAGAATACTGCTCCTACTAATGCCCCCAACGTCAATTGTCTATTTGGAAACATACTGGGTGCAATCAAGAGCTGCTGAAGCTGCCTCCTCAACTTGTCTCTTCTCAACCATACTGGCCTGGGTGCTATCAAGTGCTTCTGCCTCCTCCTCCGTCAATTGTCTGTTCTCAACCATACTGGCCTGGGTGCTATCAAGTGCTGCCTCCTCCTCCATCAATTGTCTGTTCTCAACCATACTGGGTCCAATACAGTACTATTACTGCTGCTGGTTCCACTGTCAAATGTCTGTTTTCCACCCTACTGGGTCCAAGGCAATGCTGCTGCCGGTGTTGCCAACTTGCTCTTTGTGTCCTATGTCCCGTGTAATCACTTACACCTTGGCTAATGTGTACCTGTTCTGGGGTGCACAAGGTCTAATTAAATGGTACGCCTGTCTGTCTTCTGACCTGTGATGTCACTGAGACCGCATCGACTTCAGCGCAGCCTATTCTTGGGCTGGTGCCACGATCTACCATGTGTTTTTGGTGCTCTGGCATGACATGGACTGCTCCAGCGAACATCTTCAATGCTGTCAAATGTTGTCGACCTGGCTGTCGACGACTATTTTTTATTTTTTCAACTTTTTTCATTGTAATAGCAACAGCAACTACCCTATCAAACTCCCACTATTGTAGCTGCCATTATTCAGCCGTTATAGCAAGGTTCGTTTTAGGTTCGGTTCATACGAATCCGAACTTCACGAAAGTTCGCCAAACCAAACTTTTCAAAAGTTCGCTCATCCCTAGTCCTCAAGTTCAACCACTTTATTTTCCAGAAACACCTGTGTTTGTTCAAGATGGGCAACATTGCTTTTCAAAGTGTGAACAGGTCTCTCTTCCATTGTATGTACTTGATCCCTGATTTTTCCAGGTAGTCCCTTATAAAACTCCGGTCAGATTGCACAGTTCCAATTTTTGTAGCCACATTCCCCATCATACTCTCAAGCTTAGTTGCTGTATATAATATCTGTTTGACCATCTTTGGATCTATTTCAATGTCCTCCACTAAAGCCCTTCTATTTCTTTCCTCCTCCCCTTTCATAGATTCTTCTGCATGAGGTCTACCCTCATCCTCCACAACATTTTGCCTAGCCTTAGATAGTTGAGGAGATATGGCAGCTGCCATATACCTATTTATAGCATTGTTTCTTTCTGGTTTCTGAACCAGCCCCATCCTCTTTTGAGGCATTATAGTAACTGAGCATGTTAAACTTTAATAACAAGAAAATACATGCTTCTTTCTGCAACGTTAAACAGGTAGACAGCCAACATACATAGTCAACCCTCTGTAATAAACAATTTGGCAGCCTTTCATTTTGGCATTTGCTTTTCACTTATATGCCCTCCTCAAAAACTCCCCCACCGAACCCCCACAGAGGAGTTCACCAACTTAACCACAGAAACTGCATCCTTGTTCCTGTTCCTGGGTTCCTCACAGACTCCTGCACCAGGAGGATGTAGGAGAGGATGGCCTCTCATTAAAGACTTCTGACTGCTGGGCACATTTTTCCATGCAGGGCGGACACACAGAGCAGTTAGACCCTCCAGCAGCTGACCAGTGTCCATCAAACATACATCTCCACTCCCTGGAATACATGCTGGAGAGACCAGCTGCCAACCACCAAGCTGATGTTCCTGCTCCCTCCAGGTAGGCCTTCACTCACCGAGGGACTGCTGCGACCAGGTTTAATGCTGGTTAGAAAAGGTCCTTGCAGTCCTCCACACCAAGAATTCCGTATTACCATCCACCTCGGAGCCCTGTGCTGTGACAGCTATGTTGGCTTTCAGCAACTGTGGGAAGGGGTGGAGCTTAGAATACTACTTCAGACACTCCAATGCACCTCCAAAAATATACAATTTAACAATTTCTGCAACCAAAGTTTATGCTGTCAGTGATGCTGAAAAATACTCTTATTTAAACACTGCTTATTTTAGTTATTTGAACACTTAAAAAGTACAAGAATTGCAACGGATTTTTTGGGGAAAAAAAGGCTAAATAGGACATCTACTGGGTGTGGCCAAAATATACAGAACACTGTTGTTGACAATAACATATGATTATTAAAATGTATGTATTGTAAAACAGCTGCATCATGTTTTGGGGGAAAAAGAAAAAGGTGCAGCTGGACATCCCCTGACTATGACCAAACTATACAGTACACTGCTTGTGACCCACTAAAACAAACTTATTGCAATTAGTGTTGAGCAAAGTGAAACATTTGAAGTGGAATTCTGTTCAAAGTTTAGGAAAGCTTTGTTTTGCAACAAAGCCAAATCTCTTTGCGGTTCATGGTAACAAATTAGTTTTTCCTAAAAAAAAATGGCTGCTTATGTTGCAAAGTAAAAGTAAGAAGCTCGGGCATGTGAGATCACCTATAAAGCTGTGCAGCCAGCCATTCTACAGGTAACCATCTGTGATATCACAGCCCTATAAAACCCTCATCCCGCATGGTCTTCACCATTGTCAGCTGGGCATAGGGAGAGATGTGACAGTCGCTGACAGTGGCAGTGTTGCTGAAAAGTTTTCATAGGGCAATATTGGAGAGGTAGAGTGCAGAGAGAGTGTATCACTACGTGTATCACTGCACTGCATTGAAATTCAGTGTTAATCCATCATTTCAGTGACATAGTTAGTATGCCTCAGTATTAGGGCCCTTTCACGCGACCGTATGCCCTCCGAGACGTACGGTCCGTGAGCGTGCCATATGTCCCGGAACAGCATTGATCGTGCGCATGGGAGCGGACAGCATCATTGATTACAATGATGCTGTGCACGTCGGGCCGCCCACAGGACTATTGTCCCGCACTCATATGATTTTATTTTAGCTGCAGCATTATGTTGCATTCATATTATGAGCAGGTGAAATTTGTTGCCATGTACATAAGTGCACAGTGGAGCGAAACATATACACACAGCCAGGTTCCGTGGGTTCCTCTGACACAACACTTAGTTTGCATGACCCAGGAACTGCCGCCATGCCCTCACATTTGCTACTCAGTCTGCTAGCCAAGTAGTGATAGCTGCCAACTCTGCTCCACTTTTCACTGAAAATTAGCTTTCTGAGGGCAGTCAGTATCAACTACCGATGATGACAGTTGGGTGAAAGCACATATTGTGAGAGGTCAGGGACATGCGCAAGAGACAGGTGAGGGTGACAAGTGTCGATCAAACATTTGTAGATGATGTAGCCGATTGCACGTAGCCGATGGGAGCCAGTTGAAGAGGGGGCATCATCAGCATGACGGCCCTGCATCAACACAGGTAGCATCACTCTAAAGTGGAGTGAGAAAACTGTGCCATTCATTTAGTGTTACAGCCTGATGCAGCAACATCTCTCACCGGCCCGCACCCCATCTCAATCACTCAGGGCTTGTAAACATCAGCAGAAGGTAGCTGTTGTTCCTTCCCAGTGAACTCAATGTCGCCTATTGCTCCTAATGCTCCTCCTCCTCATCACTTGTTTTGATAACAATCGATCATTGAGGCAACTGCAAAATGACAACAGTATGTGTGCACTCATCCAACGGCACAGAAGCTGAATGTGCACCTTGTCAAGTTGCTGGTACTACAGTCCCAAGGTGGAAAGTCCCAAGCCAACATTACTTCCCCCCCAAAAAAAGCTGTACCAGTCCTGCACATGTATGTTGAGCAGAAGCTGGGCCAGTCCTTGGGCTTCTTGGCTGTCTGTTAGAGTTCACACCAGCGCTGACATATGGAGTTACAGCTATGATCAAGGACACTATTTGCCATCTACAGCCCAGTAGGTAAATGTGGTTCTGACCAGTGGCGTACGGCCAATGGTGGCAGACCACGCCATTGCTATGGGGCCCATGAGGTTGGGGGGCCCGGCAGGCCTGAATGGCCCTGCCACCTCACTTTCTAGTGTTACTGATTACAAGCCGACCAGCAGCAGAAGAAGGAAACATCATCCTCACTGATGTTTCCTCCTCCTGTACGTCCACTCACCCCTGCAGTCCAGGGATAGATCCTGCTGTGGGCTAAAGGACCTTCCTGAAGACCATGTGACCAGTGGGGGAGGAGCCAGAAGAGCTGTGATGCTGTACGGAGAGAAGCCAGGCTGGAGTTTGGTGAGTCCTAGCTGTGTGTGTCCCTGTGTGTATGTCCCTGGGTGTCTGTCTGTGTGTCCCTGTCCCTGTGTGTCCCTGTCATGTGTTGGCCCCTGTGTGTGTGTCTGTCCCCCTGTGTGTGTGTCTGTCCCCCTGTGTGTGTGTCTGTTCCTGTGTCCCTGTGTGTGTCACCATCACCATGTCCACAGTGTTCCTATGTCTTGACGCAGCTGCATCTGGACGTTCTGTGCGGGGCAAGAAGAAGAAGACGGAAAAGTAGGCAGCGCCGCCAGCATGGAGTCCCGTGGAAGAGGCACAGGGAGGCACACTAAGGACGCAGGTAACACTACCACATGATGTACACTAGTGTGATCTGTGGTTTTACATAGGACTGCAGGTAACACTAATATCTATATATATATATATATATATATATATATATATATATATATCCGTGTGTGTGTATATATGTATGTGTATATATATATATATATATATATATATATATATATATATATATATATATATATATACACACAATATACAGTTATGATAATTGTACTTTATATTTGGGTGGGGGCCCAGTTCTGAGATTCTCTATGGGGCCCCTCGATTTCTATGCACGCCCCTGGTTCTGACCCAAGCACATCAGCAACTTGGTCAGGTGATGGCAATGCCACCTAAGCGATAAAATGCTCAGATATCTGTGCTAATTTCCTCTTCATCCTCCACCTTATTCTCAACCTACCCTCTATACACAGGTCACAGTAGACCTCCAGCATATCATCTATGCAAAGCTAGACTAGCTGTCTCCTTGCCAAATGGAGATAAGAACCATGGTTACTGATAACGGGAAGAACATTTTATCTGCGCTGCATCAGGGAGGGCTGACCCATGTGCCCTGCGAGGTACATCTTTAATCTCATTGTTAACCAGTTCCTCAAGTCTTTCACTAATGTCGAGCGATTCAAGGCCAAACAAATTGACTTTGATCCGAATTTTCTGGAAAAAAGTCATGTGCTGACTTTCCTTGTGCTTCGTGGTAATGAATCTATTTTTCCTGAAATGGCAACAACAACAAAAATTGCACGCCACCTCATCCATCACCTCATCCATTTGCTCGCAGAGAGGCCGTTACAGCCATCTTGCTTGAAGACACAGCATAAAATCTCATACTCCTTGAGCTGTTCTTTCCTGACATGACATGATACGCAATGTTTCCACCCATTGGAACTCCACGCTCCATATGTTAGACTGCCTGTACAAGCCAGGGAAGGCAGTCAGCAATGTCTTAATGCAGCAGACAGACAGGTCTACACCCTGGTGTAACTGCGCTCATGCTCCATTGTAAGGACCTATGGGGAGGGGGGGGTGAAAATGCACCACCAGCTCCATAAGCAGCAACTTCAGATCCCCTGGACTACCTGGCATGCAAACTTGAAGACTGGCCGCAGCTGACTGGGTTTGCTATGGAGTTTATCAGTGCAGGTTTTGAGTGTGGCAGGGAGCATAGTTACCCCTAAGACAACTAACTAAGACAACTCCAAAAATGAATCAGGTGTGGATCAACGAGGATTTCTAGACACCAGTGCCTGATGCAACAGAATAGATTATTCTAATGATCATACTGTATTCTGCTGCCACACTGAAATATTGTATAAAATGGGCCATTACTTTTGACCATGTGCTGTTGCAACCATTCTGATGCTGCCACCCATCTAAAGCCGCCCACCTGCTACCTCTAATACCATTGCTACATTGGAGCTTCTTGGCCTACTGATATGTATGTTTTATTTTTACAAGGATATGCATACCACTGGCCCTTGCTATCACACTGCTGTTGTTGGGTTCTGCTACTACTGTTATCGGCCACCATCTTGTGCTGTATGCCAATGCTGATGCCTCCCCTCCCCACTCTTTCATGGGGCCACTATTGTCACTGTTACTGCCTCTGCACCACCCTACCACTTTGTCATGGGGCCACTATTATCACTTCTGCTGCTGCTACCCTCCCCACTCTCTCATGGGGCCACTACTGTCACTGTTAGTGCTGCTGCCCACCTTCCCATTCTGTCATGGGGCTACTACTGTCACTGCTATTGCTGCTGCTGCCACCCTTCCCATTCTGTCATGGGGCTACTACTGTCACTGTTATTGCTGCTGCTGCCACCCTTCCCACTCTGGCATGGTGCCACTATTGTTACTGCCACTGCTGCTGCCAGCCTCCCCACTCTGTCATGTGGCCACTACTGTCACTGTTACTGCTACTGCTGCTGCTTCCACCCTCCCAACTCTGTCGTGGGGCCATTATTGTCATTGTTACTACCACTGCTGCTGCTGCCACCCTTTATGGGCCTCCCCACTCTGTCATAGGGCCACTATTGTCACTATTACTGCTGCTGCCACCCTCCCCACTCTGTCATGGGGACATTACTGTCACTGTTACTTCCACTGCTGCTGCCACCCTCCCCACTCTGTCATGAGGCCATTACTTGAATACTGGTAAACTGCACGGTTATGTAATGGTGATAAATTGTATCAAACTCCTACTCTCTCCCTGCACTCTCACTGTTTAACTTCCATGCCTTCACACTGAGATTGGGCTACTAAGTAGGAAGAATATGGCTAGGCAGATTAGCCTGGTTATACCTGATTTATTGCAATCCATGACGAATTAATTCTGAATGAATCAAATTTCTTGTTTAACTCAAATTTTTGAAAACTTCGCTCTACTCTAATTGCAATGCTTACTTATAAACTGCAGACGTTTTGCAAAAGGTTTTTGGACAAAAAAAGACTAGCTCTTGCACATAAGAAGAGATTGATTTTTCTTCATAAGCTTATGTCTCTTGTAGTGCAGCATTTAAAGTTATTTATAACTCCGGCCCTGGCTACAGACACACAGTATACTAACTGCCCTTATACTGTACCTAGTGATAAAATCTGACTTATTATCCAGTAATTCAATCCACCTAACTAAATACAGCTTCTTCACACACTATCCCTGGAAGATCCTAAAATGGCTGGCTTGTGTGTCTGTCACAGACATGGCAGACACATCCTATCACATCAGTGGCTGAGCTCACAGTGGTATTTGTGCTGCAGAGTTACATAGCAAAGAGCCTGGTAAATTGGCTATCAGACTGACTGCTAAGCATTGTGGGTAAACATTCTGACCAAGACCCTGCCTAAGGTTGTGCGATCCTGTGTTAATCTCCCCCTCACCCTTTTCCCTCACTAATTAATGTACTGAATTTTAAAATGTAAAATGGAAGGAAAGTGATTTGTCTTAAGTGAATCAGCAAAAGTTTGGGTTTGTTTAGAAGAACTTTTTGTGAAATTTGTGACAAATCCTATTTTTTTTTTTTTTTTTTTTTTTTTAGTTTATTAACTCATCTCTATTAAAGGCCATTATTACCCTTCCTTGGAGTGGCCAACCAACAAAGGTCACACCAAGACTATGGCATGTTATGGTCCGTGAGGTTACGAGGGAACTCAAGGTAATCCTAAAGCAGCTAAATACCTTTCCCAGATTTTGTTAATGCTCATTAAAACACCATCAGAAGGACACTGAATAATAGTGGTGTACATAGCAGGATTTGAATGAGAAAGCCTCTGTTCTCCAAAAAGACCAGTGCTAACCATCTACAGTTGGCCAAAGATCACCTAGACATGCCAAAAGTCTACTTGAACACTATTTTGTAGATGGATGGGACCAAAATGGAACTCTGGTTTAAATAAAAATAATTATATTTGGTGAAATGAAAACACTGCATTCAAGCATAAAAACCTCATCCTATCTGTGAAACACTGTAGTGGGGCAGTAAATTCTGAACTAATGCAGCAAGGCAAATACTTTAATTTAATTTGTTTTGGAAATACTTATTATGGCTAGCTTTCTTGAATCATATTTAAATAAAGATAAATGGTTGACGGAGGTGAATGAGGTTTTCTCTGACAAAGAGATTACCTTCACGAATACAGCAGCACCTTCGATCAAAACGGTTTTTAAGGAACTATATGTGACACATAAAGAATATCTCAAATCCTGGTGGGAGATCCAATCCTTGGAGAATTATATAAAAAATAGAATTGTTCCCAAAGGACTTAGAATTTATATACGTCCAGCTACAAGGATCAGCTGTGAGGACCTCCTGAATAAGTGGGAGCAGGAGGCCACAGATAGCTCCTTGAGATTTATGAAACTGTTACTGGCTCAGGAACATATCAAATTGACAGAATTAGACTTGAAGATTGGAGAGATCACTTCCATAGCCTTGACATTCAAAGATCATATTGATCATATTTTTTAAAAGGAGTCTGAGCTCCAGAATAATATTGAACGGTTCAAAATGTCGTTAGTGGAACGTAAACACGGACAGTTTGTGAACGACCTCACAGAGTTTAAGAATAAAACAGCCTATAATACTACATTGGCATCGCCATTGACTGAAACATCGGCTTCAGAGACTGATAACTCAGACTCTGAACAACGTACACCCAGTTATATTTACAACCGCCCCTTCAGAGGTAGGGGCCGATATAGAGACCGTAGAAGACAGTTTGGGGTATCTGCCAACTTTAGAGGTCATCAACGTGTGCAACCTCAGAGACGATGGGACCAAACGGACCCACCCAGAGAATTGGGAAACACTTTGACCAGGACTTCATCACGAGGTGCACTATGTGGATCATCCTCTGGTTTATCTGGCAATGTACCTTCCCAACCATCACAAATGTCCATGGACAATCCCTCTCCGCATTTTTTAGGACCGGTAGCCTCAAAATCAATATGCATTGAGAGAACGAACACAAATACAAAAGAAATGACTGATATAGAGGAGTCCGACAGATCTTTAAAGGGGTTCTCCGAGTTATAAATATTGATGACCTATCCTCAGGATAGGTCATCAATATCAGACCGGAAGGGGTCCGCCACCCGGCACCCCCGCCGATCAGCTGTTTGAAGAGGAAGCGCGCGCCGTATCAGCGCTGCCTCCTCTTCAGTGTTTACATGCTGGCCGACTCGGGGGTAGTGGTGAGTATGTGTAATTACACCTCACTGCCCCATTCATTTCTATGAATAGAATCGCTTCCATAGACTTGTATGGGAGCAATTCTTCCCATAGAAATGAATGGGGCAGTGAGGTGTAATTACACCTACTCACCACTACCCCCGAGTCGACCAGCATGTAAACACTGAAGAGGAGGCAGCGCTGATACGGCGCGCGCCTCCTCTTCAAACAGCTGATCGGCGGGGGTGCCGGTTGTCGGACCCCTGCCGATCTGATATTGATGACCTATGCTGAGGATAGATCATCAATATATATATCTCGGAGAACCCCTTTAATTATTAATCTGTCGGGGTATTCATTATCGGAAGCAGAATTATCAATTATTTCAAAGGAGCTAACATTTGTTCCTACTAACCAGTTTAACCCCTTTGAATGAATTAAAGACATACAACTCTTTGTTCGCAAGGTTAAATGGCGAAAAAATTTTGCTCAATCTGATAGATCAAGGTGCAGTAATATGGGCCTTGAGCTATCTGATCTGCCTGGCTTCGATGATTTGGTTGAACTACATAATGAAGGTGAGAGACCCAGGGGACAGGGCCCTTATACTAACCTCTCCAATAAAAGTACAAAAAAATCCACCGAAAGTAGGGGATGCACACATAGATATGTTCCTGAATTCAGTAATTAGAGATATCAACCAAGTATCTTGCACGTCCCCCTTCAAAAATTATGTTTATGACGAAATGGTTGGCCTCAGAAATCTGGTTCAAAACAAGCTTATAGTGATAAAACCGTCAGATAAAGGGGGGAACACTGTAATACTCAATCATCAACAATATACAAAGATGTGTCTGTCCCTTTTATCTGACGAGACAAACTATGAGATATTGAAATGGGACCCTACGGTTTCCTATAAATCAGACCTGGCTAAAATACTTCAGGAGGCTAGAGACAACAATCTTATCAGCCATAGAGAATTTGAATATCTCCTACCATCTTATTCCAGAACAGCAACATTCTATTGCCTACCAAAGATACATAAGGGCTTAGATCCCTTAAAGGGCCGCCCGATTGTATCTGGTATTGGCAATTTATCTCAAAATGTGGGGGTATATATTGATCCGATTTTGCGCCTCTCTCTTACTACTTTACCTTCATACCTGAGAGACACTACAGATTTACTAAAGAGACTAGAGGGCATTAACATTGAACCAGACACTTTTCTTGCCTCTATAGATGTTGAGGCCCTATATACATCAATCCCTCATGAGATGGGTCTCTCAGCAGTACAATACTATCTTAACTCTAGAAGCACTGAATTTACCAATCATAATGAGTTTGTGGCATGCCTTTTACGCTATGTTCTTACACATAACTATTTCCTATTTCATCAGAAGTTCTACCACCAGCTCAGGGGCACCGCTATGAGAAGCCCCTGTGCGCCGACCTATGCGAATTTTCTCCTGGGCTAGTGGGAGGACACTATCGTGTTCTCAGGGGAAATGATGATGTGGACAAAATTTATTCCTTTATAGGTCCGCTATTTGGATGATGTGTTGCTGTTCTGGACTGGGTCAACAAACCAATTTAATGAATTTATGAAGATACTCAATATAAACCCTATTGGTTTGTTCTTTACCTCAGAAATTAATGCCAGATCCATTACTTTCTTAGATGTGAAGATCACTAAGGGTGACCAGCAAACTCTTAACACCACATTTTACCGCAAAAAGACAGCCACTAATAGTTTGTGATTTGAGAGCTTCCATCCTAAACCCCTTAGAAAAGGGATACCAAAGGGCCAATTCCTTAGAATACGACATAACTGCTCAAATCCTTTGGATTTTGAGCAGGAGGCACAACGGCTATTTTAACAATTTAGGGAAAGCGGGTACCCTAGACAACTACTTTTGGAGGCATGGGACCATGCACGATCAAGAGATCGTTTATCACTCTTACAATCACAACCCAAGAAGGAGCCTTAGGATTATTGGGACTTATGATGTAGGCTCTAATCAGATCAGATAAATCCTTGATCGATATTGGTCCCTACTCAAAATGGCCCCTGACCTCTATGAGTCTTTACCAGATAGACCCTTAATTACGTTCCGCAGGGGACGTAATATTGGCGATACGTTGATACATAGCCACTTCACACTACCAATTAAGACGAACTGGCTACAAAGACGCCAGAAGGGCACCTTTAAATGTGGCCATTGCAAAGCTTGCACCTTTGTTAAAATTGGTAATACCTTTAGGGAGAATATGGGTTCCTGGATTTATGAGGCACGCAGCTTTGCAAACTGTAACACCAAAGGGGTGGTTTATTTGATGGAATGTGTTTGTGGATCCCTTTATGTTGGCAAAACATGTAGGGAATTTAAGGTTCGTATCTTAGAACACATTGGAGACATTAGAAATAAAAGGGATAAACCCCTGGCCCGACATATCCAGATACGACATGGTGGGAACCCTGCTGGGATTTCTTTCTCGATGATAGAAGTTGTCACAACCACCTTGAGAGGTGGTAATATTGATCAGATCCTTAAACAAAAAGAATGTAGGTGGATCTATTGACTTAATACAGTATCCCCTACAGTCCTTAATGAGAATATGGATTTTACCTGTTTCATTTAAGTTGGCCTTCTTTACTACTATTATGAATTGGGGGACAGGAGGGTTTACCCCGCTAATTGTTTATTTAGGGGACCCACGTCTTTCCACCGCCTGGGGAAATTTTTTTCTCCAGTAGGATGGACTGACATTGAGCACAATCTTAGTGGCCTGCCCCCCTACCCCCCCCCATTTTCTATGTGTATGGGGACATATATTGTTTTATCTCTTTTTCATCATATATGTATAATTGGGGTTACGTTATTATCCTATTTGTAGATACACCCACCATATATCACCTCCAATATAATTTATTACTGGGGCTTTTTTTTTTTTTTTTATAATTTATCTTTATTTGTTTTATACACAACACATTACAATAAAAAAAAAACATACAACAATGATTTCGTATACATACCCCAACCCCAACCGCCCATCCCTCTCCCTCCCCCCGTCCGAGTTTTATATATGACGAAGATGTGATAGAATTAAAACTTGGCTAAGTAGCCTATAATTTATTACTATACTTTAACAATTTTCTTCCAGTATTTGATGTCTGGTGCTACCGGAGACATCCACCACCTCACTATTGTGTATCGTGCTTTAAAAAGTTTTTTTAATATCCTTATTTTATTTTCCCTTCTCATATTTATGTCGTCATCTAACCCCAACATAATCCATTTTACTGATCAATTTATATTTTGTTGTTCCTCTTTTCCTATCTCTTCTAAAACCTTATCCCAAAAATCTTTGACCGTAGGGCATTCCCACATTAAATGGATTAGGTCTGTATCTTCCTTCCCACATTTAGGACACTTAAGGTCCTTTTACACGGGCCGATTATCGGCCGAAAAAGCGTTCCTAGGAACGCTAGGGCCGATAATCGCCCGTGTAAAAGTGGCCCTAATCAGCCGACGAACGAGCAAAACGCTCGTTCGTCGGCTGATTGGATCTTTTGTAAAAACCAAAAGATCCGATCTGTCGGGCGCACATCGCCCTGTGTAAACAGGCGATGTGCGCCTGACAGCATGGAGCTTCCAGGCCGCACGAGCGATACAGCGATCACTCGTGCGGCCCGGCGCTCGATTCATCGGGCCGTGTAAAGGCTCCCTGAACGAGCGCCGATGTCGCTGATCGGCGCTCGTTCAGGGAGATTTATCGGCCCGTGTAAAAGGGCCTTTAGAGTCTTCCCTTATTTTCCATTTATGCAGTTTACTAGGGGTATAATAAATCCGATGTATCCAATTATACTGTATCAGCTGGAGCCGTAAACTCTCTGAGACTTTCCTTATGTTCTTATATATTAACCTCCATTGTTTTACTGAGATTACTCCAATTTCTTTATCCCATTCTTTTAATCCTTTAAACTCTCTCTTAGTTACTTGAGTTGCTATTAATTTACGGTAAATTTTGGATAAGCTATTTTTTAATATTTTTTTCTCTTTGATATCTTTTACCAAACCCATTGGTTCACTTGTATAGTGATTTTCTTCCTGTCCTGATCTCTTAACTGCATAATATAATTTTGTATATTCATAATAATCTTTATTTGTTACATTAAACTCTCTTCTGATATCATTCCAATTTTTCAATTGTCCTTTGTTAAATGCATCCTTCATTGTTCTATTTCCTGCTTTTGCTAACTTATCCAGTACCTTCAACTTATTAACTTCTTTCAAATTTCTGTTATTCCATAAGGGAGCAAAATCATACATTCTTGTCTCGTTCATCATTTTTTTTCATAATTTCCAACTTTTACTGAAAATATTACTATCTTTCAATTGTCCTGACTCCAATAGTTCCCATATACTGATCTCCGACCCTCCAATTTCTCTTAACAAATAAGCGAAGTATGGGATTTTTTTCCCATTCCAAAATGGATTGTAGTTGATATGCCAAAAAGTATATTCTAAAGTCAGGGATTGCTAATCCCCCCCATTCCCTAGGGAGACACAGATTATCTATTTTTAATCTCACACGTTTCCGGCCCCCATATTAGCCTATTCAATATATTTTTTATTTTTTTAAATATGAATTCTTTGGCCAGATCGGGGCTGCTGAGAAAACGTATAGAATTTTAGGTACTATGACTGATTTTATTAGGCATATCCTATCTGCCTTGGATATCGGAAGTCCAAGCCACACTTCGCTTTTCTTTCTAATTTCCTCTACTACTCTCATAGTATTATGTTTGTGAAACTCTGATGTATCTGCTGAAATCTCTATACCCAAATATCTGAATGTACTCCCTCTTTCCATTACACTTATCTTTTCACTTATGTCTCCTACTCTATCTCCCAATGGCATCAGAACGGATTTCTCCCAGTTTATTGAAAGCCCAGAGACCTCACCATATTCCTCTATTGTCTTTGTGATCTTAGTTAAAGATATAGCTGGGTCCTTCAGAAACATCAGAATGTCATCTGCATACAGAGTTAATTTGTCCTCTCTCCCCCCCACTCCGAATCCCGCCATTTCTGGGTCTTTTCTGATTTTAATTGCTAGAGGCTCAATAGCCAATGCAAAGAGTAGGGGGGAGAGAGGACAACCCTGTCTAGTACCTCTTGTAAGATCAAAACATTCCCCAGGAACCCCATTCACTATCACAGAGGCCCTTGGCTTATTATAAAGCAGTTTAACCATTTCAATATACTTTGGACCAATTCCGAACCGCTTCATCACTTCCCAGAGGTGGTCCCACTCCACCCTGTCAAACGCCTTAGTTGCGTCTAAAGACAGGATGGAGTGGGACCCCCCGGTTCTCCTATCTGAATGTTATTTAATACTCTCCCAAGATTATTCCTGGTTGACCTACCAGGAATGAATCCATTCTGGTCTGGATGAATAAGATGTGTCATGTATTTCAACAACCTATTGGCTAGAACCTTAGCATATAATTTATTGTCGACATTTATTAATGAAATAGCCTCCATCATTGAGTTTGGTAATTTCCCCTCCCTAATAGATGTATTAATAACTCTATGAAGTGCTGGTATAAGTTCAGGTCCTAGTTTCCGATAAATTTCATAGGGTAATCCATCGGCCCCTGGGGTCGAATTTCCCTTTACCTGTCTCAAAGCTGCCCAAATTTCTCCCGGGGTTATAGGTGTTTCCAATTCTTCCCTTTCTTCTGTATTTAATTTAGGTAGATCAATTTGGTCTAAATAGTTTCCTATCTTCGTTAGGGTTTTTTTAACTCCGTACTATATAGTTCTTTATAATATAGACTAAATTCTCCGCTGATCTTCTCCTCGTCCTTTATTAATTCCCCTTCTTTATTTTCTGTCACCGATATTCTCCTATTTTGATTCTGAGCGTTGATAATGGCCATGAGGTACCTATTCGGTTTTCCTTCCTCCAAAAGTCTCTTTTTTTCCCCCCGAATATTACCTTGTTTCTTGCTTTTTCCTTTAACAACTCCTCATACTCTTTCTGTTTATTTTTCCATTCTACGTATTCCTCATCTGATCTACCTACTAAATACTGTTGTTCTAATTCTTCCACTTCTCTACTAAGTTCTTTCTCTCTAGTCCCTAAGGTCTTCTTTAGTTCTGTTATTTTCTTTATCAAGCTACCTCTAATCCATGCTTTTATTGTATCCCATACGGTCATATCGCTGGCTGTTCCCCAATTAATCTCTAATATTTCTTTTAATTCTTTTCTTATTGTTTCATTAAAAGGAATCAAGTCCAGCCAATGGGGATTCAATCTCCACCCTTTATAGCTCCTAGTTTGTTCTACGTTTATAGTTGTGACCACTGGTGAGTGGTCCGAAATACTTCGTGGATAATATTGAATTTTCTTTATTATTCCTACATACTCCCTATTACATAAGACTAAATCAATTCTAGACAGCGATTTTGCGGTTTTATTAAAACAAGAAAATACCTTTTCATCTGGGTTTTGGTTTCTCCAGACATCATCTAATCCAATTTCCGTACAAATTTTATTAAGTGGTGTATTACCCCCTCCCTTCCAATTACCACTTCTCCTATGTATATCTTTCTCATTATTCATCAGACCATTAAAGTCACCCATAATTAAACATGGACATTCTTCTATTAATGTATAGTAGTGGTATACCTTCTTTAGTAATTCTACTTTGAAGGGTGGCGGTATGTATAAAAAAATAAGTGCACATCTTAAGTTAGAAATCCTCCCGTGTAGGAATACAAATTGTCCTTCTTCATCTAATTTTACTTCATATAATTCCCATTTTACTCTTTGATGTATCATCACACTTACCCCCCGTGCATAAGTCGAGTAATGTGAGTGGTACTGTGTGGGGTACCATTTCTTGTATAAACATTTTTGTGTATCTTTCGTTAAGTGAGTTTCAGTGATAGCCACAATATCTGGTGAGTGACATTTAATTAAATCAAAAACTGCAACCCTTTTAATTCTGTCCCCTAGACCCCTCGTGTTCCATACCATAATCTTAGTACTCATAATCTATCCTTGTATTTATATAGACAACAAGAGAAGAGAAGCACAAAGAGAAACAAAAAGAAGAAAAAAAAAAAAAACAGCCTCCGCTCATATATTCTTACATTTTTCCCTTTTTCTGTTACATTTTTATATCTACCACTCGGACTCCCACCCCCCCTTCCCCTTACGACTCGTTTACGTTTTATTTACGAGTCCCTCTCTTGAGCATTACTCAATCTGACCAGGTTTATCAATACTTCACATTTTCAGTCCCATTGAGTCCATCCATGAGGTGGCTTCCTCTGGGGTATCAAAAAATTGTGTCTTCCCATCCATTATTATTTTCAGCCTAGCAGGATAAAACAGAGCGTATTTTATGTCATTTTTCCTCAAACGTGTTTTAACCCCAAAGAACGAAGATCTTTGCTTCTGTGTCTCTGTTGCGTAATCTGGAAATGCAAATATTTTTTCATTATTGTATTTTATCTCTCCCATTTCTCTTAGTTTTCTCATAATAATCTCTTTATCATTGAAGTTGAGGACTTTAATCAATATCGCTCTAGGTCTACCCCCTATAACTGGTGGTTTTGCTGGCACGCGATGTGCCCTTTCGATAGCAAACTGTTGCGACAAAGTTTTTGCTCCTACTGTCTCTTTTATCCAACTTGTCACAAATTTTTTTATATCATTCTTTTCCACCTCCTCTGGAAATCCGACCAGTCTTATGTTACTCCTACGCGACCTGTCCTCCAAGTCAATAATTTTACGTTTCAAAAAACCGTTGTCGGTTTTCAGAGTATTCACTTCCTTTTTTAATTGCGTCACCTCATCCTCCATGTTACTTATCCTCTGTTCTGCTTCACTGCATCTTTCCCGGATTTTACCAAATTCTTCTCTCATCTGAGATAATTCCGACCCCACTACCTCCACCTTGTTAGACAAGTCACTTATGGTGTCTTTACAGCCGTTTATGGCATCCAGTATGTCATTTAGCCAAAGAGGGGGGTCATTTAATCCCTGTAGTTTTTCCGCTGCTCCTGTATTACCTCTATTCCTTCCTGCCATATTGCTGCTGCTACCCCCTCTGCTTTTATTTGGACTAACAGACTGCCTTTTATAGGCCATTCGTAATTTTTATACTCCTAAAGTACTTCACAGCTTATTACGACCAGAAATATAGGGGTATAACAACCAGGAAAAGCAGTAAGGTATTACAACCACGGAGCAGCAGAGTGTAGCAGCCCAGGTAAGCAGCAGAGATGTCACAGCCAAAAGGAGCTTCAGAAATTACAGACAGAGGGAGCATCAGAGTAGTACAGCCAGGGAAAAGCAGCGGAGTATTATAGCCAGGGGGAAACAGCAGAATATTACGGCCAGAGGACGCAGCACAATGTTGCAACCAAGGAGTACAGTCAAGGTATTGCTGCCACTGAGAACTTGCAGGATCTTACCACTAGGGGGTACACCAGAATATTACAGCCACGGGGGGCTACAGAACATTTAGTTCACTTGGTACATTTAGCTCACTTGCTAAATGTTACTATTACTGGTTACCAGTATCAAATCTTGTTTTTTAAAGAGATTCACTGGAGGGCCAAACTCCCACTTTAGCCGTCCAGGTAGTTAGTGATTAATAGTGGTTAGTTGGTAGCCAGTTCACATTAGTAGCCAGTTCGCATTAGCAGCGGTTCGCATTAGTAGCAGTTCACATTAGTAGCCAGTTCACATTAGCAGCAGTTCGCATTAATAGCAGTTCACATTAGTAGCCAGTTAGTGGCCAGTTCACATTAGTAACCAGTTCACATTAGTAGCAGTTCACATTAGCAGCCAGTTCTCATTAGTAGCCAGTTCACGTTAGAAGCAATTCACATTAGTAGCAAGTTCACATTAGTAGCAGTTCACATTGGTAGTCAGTTCACGTTAGAAGCAATTCACATCAGCAGCCAGTTCTCATTAATAGCCAGTTCACGTTAGAAGCAATTCACATTAGTAGCCAGTTCACGTTAGTAGCCAGTTCACATTGGCAGCAGTTCGCATTAGTAGCAGTTCACATTAGTAGCCAGTTAGTAGCCAGTTCACATTGGTAACCAGTTCACATTGGTAACCAGTTCACATTGGTAACCAGTTCACATTGGTAACCAGTTCACATTAGCAGCCAGTTCACATTAGCAGCCAGTTCACATTAGCAGCCAGTTCACATTAGCAGCCAGTTCACTTTAGCAGCCAGTTCACTTTAGCAGCCAGTTCACTTTAGTAGCCAGTTCGCGTTAGAAGTCAGTTCACATCAGTAGCAGTTTGCATTAGTTGTCTGGGAGTTCCCCAGTCTACTTGTTCATAGTCCTATTCAGGCTGCTCCTACTCACCACTCTCGTGGGATATCCGGATCGTCCCTCCTTCCAACGCTCTCTCCGCTATCGGCTCCAATATTTTACCTCCCTCACGGCTGTTTATCCACGGAGGTCTCCAATACCCCCTGACGTCGACTCCTGCGCTCTCGTCACTATCCACTATCCTCCCGCAGTGTCAATCCAGGCTTCAGCGTCTCCAAGGTCTGCTGGCTCCAGCTGGCTTGCTTTTTCCCAGTAGGGGGGTGTTATTCTCAGACTTGATCCACCTCAGGAGCTCCACAAACTTTCCTGGTCAGACGAGCAACATGCTCACTAGCCACGCCCTATGCTTCCTCCTGAAAAGATTACTGGGGCTTTTTGAACATCTGAGTCTCCTTGTCCGTGTTGATAAAGTTGAGCAGGCCTGCATTCGATCAGTGTAGCCAGCATACTGGTGGCGCAAGTATACTTTACTTAAATAACATGTTGACTAGGATGGGCCTTATCTGTGTGGCGTTATTAGTCCTACAGTGAAACCATGGTCCATATCTAGAATATATATATATATATATATATATATTATATATATATATATAATATATATATATATATATATATATATATATATACTAGCAGAAAGATCCGGCTTCGCCTGGGTATATTTCATCTATTTCATTTAATGTTTCTGTGTGTCGTTGCAGAGAGAAAGTCAATGCAGCTGACAGGAGGTGATTTTTTACCTTCATTTTTTTCAATCCCTATTGGCTGCGGAGTGGGAGGGGGTGTGGTTTAATGGGACACGGGGGGGGGGGTTAAGTCCTTCATTTCAGGGTGGTGAATTAAAGGTTAATGCCATGGTAATTTGAGGAAACACAATGGGTAGCAGTGGAAGAAAACATTGCTTTGCGGGTATATTTAATCTATTTTATTTAATGTTTCTGTGTGTCGTTGCAGAGAGAAAGTCACCCTCCCTCCCATCCCTGCAGCTGACAGATGTTGATTTTTACCTTCAATTGTTCAATCTCCATTGGCTGCGGAGTGGGAGGGGTCATGGCCTGACTGAGTCGGGGGCGGGACATTGAAAGACCTAGGGTAGGGTTTTAAGTCCTTCTTTTGACGGTGGCCAGAATTACAGGTCGATGCCATGGTAATTTATGAGGACACGCCATGGGTAACAGTGGAAGAAAACATTGCTTTGCACGGGTATATTTAATCTGTTTCATTTAATGTTTCTGTATGTTGTTGCAGAAAGAAATCCAACCTCCCTCCCGCCCCTGCAGCTGACAGAAGTTGATTTTTACCTTCATTTTTTCAATCCCCGTTGGCTGCGGAGTGGGAGGGGGCGTGGCCTGACAGAGTCGGAGCGTGGTTTCGCGAGATCTGGGGCGGGGGTCAGAGTGGCATGAATTACAGGTAGATGACATGGTAATTTATGGGGACCCGCAATGGGTAGCAGTGGAAAAAAAATCTTTTATTAGTACTGAATGGTCGTAGTCTAAAATTAGTCAATTTCATCTACGATTTTTGTGTGTCATTGCAGAGAGAAATTCACCCTCCCACCCCTGCAGCTGATTTTTTTCAATCCCCGTTGCCTGCGGAGTGGGAGGGGGCATGGCCCTGGCAGAGTTGGGGGTGTGGATTATCAAGATGCTTCGAACGGTTGTAGTCTGAAATTAGTCTATTTCATCTAAAATTTTGTGTGTCATTGCAGAGAGAAATTCACCCTCCCACCCCTGCAGCTGACAGAAGTTTATTTTTCACTTCATTTTTTCAATCCCTGTTGGCTGCGGAGTGGGAGGGGGCGTGGCCTTAGAGTCGGGGCGTGGCTTAGCAAAGCGCTTCGCATAGGTGCATTTAATCTATTTCATTTAATGTTTCTGTGTGTCGTTGCAGAATGGCTGCAGAGTGAGAGGGGGCGTGGTCTGACAGAGTTGGGGGCGTGACTTAGCAAGACGATTCGAACAGTTGTAGTCTATAATTAGTCTATTTTATCTAAAATTTTTGTGTGTCGTTTCAGAGAGAAATTCACCCACCCACCCCTGCAGAGTGGGAGGGGGCATAACCTGACAGAGTCGGGGGCGTGGATTAGCTTCACATGGGTGTATTTAATCTATTTCATTTAATGTTTCTGTGTGTCGTTGCAGAAAGAAAGTCAACCTCCCACCCATCCCTGCAGCTGACAGAAGTTGATTTTTACCTTTATTTTTTCAATCCCTGTTGGCTGCGGAGTGGGAGGGGGCGTGGCCTTACAGAGTCGGGGCGTGGCTTAGCAAAGCGCTTCGCATAGGTGCATTTAATCTATTTCATTTAATGTTTCTGTGTGTCGTTGCAGAATGGCTGCGGAGTGAGAGGGGCGTGGCCTGACAGAGACGGGGCGTGGCTTAGCAAAGGCTTCGAACGGTTGTAGTCTATAATTAGTCTAATTTCATCTAAAATTTTTGTGTGTCGTTGCAGAGAGAAATTCACCCTCCCACCCCTGCAGCAAACAGAAGTTTATTTTTCCCTTCATTTTTTCAATTCCCGTTGGCTGCGGAGTGGGAGGGGGCGTGACCTGACAGAGTCGGGGGCGTGGATTAGCAAGACGCTTCGCATGGGTGGATTTAATCTATTTTATTTAATGTTTGTGTGTGTTGTTGCAGAAAGAGAGTCAACCTCCCACCCATCCCTGCAGCTGACAGAAGTTGATTTTTACCTTTATTTTTTCAATCTCTGTTGGCTGAGGAGTGAAAGGGGGTGTGGCCTGACAGAGTTGGGGGTGTGGCTTAGTGAGACCTGGGGCGGGGGTTTTAAGTACTTCTTTTAGGGTGGCCTGAATTAAAGGTCAATACCATGCTTATTTATGAGCCCACGCAATAGGCAGCAGTGGAGGAAAACATCTTTTATTACTACTGAACTGTAGTAATAGAAAAAAACATAAGTTATATTTATGGTAACCGGAATACCTTTAACAGTGTCAGTAAATAGAAATGGATCCTCAGCTGCTGATAATTACCTGGTTGTTATGGAAACCTGCCCTCCCTGTGTGTCTTTGCAGAGAATGGCAGTTGGAGTTTAAAACCAAAGCTCCCAGTTGTAATGTTGGCTAATGGAGATCATATTTTGGGAATATCTCTGGAACAGTACGTCCTAGAGAGATGAGACCTGGTCTAAAACCTTCCCGGACACCTGATGTACCTGTGTGCCGAATTTGGTGAAAATCGGTCCAGTAGTTTGGTCGCGCATAGAGAAGAGACAGACAGACAGAAATTAATTTTTATATTATTAAGAGATATATATATATATATATATATATATATATATATATATATATATATATATATTTTTTTTTTATTTATTTTTTTTGCTATAATGAACATATATACCGTTTGCTATACTTTGCTTGGTCCACCTTGGGATTATGTTGTGAGGAGTATTTAATATACCTTGACCCTTTTAATTGTATTATCTGGGATTCTCAACTCTGTACTTATTATATAAAATATGTGGACATTTGTCCCGTTTATATCCCCTGAAGATCCGTACTTTTGCTGGATGCGGTGAAACGTGTTGGGATTATATATTGACTTTTTAGAACATCTAGATTCATATCTGGGATTATATATTGACCCTTTATAACATCTGGATTCATATCTATCTAACTACCTGTTTGTATTATACACTTTGGTACACCTTGTTGATAGTTCGACAGGGTGTTAGATGTGTATTACCTGCGAGACCGGTTAGGTATTTCTACTTTGCTGACTGTGTTCACAAAGGTGTAACTTTGATTTTGGGTGTTTATCCTGTGGTCAGGGCCTTGTAAGGTTTTCTAGGAGGTTCCTGACACGGGATTGCCCCTATCGGGGCGGCTATTCCGTTTTGTAGGTAGGGACGCCAGCTTGGTTGAAGGTCAGCCATAGGGAGAGAGTTTTCTTCTGCCCTAATCACCATCTTGAGCTGATTTTGAGATCTATACCCTCTCTGGCTATCCCTCCTATATGTCTACACCTGTATGTACCTCCATGTTTTGCTTAACGTCTATGTCCACCACTTTTGTTACTTTAATAAAAGGTAAGTTTTAGTGGTTTTCTGTGACTCCTGATTACTATACACCACTAATTGTTATTGACCTTGTCTGACGGTCGACTTGTTGGATCTGAATACTTTAAATGTTGTGCTGTTGTTGAGGTGGACTTAAACCTGTCCTTTCTGGAATTCAGTCAGTCATTCCGAATTGTTTTGAACACGGGTGCACACAATAATTAAGGACAAAACACAGACTTATGATTCCAGTATTGAGTCCTTTGGCCGTGCTTTTGTGGCAAAATCATTACAGCCTCTGGGCTTTCTCTTTATTAACACACGTACTTATTCGATACAAAAAGGAAAGGGGGCGTAAGCATGCAAATAGCAAACAATATCATTCTTGATTGGATAGAAGTTGCATTCCATTCTACGTCACTAGCCTGAAAAAGTCATATTGATAAGAGTACGGGGGCCATCTTGGACTAGTTAAATATATACATATATTATACGCAAGCTTTATAAAAGTTACAAAGTATACAAATATAAAAGTATATAAAGGCACATTTGTTCTTGTCTCATCACATTATCCAGGACATTGAATTCACATTATCCTGAAGACGTGGGAAACTCAGGATTTGCAGTAGAATACATTACATTAAGTCCATATACCTCGACAGTCCCCCCTAAATACTGATGTTTTCCACGTCTGACCCTACCTAAACAATACCAGGATATAGACATTCTATACAGCTGCATAAGCATTTACAAAGCTGAGATATATATATATATATATATATATATATATATATATATATATATATATATATATATATTTGTATAGCATTAAATACATGTATATACAAATGACATAACACTGTGAGGGGAAAATTCAGTATTTCTACCGGTCTACCTTCACACTGTAACCTGAAGTGAGCAGTTCATGGGAGAAAACCCATCAACATTGATACTGTTTTGTATAGAAGAATGGGCTAAAATTCCTCCAAACCAATTTGAAGGACTAACCAACAATTACCAGAAGCAGTTGCAGAAGGGGATCATAAGAAGCAAAGCAAAGGTTCTAATACTTTTGCCACTCACATACATGTGATATTGGATCATTTCCCTCAAATAAATGACCAAGTCTAATGTTTGACTTATCTTTTGCTTATTTGTTTGATTTGATTGATGATGTAATTTTAGGTAAAAAATATGCAGAAATATAGAATATTCTAAAAAGGTTGAGATAAACTGCAAACTTCATACATCCTATGTATATGTTTATTTATTCAATCTAAATTAACCATCTAATACACAATTCTTAAGGTCCCTTTACATGGGACCATGGAGCAGGCGATTGTGGTTAAGGAAGTGCACCTTCCCGAGAAGCAACTGCTCGTCGGTGAAGGAGACTGCCGTATAGTGTTGCATTCACACATAAATTGGTACAGTAAGCAAACTGGTTATCAGTCATAATCTGTCAATCGTAACTGTTTATCTCTACTAAAATCCAATGACACAATATAGTAATATAAAGATAACAAAGCATGTTAAAAGTTCTGCTGGTAGATTCCATCTCTGAAGAGTACAGAACTGTGAATAAAAATATGGCATGTAATGGGATATGATAAATCTATTGAACTATATTCTACTATGTTTAAAATGTAAACTAACATTCAAATGTAGACCTAAAAGTACATCTGTAAGGTAAATTCATCAAGTCTCAGATGACACCATCCAAAGATATAGCCTTGGGTGATATTTGTAGAGGAATCATTTGTTACAATATAGTATATAGACACAGTAACTGACTTCAAACCTCTATGGCACTATTCAATGCCTCTGTTTTATTTTTACCTCATTTTAGTAGAAGACATTTTACAGACTTTTATTGTATAACAATACCAAAGAGTATCTCTTCATCCTCTATCCTTCTTAGACTTTAAATATAGCTTAAAAAAAGAATCTGAGCCAGAGACATATTTTTAATCTGAGACGGCTGCTATGTACCTTTATGATTTACCTTTATGATCCAGCCAACCTCAACACAGGGCAAAACATAAAGATGTTTAGAATACAGTTTGGTGATTTCTGCTAAAAGGGATCAAAATGAAGGCAAGTAAAATAGTTGTAGAGCCGTCAATAATTTTCACATTTTTATGTTTCACTTACAGCTATATAAAAATATTGTTCTGTTTGAGTGGAGTAGACATACTGTCTATCATTCATTCCAGAAAGGGGCAATGCAGCAGCACAAAACAGTCAAATAAAAGTCAACAACTTATAAAGGTCATTCAAAGGCTACACATACCTCTACTGTACAGTAGACATCCAGTCTAAATCTAAACCAGAAATCAGTATAATATAAAGTATAACTCTGCTTAGAGCTTAAAGGGTTATGCAAGACATCAGTGGCCTGAGGAAGCACACTAGCACAAAACAACTGTCCCCAGTTGTTGCCTGTGTAGTATGTTTGTCCGTCCATGTCTTGTCATCCAGTACATGCTTTTTTGATAGAATAAACAAAGATTGTTTCTCTATTTTTGAATATTGTGCGTTTATCTTGAGGCTTGGGCACAGCTAGTAGTGTGAGAGGAGACCCGATTCTGGAGAGGCATCATCCTGTCTGTATATATAGGAAAGCAAGCAGTGCCACCCCTTCTCGTTTCTTTATTTTTCTAACACTGTACCTGCTTTTTGGTGCTGGTTCTCTTCTCCTTCTCCTGCAGGCCTATGATGCTCCACGGGGATCCATCAATGTCAACATCCAGTTTCACATTGCCACAGCCAATCACTGGCCATGGAGGTGTCCAGCTCCCCTTACGTCATGACAGATGGTCGCATGACACAAGGGGAGTCATACACCAAAGCGGACAGTTATTGGCTGTGGTAATGTTAAACGAACGCTGGCCGTGCGACATGCTTTAATCTACGCCAGCATATAAACTGGAGTGGAAAATGATGAATGAGGTGGCCGGTTGGCCCACCCTCTTCTCCACCCACGCCCTCTTTTCCCGCCACTTTGCAAAAGTGGCATGAGTGAGGTAAAGTCAAAGATATTGTCTCGAAACACCTTTGCAAAAAAATCTGCAACCTAAGTACGCCAAAAAGTGACATGTAATACATAATAAATGACCGTCATAGTTCAGAAGGAGGCTCTAACAAATTGCTGTGATATCTGTATGCAGGGACTTGACAAGTGTCTCACAAGGTACCTTCCCATTCATGACTACTGTAATTGTGTAATGTAGGGAATTTTGCTTGTTGAGGATTGGAGATTTATATCTCCAATCCTTTCCATTTTATTCTGTTCCTAGACTGTTGTCTTTGTTTCTTATACAACCCGTTTATTCAGTGTACTATATACACCCCTCCAGTCCTTCATACACCCCAGGAGTAACATACAACCCTCGCAGATACTTATACATAGAGGACACCACCACACACAGCTGCCTCCTTTCCTGCCCTCCCTGGATGCTAAGCAATGTGGCTAATAATTTGTAAGTATATAAAGTATATCCAGAGTCCACCAATATACCGTCTACTGGATCTACACTTCTATCCAACTCACATCCAGTACCTGACCATTAGTACATGTAGAGACTCATGCATAAACAGCATATCTATAATCTACTGGTAATACAATCACAGACTACAAATATCTATATGTACACATATAAAGTCTATTGGGAAATTATACTTGTATACATACACACATAAGCAGACATATAACTTAGCTTGCTCCAGAAGTGCTGTTCATCAAAGGGCTGGCAGGAAGAGAGAGAGAGAGAGAGACCAAGTTTCACCTGGGATATCTCTTCCTGTCCCCCAGTCCCCTTCATGGACCACACCCTATGACCACCTAAATCTCTTCCCAATTTGTTGGCCAAGAGAATGTTGTCCAACTGCTTTTACATTGTGCCCTTCCTGCCTTTTATATGCTAACAAGGGCCAATGACCAAATGGCTTCTGGCCACTCAATGGGAGAATCTCGCTGAATAATATCAGTATATGCTATATCATATTTGAGTGGTCTAGGACTGAACCTCTGGCTGGGAACCCTACTTTCCTGTAACATTGTGGCAACCAGATCTATTACTTAGTGGCAGTGGCATAGCGTGGGGGGGGGGGGCGGATGGTGCTTGCCCCGGGTGCCAAACTGCAGGGGGTACCAGGCAGCAGAGTAGATTCCCGTCTCCCTGTAGTTCAGCCTCATAGGCTTCCGGCCACTAGACCAGAAAACTAAGAGGCAATAGAAGGGCACAGGCAGGGTAAAGGTTAAACTACTTGCACGGTAGGGACCTGCGACTCACAATATCACATGACATTCCTAGGTCACGTGGGTCAAAAGCTGGCACGCAGCACAGAGAAGGAGGTCGGGTCACGGATGGCTGCTCAGGAGTGTTAGCGCAGAGAGGGAGAAAGAAACAGCATCTTTCAGTGCAGGAGACTCTGAGGAGGAGGTACATATGAACACTGTGGATATGCACAGGACAGGGGGACTGGAGGAGGGGCTGTGTAGAATTGTATGAAGGGGGCTGTGTAGGATTGTATGGAGGGAGCTGTGTAGGATTGTATGGAGGGGGGCTATGTAGGATTGTATGGAGGGGGGCTATGTAGGATTGTATGGAGGGGGGCTGTGTAGGATTGTATGGAGGGGGTTTGTGTAGGATTGTATGGAGGGGGGCTATGTAGGATTGTATGGAGGGGGTTTGTGTAGGATTGTATGGAGGGGTTTGTGTAGGATTGTATGGAGGGGGTTGTGTATGATTGTATGGAGGGGGGCTGTGTAGGATTGTATGGAGGGGGTTTGTGTAGGATTGTATGGAGGGGTTTGTGTAGGATTGTATGGAGGGGGTTGTGTAGGATTGTATGGAGTGGGGTTGTGTAGGATTGTATTCTGAGGGGGTACATCATGTGACCTCCTGTGCCCGATCTTGTAGGATGACATGACGTGGTGCAGGAGCGAACAATTTTTTTTTTTTTTTTAATGTATGTATATGCTAATGCATGTAGTATTGGGTGCACAACGGAAATAGGGGAAAGCAGTTTATATACTATGAAGGGGAATTATATATATTAATAAATAGGGGGCCATTATGTACTAATGAGACAGATGGGGGGACTATATATACTAATAATACAGAGGAGCCATTATATATATACACAGAGGGCATTATACATATAGGCACTATGGGGTGAGGTGGTGTCATAAAACAAGGGGCACTGCAGTGGGGCTTTATAAATACTGGGGCTACTACAGAGGGCATTATAACTATTGGGGGCACTATAGGGGTGCCATATAGATCAGCCATATTACTTATGTGGGCTCTATAGGGGCCTTATCGAGGGGTCTTGTTACTTCTGGTAACACTATAGGGTGCCTTATTTATTCTAGGGTCCTTATGGGGGCACTATTAATATTAGGGGTGCTGTGGGTGCATTATTATTGAGCACAATATGGAGGGGGTTGCTATTGAGGGTACTGTAGGGGAACTATTACTATTGAGGACAGTATGAAAGCACTATTACTATTGGGGGGATTATCTGCATGGCACTGTTGTCTGCAGTATAGTATTGGGAGCAAAGTGGGCACACTATTGGGGGTGACAATGTTGGGGCACAAAAAGGGGGAGTATGATAGAAAAGTGAGAAACTAAGATGTCTGTGTGTTAAACTCTGAAGAAACAAGACACGGCTAGAAGAAATCATCATGGCGGTCTGATCTCCAAAAGGAGAAGATGAGGAAAGAGGACATCTACATCAGAGGATACGTCACTGGATGTAAGAGGTATGTGGGGCTTTATTCTCCTGCATGTTTTGTAGAGATATATGTAATGTCAATCCAAATATCTCTTTAACAGTAGGGCTGGGAGAGTTGGACTGAGAATTTTCCACAGAAGGGACAGCAGAAAGGCTGGAATCAGCCCTTCCCTTTAAGCCACTTAGGGCCTCTGTAGGCCCACAATGCCGCAGCCCAGCCCAAGGTCACACTGTGCCTGTTCTGAATTCTAGGGCCTCTCCCCACAACAATGCAGACAATTTTCACTGTGTGCATTGCCAGGGTGGGTGGACCCAGAACTCATAACAGGCACAAGCCACGGTGTGCACAATGCCCTTGTCTTAATATCCTTAGTCTAGCCAGCATCAGGATGTTCTGTGCGGGGTCTCAAAGCTGGTTTTGCCTCCTTCCCTCCTTACATGGCTGCTGTTGTGTCTTGCTTGAAAAAGAGAAGGACAATTCAGGTGACATCTACTTCATTATCTGTACTCAGAGCATTATTACTGTGTTATCTGCGGTGGTACATAGGATTGCAGGTTGGTAAAAACAGGTGTGTCCACTGGCTTGGCTTGTCCCAGGTGCTGGCAACACATGCTATGCCATTGCCTAGTGGTATTTGAGACAAGACATTTTAGCAATAGAAACACCGCATTTATTTTTACATTTTAATACATACAACCTATGCCTTAGCTGTAAGGGCCTGGTGGTACATAGTTTCCTTTTCCAGGACCAGGATTGTTAATGTTCATTTATGTGTTTGTATCCCTGTTAAGGTATTATTATGTTATTATAGTATCAGCTGCTATTAGCTAGCAGCATTATATAACTGCCACTCTGTTATTAGCAGTGATTGCAAAGGTATCCGCTAGCTACTTTATATCACCGACAGTGATTACAGTTTACATATCTAACTTGTTATATATACTGTGACACAGTGAAGGGTCTGTTGCTTGATGGAAGGTACAAGTGTTTTCCTCCCAGCATGTGCTGCTGGACTGATTGACAGCCAGGTGAGGTCAAGCACTGGACTGGATCTTAGGTGCCGGTCCGGGCTTTGCCGACACCTGTTTTAAAAACCATCTGAACTGCAGCAGTGGAGAGAGGAGGCCTATGCTTGGATGAAGGCTTGCAACTAGAGATGAGCGAACGTGCTCGAAACGAGCACTGTACCGCTCGGCTCCCCTGCGCTCGCATGGGTGTAGGCAGCCTGAGGAGGACGGAAGCGGCTGCCTGCGCCTATGCGAGCGCAGGGGAGACTAGCGGTACAGTGCTCATTTCGAGCACGTTCACTCATCTCTACTTGCAACCTGTTTGGGGAAGACAGGTAGATATAACTAGAGATGAGTGAATCATTCAAAAAATTATTTGCCGAACATTCGCCGAACTTTTCCTAAAATTCGTATATATGAGACGAATAGATTTGTTGTATTTGCGTACAAAATATACGTTATGTGCTATTAGCGAACATTCGCTCACTAATAACGAACGTTCATTTACAAAATGTACGCAACTTCTTAGAAGACGTACGCATGAGCGTACAAATAGCTTACGAATCTCAGCGTACTATTGTCTAAGCGATTACGTAATACGCAGGCAAGTACGAGGAGAGGCCGCGGCGTGCACTCCTCAGACGCAGAGCGAATATTAGAGACATATATATGGTAAATAGTGCAAATACATTATTTTAGGTATAATATCAAAATTTTAAATATCACCTACCTAGTATGCTCACGGACACGTTTAAGTCTCTTTTCTTCTGACGCTTGTCATAGAACTTGAGCAGAGTCCCAAACTTAGTCGCAATTTGTAATCCACATACAGTAGGTAAAATTGTAATCCAAATGGGTAAAAAAAAAAGCAGCAAAGGTTCCTTAAAAAACCCTCTTTCAAGGGGCTCCCCAAATAACCTGAAAAGGGGGGAAAAAGGGATGAGGCGCACGAATGCACAACTTAATTTCCTGAGTTGCCTCGTCATCCTCCCGCGCTGGCGAAAGGGGCGGAACTACCAGGGAGGAGTCTGCATCGCTGAATTGAATTCGTACGCAACAGCGTATAGCGTAACTACCAGGGAAAAGTCTGCATCGCTGAATTGAATTCTTACGCAACAGCGTATAGAGTAACTAAATTATACGTAGAATAGCGTATAATTTATAGGACACACTACGTAGCGAATGCGTACAAAAGCGAAGCAAATCACCTAATATTCGGATTCGCTTTGCAGCTGAAAAATCCCAAGATTCGATACGAATCTACGAAGCGGCGAATAGATTCGCTCATCTCTAGATATAACCCTGGACTTGGACTTTTTGTGCTGAAATGGCAGCGTGGTGTGAATGAATACCAGGACTTTAAACTGAAGTTAAGTGTTTTTCTGATTTGTTAAAGCCAGCTTGTGTGAATAAACACTGCAGTCTTGTTACCTCCCCACTATATATATATATATATATATATATATATATATATATATATATATAGTGTACATTTTTTTTGGACTATTATTCGTGTAGTGTTTTATCAATTCAAAGGTTTGATTTAACTAAATTTTTGCCTTGGACAGTCACCTGAGAGACAGTCAGAATTACAATGATATTTTTCCCAGTTAAATCTTCAAGGTGATACAGTTCTAGCTGCTTAAAGGGATTGACCCCAATAAAATGTATCTATGTGATGCTACACACTGCAGTTTTTTTTGTTTTGTTTTTAATTTGCTCAGTTTCATCCTTCAAATACCTCCTGAGCTGTGATAGGTAGGGAGCTGCAGCAGAGAAGACACGCACCATGAGCTGCAGCAGAAAGGACACTGCCCTTCAGCTGCATGAGACAGTTACCTGCAGATATTTGTAGTGCTTCTGAGTGCATGGGGTGTGGTATATAGTGTTTTATGACTGAGGCAGGAGCAGAGCTGCAGGGACCCTGAAGAGACCCTGATCAGCTTTGTCTGCGTGTCATGCCCCCACAGGGGGATGTTTTCCCCTATAACTGGAACTCCTGTGGATACCCCAGTTACAGAAGAAGCAGTGCAAGTAAAAAAAAAAAGTCAGTGTCCTCCAGAGGTCTTTTAATGACCTCCTGGTGGACATATGTACCAAAAATAAATTAAAATATAAGTTAAAAAAAAAAAAAAAAACAAATAAAAAAATGCACTCGCTAACAGAAACCTTCATCATAGTCGCCCCGTTAGCTCAAACCTATACATGTTATAATTTTTATGTCAGTTTTAATATTTAAGAAATAAAAAGCTATAATTAAAAAAACTAAAACTTTTTAATAATAATTAGTGGTTTTCCTTCAAATTAAACCTAAAAAAAGGAAAAGAAAAATCTAAAAAAAACAACAACTTTCTAATAAAAAGTCCTAAGTGTCAAGTAAAAATACGAATTGCAACATTATTTTGGTAGTCAAACAAATAAAGCTACGGTCACTAAACCACCATATGCACAAAATCACAAAAAGTTGCCTGGACATTCTGGCCTTTTTCGGGCCTGGTCATGAAAAGGTTAAATTGAATCCTATACTTGACGGGCAACCAGTGCAATGACTGGCACAGGGCGGAGACATGGGAGTAGGGATTAGACAGATAGATGAGCCTGGCTGCCACATTCATGATAGATTGGAGAGGGGAAAGTTAAAGGGGTTGTGCGGGTTCACAGCTGAACCCGGACATACCGCTAATTTCACCCAGACAGCCCCCCTGACTAGGGCATTGGAGCATCTCATGCTCCGATGCCCTCCCTTGCCCTG
The DNA here is from genome assembly GCA_900303285.1 of Rhinella marina. NCBI lineage: Eukaryota > Metazoa > Chordata > Amphibia > Anura > Bufonidae > Rhinella > Rhinella marina. Next base: position 56,832 of record ONZH01029034.1, read on the forward strand.
CGCAGGATCGCGCAGGGCATGGGTTTTTTGTTTACATTATACACACTATACTGGAAGCCTCCGCCCGGCAGTGTGTTCAGTGACGTCTCCGGCTATAATGGGCCTGCTTTGCTGAATGCCTTTGCCCAACGCTAATTAGCGCAGGACAAAGGAGGACAACGGAGCATGAGATGCTCCGATGCCCTAGTTAGGTGGGCCGCCTGGGTGAAATTAGAGGTATGTCCGGGTTCAGCTGTGAACCCGGACAACCCCTTTAAGTGAGGGTATAAGAATGATTAATAATGAATTCCAGTAATCAAGACGAGAATGGATCAGGGCAACAATGAGAGTGTTTGTTTGTTGTTTCCACAGTAAGAAAGGGATGAATTCTAGAGATGTTTTTGAGGTTCGCGCAGCATGAGCAGGCAAGCTATTGAATATAGAGAGTGAAGGATAGATAAGTTTCAAACAACACTGAGACAGCAGGTGTGCTTCACTGGAGTTATGTAGAGCCACACACTGAGAAGATGCATTGAACTTAATAACTCAGTATACAATGAGCTCCCATGCCTTCTTTATGCAACAAGGGTACATGATTTTAAAAAAGTCACTAGGATGCTTTTTGCTCCTAAGTATAAAAATGTAGAGCCCAGATGGTTGCATTTGAGACTATTAAAGCCACCATCTGGAGCTCTGGAGCTTTTTCAAAATTATCTAGCAGAGTTTTCCTCAATAACTTTCCTTCCTCATCTTTGTCAAAGAGGCTGTGCTAAAAATCTTATTGCACAGAAAACATGACTGATTGACCTTAGGTATCTAATTCTGCTCAACTATGTGTAAAAATTCCTTTTTACATCATGATGTACCAGCTGATTGTTGGGAAAGAAGCGTTCCTTCCGACAATCTGCTGGTCACTAGCGGAGGAGACCAGCCCATTTACATGCATTGGTCTCCTCCAACTCCCCCAGAGTATAGGGAAGAGCAATTGCAAATGCCATCGCTCTTTCCTATACAAACTTGTTTCCCGGCAGCAGATTGTGCTTCCACAGCATGATCCGCCATGGGAAACAAGTTATTTATTTTTTTTGTTCTGCACAAACATCATGTAATCGGCGGTGCATTTACACCACCAGATCATCGCTAACGAGCGTCACTATAAACGCTCATTAGCGATGGTCTGTTTAATTCTCAGCCCATCTAAAGGGCCCTTAGGAAACAAAGGAAGTTTTAAATGTTATCCTCTGTAAAAGCAATTCCCATTTCCAACTTTCTCCAATAATGTACTAACAATGACAAGACATAAGGAGCGTTACATATGTTCAGATTGGAATTACATGCTACTGTGCATTTCAAGATGGTTTAATCAGCACAGCAATACAATATGGCTGCTGCGAGCACTGACATGGGCATGTTTAGGATACAGCTAGAGATGAGCGAGCATGCTCGTCCGAGCTTGGTGCTCGTTCGAGTATTATGGTACGCATAAGTACTCGCTGCTCGGACGAGTATCTCGCCATGCTCGAGGAAATGGCAACTTCCGCATTGTGCATTTTTGGCGCCTATAAACTCAGCCAATCACAAGCCAGGAGACTCTGCGGTACACCCAGCATCACGTGGGGCCCTTACTTGTCGATAGCATGGGTTGGCTGGCCTGATCAGGTGACCCTGGAATATACTAGTGACTGGCCGCGGTGCTCGGTTCAGATGCTGTCTGGATGTCGTTAGGGATAGAGCTGCTGCGTTTCAGGGAGAGTGTTAGGGCCTGCATTTAGTTCTTTGTTAGGCAGGAGTGATCTCAAAAGAACCCAACAGCCCTTCTAAGAGCTACAAGACATTTTTTTTTGTCTCCTGGCTGGCTGGCACTAGTAGTGCAGCTATCGCCATATATAACCTTTTTTTTTTTTTTATTGTTATATCTCAGTGATACAAATCCATTTCATACAGCAGTGTGGAACCATTCTGTGTGTCACAGTTCAGCTGTCCACTCACCACAAACCACTATCCGTATTTTCTGTCCAGGTGACCCATACTGTACGTCACGTCAGTGAAAAAGGGCTTTTGCTCTCACTTATACAGCTGCATTACAAAAATCTCTGTGCGACATTTGTCTGGGTTGCAGTCAAAATAGCTACAGTAAGCAGGGCTGAGTTTGCTCTCTGATAGTTTCTGCACATCACGTAAAAAAAAAAAAAAAAAAAAAAAAAAAAATTATATATATATATATATATATATATATATATATATAAAAAAATATATAAAAAAGAATAGTTTTTTTATTGTTTTATCTCAGTGATACAAATCCATTTCACACAGCTGTGTGGAACCATTCTGTGTGTCACAGTTCAGCTGTTCAGTCACCACAATCCGTATTTTCTGTCCAGGTGACCCATTCTGTACGTCTCGTTAGTGAAAAAGGTCTTTTGCTCTCACTTATATAGCTGCATTACAAAAATCTCTGTGCGACATTTGTCTGGGTTGCAATTAAGCAGACCAAGTCTGCCTAATCTAATAGTTTCCGTGTAATTGCTCCATACTGCACGGTACGTAATAACATACGTAATTTTGCTCTAACTTATCCACCTATATATTTTCTTGTTCAGATTGAACAAGTTTGTGGGTTTCAGTACAGCAGGCCCATTTATTTTATTTTTTTTATATAATACACTTATATACAGAAAATGTTGAACCCCAGGGCTAAGGGACGACGGCGAGGGCGTGGGCATTCAATTACTGCAGGGGGCAGAGGCCGTGGTCCTGGGCAGGGTGAGACAGTACCTGCTGATGAGGGAGCAGAGGAATGCCGCAGAGCTACACTCCCTAGCTTCATGTCTCAACTTACAGGGACACGTGGTAGAGGACTGTTGAAACCACAACAGTGCGAACAGATGATGTCGTGGATTGCGGACAATGCTTCAAGTAATTTGTCCACCAGTCAGTCTTCCACGCAGTCCACCCACGTTACCCAAGGGAGCACTCCTCTGGCTCCTCCACCTCAACCTCCTTCCCCCCAGTCTGCCCCCTCCCAGGAAAATTTGGAATGCGATCCGGCATACTCTGAGGAACTGTCTTCTGGACCCTTCCCAGAGTCACAAACCACTTCTCAGGTTGCTGCTGATCTCGTTCCCGATGCCCAAGTTTTCCAACTGTCGCAGTCTGTGGGTGATGATGATGACATTGTTGACTTAGTGGAAGAAGTTTGTAAAGAGGTGTCGGACGATGAGGAGACATGTTTGTCAGACAGTGCTGAAGTTGTTGTCAGGGCAGGAAGTCCGAGGGGAGAGCAGACTGAGGAATCGGAGGATGACGAGGTGACTGACCCAAGCTGGGTTGATAAGCCGAGTGAAGACAGTGCTTCTAAGGCGGAGGCGAGTGCTGCACCAGAACAGGTTGGAAAAGGCAGTGGTGTGGCCAGAGGGAGAAGCGGGGCCAGAGCTGGTGCATCAGCAGCAACTGTTTCACGTAGTAAAGCTCCCGTGGCGAGGCCTAGATGTTCGCAAGTCTGGAGGTTCTTTAAAGAAAGTGAGGATGACCGACGGACTGTGGTGTGCAACCTGTGCCACACCAGGATCAGCAGGAGTGTCACCACTACTAGCCTAACCACCACCATCATGCACAGGCATATGAGTGCTAAACACCCCCCTCAATGGAACCAAGGCCGTTCACCACCTCCTGCGGGGTCACACCACTGCTCCTTCCCCTGTGTCACTCGCTGCCTCTGCTAGTCAATCCCCTGCCCAGGACCCCGGCACGAGTGCCTCCCGCCGGAAAACCACACCTTCGCCTCCACGATCCTCCACAGCGTCCACCAATGTGTCCCAGCGCAGCGTTCAGCTATCTTTACAGCATACGCTGGAGCGCAAGACGAAACACAGTTCCACCCACCCACATGCCCAAGCCCTCAACGTCCACATCTCCAAATTGCTGAGCCTGGAGATGCTGCCCTATAGGCTGGTAGAGACTGAGGCCTTTCGCAATCTCATGGCGGTGGCTGCCCCTCGGTATTCGGTCCCCAGCCACCACTATTTTTTCCGATGTGCCGTCCCAGCCCTACACCAGCACGTGTCACAGAACATCATCCGTGCCCTGACCAACGCTGTTTGTGAGAAGGTCCACCTAACCACGGACACGTGGACAAGTGCTGCCGGGCAGGGACACTATATCTCACTGACGGCACATTGGGTTAACTTGGTGGAGGCTGGGACCGAGACTGACCCTGGGGCCGCTCATGTACTGCCCACACCGAGGATTGCGGGGCCTACCTCGGTCACGGTCTTTCAGACGTACTATGCCTCCTCCTCCGACCCCTCCTCCTCCTCCACCGAATTACCATCCGTGGGCACAGCGCCTTCAGTCGGTAGCTCTAGGCGAAGCAGCAGTGCCGTGGGTAAGCGCCAGCAGGCGGTGCTCAAACTGCTGAGCTTAGGTGACAAAAGGCACACCGCCCAAGAACTGTTACAGGGCATCACGGCGCAGACCGATCTGTGGCTGGCACCGCTGAACCTCAAGCCAGGCATGGTTGTGTGAGACAACGGGTGTAACCTGGTGACGGCTCTGCAACTCGGCAGACTGACACATGTGCCATGCCTGGCCCACGTGTTTAATCTAATAGTTCAGTGGTTCCTCAAGACATACCCCAATCTGTCTGATTTGCTCACCAAGGTGCGCCGCATCTGTGCGCATTTCCGCAAGTCGACCACAAATGCTGCCACTCTCACGGCAGCGCAGCGCCGCCTACAACTGCCCGCTCACCGACTGTTGTGCCACGTGCCCACGAGATGGAATTCGACATTAAACATGTTATCCAGAGTTTACCAGCAGCGCAGAGCGATTGTACAGTCATGGCCAAAAGTTTTGAGAATGATACAAATATTATATTTTCACATGATCTGCTGCCCTCTGGTTTTTATGTGTGTTTGTCAGATGTTTTATCACATACAGAAATATAATTGCAATCATATTGTGAGTAACAAAAGCTTATATTGACAGTCAGAATGAGTTAATGCAGCAAGTCAATATTTGCAGTGTTGACCCTTCTTCTTTAGGACCTCTGCAATTCTCCCTGGCATGCTCTCAATCAACTTCTGGACCAAATCCTGACTGATAGCAGTCCATTCTTGCACAATCAATGCTTGCATTTTGTCAAAATTTGTAGGTTTTTGTTTGTCCACCCGTCTCTTGATGATTGACCACAAGTTCTCAATGGGATTAATATCTGGGGAGTTTCCAGGCCATGGACCCAAAATCTCTGTTTTGTTCCCTGAGCCATTTAGTTATCACCTTTGCTTTATGGCAGGGGTAGGGAACCTCCGGCTCTCCAGCTGTTGTGAAACTACAACTCCCAGCAAGCATACTCGCTCTGCTCTTCTAAGAACTCTCATAGAAATGAATGAAGCATGCTGGGAATTGTAGTTTCACAACAGCTGGAGAGCCGGAGGTTCCCTACCCCTGCTTTATGGCAAGGTGCTCCATCATGCTGGAAAAGGCATTGTTGATCGCCAAACTGCTCTTGGACGGTTGGGAGAAGTTGCTCTCGGAGGACATTCTGGTACCATTCTTTATTCATGGCTGTGTTTGTAGGCAAGACTGTGAGAGAGCCGATTCCCTTGGCTGAGAAGCAACCCCACACATGAATGGTTTCAGGATGCTTTACAGTTGGCATGAGACAAGACTGGTGGTAGCGCTCACCTCGTCTTCTCCGAATAAGCTGTTTTCCAGATGTCCCAAACAATCGAAAAGGGGATTCATCAGACAAAATGACTGTACCCCAGTCCTCAGCAGTCCACTCCCTGTACCTTTTGCAGAATATCAGTCTGTCCCTGATGTTTTTTCTGGAGAGAAGTGGCTTCTTTGCTGCCCTCCTTGAGACCAGGCCTTGCTCCAAGAGTCTCCGCCTCACAGTGTGTGCAGATGCACTCACACCTGCCTGCTGCCATTCCTGAGCAAGCTCTGCACTGCTAGTTGCCTGATCCCGCAGCTGAAACACTTTTAAGAGACGGTCCTGGCGCTTGCTGGTCTTTCTTGGGCGCCCTGGAGCCTTTTTGGCAACAATGGAACCTCTCTCCTTGAAGTTCTTGATGATGCGATAGATTGTTGACTGAGGTGCAATCTTTCTAGCTGCGATACTCTTACCTGTTAGGCCATTTTTGTGCAGTGCAATGATGACTGCATGTGTTTCTTTAGAGATAACCATGGTTAACAGAAGAGAAACAATGATGCCAAGCACCAGCCTCCTTTTAAAGTGTCCAGTGGTGTCATTCTTACTTAATCATGACAGATTGATCTCCAGCCCTGTCCTCATCAACACCCACACCTGTATTAATGGAGCAATCACTGAAACGATATTAGCTGGTCCTTTTAAGGCAGGGCTGCAATGATGTTGAAATGTGTTTTGGGGGATAAAGTTCATTTTCTAGGAAAATATTGACTTTGCAAGTAATTGCTGATAAGCTGATCACTCTTTATAACATTCTGGAGTATATGCAAATAGCCATTATAAAAACTGAAGTAGTAGACTGGGTAAAAATGAATATTTGTATCGTTCTCAAAACTTTTGGCCATGACTGTAGACTGCCAGATGTCAACTTCCACCAGAACTGGTAGTCACGTCACTCAGATTCCTCAAGTCTACAATGAGGAGTGGACGTGGATGTCTGATATCTGCCAGGTGTTGAGCAACTTTGAGGAGTCAACAGAGATGGTCAGCGGCGATGCCGCCATTATCAGCCTCACCATCCCGCTGCTTTGCCTGTTGAAAAACTCACTGCTCAGCATGAAGTCGGAAGCTTTGCGCTTGTCACAAGAGATGGTGGAGGAAGATACATCGCTTGATAGCCAGAGCACCCTCCGGTCTGTTTCTCAGCGCGTATTGGAGGAGGGGGATGAGGAGGAGAATGTCGGTGAGACAGAAGAGGGTACCAGTGCTCAGTCCTTAACTCTTGAGCGTGTATGGGCTGAAGAGGAGGAGGAAATGGAGAGTCAGGCCAGTGAGGAGAGGGAATTCTTGCGTGTTGGGACTCTGACGCACATGGCAGACTTCATGTTAGGCTGCCTATCCCGTGACCCTCGTGTTAGAAGCATTTTTTCAAACACTGATTACTGGTTGTTAACTCTCCTGGACCCACGGTACAAGCAGAACCTTTCCACTCTCATCCCTGCAGAGGAAAGGAGTATGAGAGTGAATAAATATCAACAGCCCCTGGTGCACAAGTTGAAACAATCCTTCCCATCTGACACCGCTAGCGGCAGAGGGCATGGTTCTGTGGGCCAAGTAGCGGGGGAGAGGAGGCGAGCAGGCAGTTTGTCCAGCACTGGCAGGGGAATGCTCTCCAAGGCCTTTGCCAGTTTTATGTCACCCCAGCAAGACACTGTCACCTGTCCCCAGTCTAGGCAGAGTAGGGGGGAGCTGTACAGAAAGATGGTGAGGGAGTACCCAGCTGACCATACCAACGTCCGGACCGATCACTCTGCTCCATACAACTACTGGGTTTCAAAGCTGGACACGTGGCCTGAACTGGCGCTGTACGCCTTGGAGGTGCTGGCCTGCCCTGCCGCTAGCGTGCTGTCAGAGCGGGTATTCAGTGCAGCTGGTGGTGTCATCACCGATAAGCGTACACGCCTGTCAACTGACAGGCTGACGCTTATTAAAATGAACAAAGCCTGGATTTCACCGGAATTCAAATCTCCTCCGGGGGAAAGCAGCTAAAGATTTACATTACTTATGTATCCGATTCCTCTTCTCTACTCCTCCTCCTCCTCCTCCTCCTTGTCGTCTTTGCCTAACGCTGACCAAAAAAACGCCAACTGGCGTAGAGGTCCAACTGGCACTCTTTTACCACAATTTTTCCGGAGGGCCGCCTACAGGCCCTCTCTACAAACAATTTTTCCGCAGTGTCAACTACAGACAGTGTAAAACAATGTTTCAGGAGCGTTAGACAGTCCAAAACAATTTTTCAGGATGCGCAAGTACCAACATTTAAAAAAAAAAAAAAAAATTCGCTGAGGGTAGACTTTATGTACTCCGAAAATAAAAAAAAATTTGGATACTCAACAAAAGCCATTTCACTGCTTTCTCAGTCGGACAAAGTCATTGGTGGTGTAACCGCCATGCTGTGTCAGGCTAAATTTTTGGGTGCTTCACCAGCTACCACATACTAACTCAGTCACTCTGTTGTCACCGCCGCCATACAGGGCCACAAAAAATGTTTGTGGTTCGCCTGCTCCCGCAGTGTCACTCGCTCACTCTGTTGTCACCACCATAGTGGTTTGCACTATAGCAGCCCAAGTCTGCACATTCCCCTTTTTATCTCATAGTAATCTATACTGCACGTCACGTAATAAAATAGTTTCTTTTGCTCTCAGTGATACAAATCCATTTCATAAAATCCTTTCTTTCTCTTTAACTGATCTATACTGAATGTCACTTTTAAAAATACGTCTTTTTCCTCTCTCTCTCTAAACTATTTTTCCGGATAGGTGCCATATACGGTATTAAACTGAGAAGAAAACATTGAACACATGCCACACTTGATCAATCTCATAGTTGACAACTGTACCGGTTGATGCTAAATTTTTAAGTTTGGGTCCTGCGTCGTCATTCGAACTCCATCCGGCTGTTGTCACCACCACACACGCTAGCCAAGGGGGCACTCCTCTGGCTCTTCCAGCTCAACCTCCTTCTCCCCAGCCTGCCCCCCACCTACAGGCCCTCTCTCCAAACAATTTACCCGGGTAGGGGTCGTATTAGATATTGTACAGATTTTTTTTTTTTTTTTGGTTCTTCTTTTAATTGCCTCCTGCGATAGTGCGATAGACGGAAATCGAACCCTTGTCAACTGCTTGGGAAGCAGCTATGCTCACCACTTTACCACAAACAGCAACTGATAAGAACAGATACTAAACTTGATGTAAGCCAACATTTCGACAATTGATAACCCGAAACGGGTCCGCCGTCGAGCCCGGCGTTCGGCCACCCTGAGCATTTCACATACTCTGACCGAGTCTGACCCTGGGGCCGCTCATGTACTGCCCACTTGGAGGATTGCGGGGCCTACCTCGTTCACGGTTTGTCAGAATTACTATGCCACTTTCTCCAACCCCTCCTCCACCTTCGAATTACCATCCGTGCTTCACCTCCTGCTACCTCAGTCTAACTCGGTCACTCTGTTGTCACCGCCATGCTGCGTCTGGCTAAATTTTTGGGTGGCTCACCTGCTACCTCATCTAACTTGGTCACTTGTTGGTGTCACCGCCATGCTGTCAGGCTTATGCCTACATCGTGTGGCTGGGGATAGGAGAGCAGTGCCAGCATGGGTGATGGACCTTCGTTGCACCTAGTTGGGTGCTTCCCTATATATTCCCACCATGCCAGCCATGGTTTGTACATTAACTAATAACAGGGAAAACAAAAAAATATTTTACAGAAGGGTCAACTACAGACACTCCTAAACAAATTTTTGGGAGGCTCGCCTACAGACATTTGACTGCTACCTCAATCTAACTTGGTCACTTGTTGGTGTCACTACGCTGTCACCATGATGTCAGGCTTATGCCTGTGTTGTGGGGCGGGGGATAGCACAGCAGTGCCAGCATGAGCAGTGGTGTCACCTGCAGGCGGTGATGGACCTTAGTTTCACCTAGTTGGGTGCTTCCCTAACATGTGATGGGCATGTGCCTCACCTTTCTTTGTCTGGGTGAGCACAATTGCCATGAGGGTAACCACCAGGCTGTTGCAGGAGAATTTGGGGTAATGGTGGGATTAGGCAGCCTCAGAGGCATCCATGCATGCTGCCCCTGCTGTTTCCTGTCCATTTCTGTGGTGTTTCCATCATTTTCCGATGTTTCCAGGTTTTCACCCAGCCTTCCCTAGGCAGAGCCTTGGTCCCCTGCAAAAATGCTCAAGTCTTCCATTGACTTTAATGGGGTTCGTTACTCGAAACGAGCACTCGAGCATTGGGAAAAGTTCGACTCGAATAACGAGCACCCGAGCATTTTAGTGCTCGCTCATCTCTAGATACAGCCTTTTATGACTGGTAGATAATTCATTAATGTAACTTTTGTCTAACACTCTGTATCTTTAGGGGACATCAGCAGTAAAACTTCTGATAAAACTGTTCTGTTGCCATGACAGAGTTTAATTCTAGAATCTGTACAAATGCATTCTAACGAAGTAAGTGCTTGAATTAACAAAGGAGTTTTATCCATTCATTTGACCTTTACTGGGCTTCAACTGCATTAGCAATTCACCTTCCCTATTAGCAGTAGTGGATGACGCTGGCATGTATCGACACCTTGGCAATGAAATGACCTGCAATCCCTTTAGAAACATATCTGCTAGTTTTTCTAGTGTGACTGTGCCAAATCATAATATTTAAAGGGTTTCTGTCACCAGTTTTTTCGGTATGAATCAGGCTGACATTAGAGATGTGCTAATGTCACCTGATTCCAAATATATATCTGTTTTATTTACTGGTGCCCCCATTTTTATATAAAATAAACTTTTATTTTATGCTAATAAGGCTCCTAGGTGCAAGGGGCGTTACCTCTGCTCCTAGAGGCTCTGTTGATTGACAGGACCAGGCAGAGAAGAAACACTCCATTCACCATAGCTTTTAAGGACCTTTAATGATGTCATGACCATGTGATCAGTCACATGGTTAGGATCACACAAACAGCCTATCTCCTCCTAAACCATGTGACTGATCACATGGTCATGACATCATTGAAGGTCCTTAAAAGCTATGGTGAATGGAGTGTTTCTTCTCTGCCTGGTCCTGTCAATCAACAGAGCCTCTAGGAGCAGAGGTAACACCCCTTGCACCTAGGAGCCTTATTAGCATAAAATAAAAGTTCATTTTATATAAAAATGGGGGCACCAGTAAATAAAACAGATATATATATATATATATATATATATATATATATATATATATATATATATATATATATATATATATATATATATATATATTTAGAATCAGGTGACATTAGCACATATCTAATGTCAGCCTGATTCATACCGAAAAAACTGGTGACAGAAACCCTTTCAAAAAAAAAAGAAACAGTAAAAAATGAGGCAGAGATAAATTGTTATTGGGCTATGGCCTCAAGCATATGGCAAAGCAGAGGACATTGACCCTGCAGTTTGGTAGAAGATGTCCTACTAGAGAAATAAAATAACTTTAAAGTGGCCTACAATGAAAAAGGTCACAAATTTCTTTTCTCACAGATTCACACAAAATTAGGCACAGGGGTCAGATAAGAAGGGGTGAATTGATCACTTTGTGAAGAAACAGCTTAGGTTACTTCAAGCTTGTGGATGGACTAGTATTATGATGATTTTAATTAACCCCTTGGATACTGGAGTCTTTTTTTTTTTTTTTTTTCTTTTGTGTTTTCATTTTTCTTCCCTGTCATAACTATTTTATTTTTTAATACACATAACCATATGAGAGCTTTATAGATACAGTAAATTTTTACCAATTTACTGTATCCATGTGTCTTATTCACAACCTTTTTACTTGTTCGATGCACAGGCATTTATCGTGAAAAAACTGTTTGTGATAATTGCCTCATCATGAGCTAAAGTGATTGCTGTATTTGTATTCTTAGGACAGTGAGTGTGGAACCACTGTGTCAACCCACAGATTTGACTTTGGACTAAACCTAAGGCCATTATCCGTGTGGTCCCCGGTATTCAACCTTTAACCCCTGTACGAGGATCTGAACATCAAAGCAGGGGAATCATCAGACCGATAGCTCTTGGAGTAGTCTCCATGTGATAGACAGCTACCCATGGGGGTCAGAGACACAGATGCGAGCATGGAGGGTTCAGGCAAAATCCTAATCGAGAACAGGCCAAAGTCGGGGCAGAGTATGTGCTATACAGTAAATGGTCTGAGGTCAAGTCAGGCAGCAAAGTGTCAATATGGAGGTCACAGGTAAGGTAAGGCAATGGCAGGTCAGAATCCAGTAAACAGGCCTTTGACTTTCCATATACGGGTAGACAACTGAATATGTCACACCTTTGCAGAGAGCTAGCAAGCTAGACAACTTATTGCTCAGGCACTCTCCCAAGGGAAAAGAAACCTTAAAAGCTATGTACACATTCAGAGGCAAATCTTTTTAAAGATGGTATTTTACTCATTTTGGACTAAAAATCATTTTTCAGTTGGTCTTTATTAAAAATATTGAGCTGTTCTGTCACAAAGAGTTAACTTTTCATCAGGGGAGAACTGGGCCGGGGGGCAGGAGGGCACATGCCCCCCGGGCCGGTGGATGTCAGGGCCGCGGCAGCTCCTGAACTCAATTGTATCTGCATCCACTAGATGCAGATACCATTGTGCCCGCAGCAGCCAGTGCCGGCGGAACAAGGGAACCTCTGGTTCCCTGTTCCGCTGTTCCCGGTGGCCGGCGCACTGATGTGACGTAGGCGGTGCGATGATGTCATCGCGCCACCTGCGATGTTCCTCAGGAGCAGACCCGCCAGAAGAGGCCGGGTCTGCATTGTGGGACCGTGACGGGACAGTTAAGTATAAACTGCCCTCCCCCTATACTCTCTATATGCAGCACTAACCCTAATACTGGCCCCTGCCTCCCTATTACTGACCCCAATACTGGCCCTGCCTTACCCTAACCCTAATACTGGCCCCTGCCCACCTCGTAATGACCCCCAATACAGGCCCTGCCTTACCCATAACCCTTATACTGGCTCCTGACCCCAATACTGACACTCCATTGACCCATAACCCTAATACAGGCCCCTGACCCCCTAGTACTGACCCCTAATACTGGCCATGCCTGACCCCTAACCCTAGTACTTGCCCCTGACCTCTAATAGCCCATCAGATTAGCTGGCTGATGGAGCAGAGAGAAAATTCAGATCCCTCTATTAGAGCATCTCAGCCCTGTACAGAAAAAAGGATTCCATATCTCTCAGGCTACTTCCACACTTGTAGTGCGGGGCTCCGGCAGGCTGTTCCGGTGGGTTAACAGCACGCTGGATCCGTGCTACCGCAAGTGCACGTGTGGGGCCGGAACTGCGCTCCGGCACCATTCACTGCCGCAGCACGTTAACCCCTGCTGAGAGGCAGCCGGAACGAAAATACAACATGTGAATGGGGCCGGAGCGCAGTTCCGACCCCACACGTGCACTTGCGGTAGCACGGATCCGGCGGGCTGTTCACCCACTGGAACAGCCTGCCAGAGCCCCGCTCCGCAGGTGTGGAAGTAGCTTTAGGCCTTGTTTACATGTCAGTTATTTGATCAGTTATTTCCATCAGTTTTTGTGAGCTAAAACCAGGAGTGGAGGCTACACAAAGATAAGGTATAATGAAAAGATCTGTATATGTTCTATGTTTTTGACCCGCACCTGCTTTTGGCACACAATAACTGATGGAAATAACTGATCAATTAAACTGATGTGTGAACGAGGCCTAATATATATAAAAATGTATTTCTGTCTGTTGTGTGTTGGTCTGTCTGTTCTTTATGCACAGCTAAACGACTCGACCGTTCTGCACCACATTTAGCACATAGGTACATCAAGTGTCCAGAAAGGTTTAAGACCAGGTCTATGCTCTTTAGGACGCATTCATTCCTGAGATTAATTTCCAAAAAATGCATTAGCCAAAAAGAGCTTGCAGCTTCCTTCACATTCTAACTGCCATTCACACAGTCACATGACCCTTATTATTCAATTGAAACTCACAGTTCTTTCAGTTTTGACATACACAGTTACACCAGGTTTCCATAACAACTCCATTTTTCTTCACTGTCAGAGGTCACTGTTAAGGGGTGGGCTCTGTAGATGTTAGTTTTAAGGGGGCAGGGAATTGTTGTCACAGACATTTCTGCGACAGGTAGCAGGAGGTGTCAGATTGGCAACACGTGGGTTAATCTGACAGGTTCTCCTTTGTTTTGTGGTTGCTGGCTTTCACCATACCCTCCCCCTTCAGGTGTAGGTGTCTTTTCTATTAAGCCTTTCCTATTTAGTGTTGTTTCTCCCACCATCCCTTGCGGTTTATACTTTCTTTGGTATCTGTGGCCTGCTGGTGTGTGACTCTCTGTGGAGATCCTGTTGCTGCCATTAGCTTTAGGAAAGTTAAGTGTCCTCTTTCCCTTTCGTTTATTTGTGTATTCCCTCCCTGTGTTTTGGTGTTTGGGCCTGAGGGGAGACTACTGTTCGTCTAGGTTGGTGGAGGAACAGTTTGTCTCATTCCAGTCACTGGCTTTAGGGTCCCAGGTATCCAGCGTATGAACTTGCCTACATTCAAGGCCTGTTCATACTGGTAGTTAGCCAGGACTGGAGTCAGGGTTTCCCTAGGAGGTGTCCATCTGCCTTCACTAGTTTCCAGGCTTAATCCCATTTCCTTTCCCCCTCTTCCTCCTGTGCTTGGTGTGGAATCCCCCCCCCACACACACACCCACACACACCGGAGCGTGACAATTGTGGGGTGACTTAAGGGATCCACAAATTGCGGATCTGCAAAACACGGATACCGGCCATGTGCTTTCCCCAATTTGCAGACCGCAATGGCAGCAACTATAAAAGAAAATGCCTATTCTTGTCCATGATCATGGACATTCTCTGCCCCAATTCGCAAGACCTTTTGCAGTCTCCATGTGCTGACAGTGGGGATTTACCAGTGTTTTCTGAGGAGGTGGTGGACAATGGCGAGACACAGGTGTCGGGGGGTGAGGTAGTTGTATGGAAAGCAAGTTACAGTGGGGACTCCTTGGGGGGGACTTTCTTATGATGGGACAGATTCAATTGTGTTTAGAAAGGCTGATGGGCTTCCGTCAGCACTGTGTGTATAGAACCCCATGGCCTTTCATAAAAAATTTGGTTACAAAGCCGCATGACTCCTGAAAAATTGTTTTTAGAAAGACGGATGACTTTCCTGAAAAATTGTTGCATATGCAACTCAGATGAAGAGGAGGAGGAGGAAAGCAAGCAATTTAGGAGGTAGCCTGAGGTGGGGATGAGAACTGGGGGGATATCCATGACCTGTTCATTTTGATGAACGTGAGGATATCAGCGTTGTCGGTGGACAGGCGCGTCCGTTTGTCCGTAATGATACCCCCGGCGGCACTAAAAACCCTTTCAGACAGTACACTTGCAGCAGGGCAGGCAAGCACCTCAAGAGCGTACTGTGCAAGTTCTGGCCACCTGTCCAGCTTGGCCAGCCAGTAATTATATGGCGTGGAGTTATCGGTCAGGACGTTGGTCTGGTCCGCGACATACTCCCTCACCATCTTGCGGTACTGTTCCGCCCTGCTCTGCCTGCCCTGTGGCTGTGTCGTACTGTCTTGCTGGGGTTTAAGAAATTTGGCAAAAGCAAGGAATAGTGTACCCCTGCCCTTGGCGCCTACACTGACTTTCCCCCTCCTCTCCTCTCCAACTTCAGCCACTGCAGTCCGCCCTCTGTTGCTCGACTGGTCTGGAAAGGCCTGTAGCAGTTTCTGAACCAGGGACTTGTGGTAGAAAGTGACTCGGGTGCTCCTTTCCTCCACGGGTATAAGTTGGGGAAAGTTGTCCTTGTAGTGTGGGTCAAGGAGGGTGTACACCCAATAGTCATTGGCGGACAGTATCCTCTTGACCCGGGGATCACGACAAAGACAGCCAAGCATAAAGTCTGCCATGTGCCCTACTCTGCCAACACGCAAGCCTTCAGCCTCCTCACTTAGCGGACTCTCCATCTCCTCCTCCCCCCTTCCTCCAACCCCAATTCATCCTCCTCAGCCCATATCCGCTCAACAGGTAGCATAGAATCACCCCCTGATGCATGGTGCCCAAGAGTTTCTTCCTCCTCCTCCTCCTCAGTTTCGCGCTGCGAAACTGACAACAGTGTGCTCTCAATGTTACTGTCTTCCC
>ONZH01029035.1:0-101270 GCA_900303285.1 Rhinella marina
TCCAAATGGCGATTCGCCGTTTTTGTCGCTTTTTTTTTCTAAAGGGCAACTTTCTAATTATTTTATCACTATCAAAACGCAGGAAAAACTATACATATTAGGTATTGCTGGATTCGTACTGACCAGTAGAATGAAAGTAACTGGTCAGTTTTAATGCACATCGAATGCTGTAAATAAGAAACCCGTAGAACTGTAGCGGAATAGCGTTTTTTTTGCAATTTCACCCGATTTGGAATTTTTTTCCCGCTTCCCACCACACCATATCAAATATTAAATGGTGGCGTTGGAAAGTACAACTTGTCCTGCAAAAAACAAGCCCTCATACAGCTATGTGAACAGAAAAATAAAACAGTTATGGCTGTTTGAAGGCAGGGAGCGCAAAACGAAAATGCATAACCGAAAAAACCTCCGGGACTGAAAGGGTTAATGTGCAACCAGACATAATGTAAGACCTGCCCATAAATAATGACCACTGACAAGGTACAGATTCCCAAAACACAAGTTCCCAGGTACCTTCACACCACGCCAAATGGGGTCTAGTTGATTATATGTACTAAATATCCTAATGGGGGTCTCTATATTGCTAAAACTGGTCATAAACTTAGAACAATAATTCTCATCGCCACACAACGAAAGAGGAAAGGAAAGACCCACCTGTACCAAAACACTTTTGTTGCCTTGACCACAACATCACAGACATGAAAGTCTTGATATTTAAAGGGATTTTCAAATCTAAGTAAGACAGGATAGTCTGGGAGTACAAGCTCATAAAATGATGGAGGGAATGAATGTGTTGCCTGGATTTACAGTGCCTTGCGAAAGTATTTGGCCCCCTGGAACTTTTCAACCTTTTGCCACATTTCAGGCTTCAAACAAAAAGATATAACATTTTAAATTTTTGGTGAAGAATCAACAACAAGTGGGTCACAATTGTGAAGTGGAACGAAATTTATTGGATTCTTTAAACTTTTTTTGTAATAATAAAACTGAAAAGTGGGCCGTGCAAAATTATTCGGCCCATTTACTTTCAGTTCCGAAAACTCACTCCAGAAGTTCATTGAGGATCTCTGAATGATCCAATGTTGTCCTAAATGACTGATGAAGATAAATACAATCCACCTGTGTGTAATCAAGTCTCTGTATAAATGCACCTGCTCTGTGATAGTCTCAGGGTTCTGCATCATGAAGACCAAGGAACACACCAGGCAGGTCCGTGATACTGTTGTGGAGAAGTTTAAAGCCGGATTTGGATACCAAAAGATTTCCCAAGCTTTAAACATCCCAAGGAGCACTGTGCAAGCGATCATATTGAAATGGAAGGAGTATCAGATCACTGCAAATCTACCAAGACCCGGCCGTCCCTCTAAACTTTCATCTCAAACAAGGAGAAGACTGATCAGAGATGCAGCCAAGAGGCCCAGGATCACTCTGGATGAACTGCAGAGATCTACAGCTGAGGTGGGAGAGTCTGTCCATAGGACAACAATCAGTCCAACACTTCACAAATCTGGCCTTTATGGAAGAATGGCAAGAAGAAAGCCATTTCTCAAAGATATCCATAAAAAGTCTCGTTTACAGTTTGCCACAAGCCACCTGGGAGACACACCAAACATGTGGTAGAAGGTGCTCTGGTCAGATGAAACCAAAATCCAACTTTTTGGAAACAATGCAAAACAATATGTTTGGCGTAAAAGCAACACAGCTCATCCCCCTGAACACACCATCCCCACTGTCAAACATGGTGGTGGCAGCATCATGGTTTGGGCCTGCTTTTCATCAGCAGGGACAGGGAAGATGGTTAAAATTGATGGGAAGATGGATGGAGCCAAATACAGGACCATTCTGGATGAAAACCTGTTGGAGTCTGCAAAAGACCTGAGACTAGGACGGAGATTTATCTTCCAACAAGACAATGATCCCAAACATAAAACAAAATCTACAATGGAATTGTTCAAAAATAAACATATCCAGGTCTTAGAATGGCCAAGTCAAAGTCCAGACCTGAATCTAATTGAGAATATGTGGAAAGAGCTGAAAACTGCTGTTCACAAACGCTCTCCATCCAACCTCAAAGAGGAGCTGTTTTGCAAGGAAGAATGGGCAAGAATTTCAGTCTCTAGATGTGCAAAACTGATAGAGACATACCCCAAGCGACTTGCAGCTGTAATCGCAGCAAAAGGTGGCGCAACAAAGTATTAATGCAAGGGGGGCGAATAATTTTGCACACCCCACTTTTCAGTTTTATTATTACAAAAAAAGTTTAAATGATCCAATAAATTTCGTTCAGACCTCCTGGGTTCTTTAAATTCATGGACTGGATGTATATCAGGGGACAATAAAATTTTAACACTCCTTATCTGTAACTTCTACAGCTGTCTGTTTACTCCTATACTCATATTGATCTGTTTTACATGACGTGACCTATCTAAGGCTACTTTCAAACTAGCGGCAGCCTTCTCCAGCAGGCTGTTCCACTAGTGCACGTGTGCCGCCATGTCATAGTTTTATTCCGGCCGCCTCTCGGCATGTTTGCCATGCTGCGGTCGGACCTCTGGCCTGCTCCCATTATAGTGAATGGGGCCGAAGCGGACTTCAAGCGGCATGAGTGCACTAGCGTTAGCATGGATCCGGCAGGCTGTTCCCCCACTGGAACAGCCTGCCGCTAGTGTGAAAGTAGCCTAACTCGGCATTCCTATGTATTGTTGTGAATATATATGTGACTCATCCAATACTGTGTTATAACATGCCTGAGGAAGAGCCCTGAGTAGTCTCGAAAACTTGCACTTTTGTCATCATCTTTTCAATTAGCCATTAAAAGGTATCAACCACTAAGGAAACTCATTTTTATATCTTCTGTTTACTAGCATGATACAAAGATATTTTTTTACTTCCACTGAGAGCTCATGAACACTTACTTAGGCCCCATTCACACGACTGTATGAATGGGGCCGTATGTATTCCGCAAAATTGCGGAATACATGCAGCCCCATTCACCTCTATGGGAGCGCACAGCTCCGCATAAAAAGATAGAACATGTCCTATACTTGTCTGTACGCACGGACAAGTATAGGCATTTTCAATGGGGCCGCACGGCGTGTGTTCCGAGCGCTGCGGAACACACGCCGGGCGGTCCCCGTATATTTGCGGGTCCGCAATAATGCAGACCCGCAAATATACGGTCGTCTGAATGAGGCCTTAAGCTGATTTCATATCAGATTGATAAGAATTTAGCGTAAATAAGACTTCTGAGCTTGTGAGTGTAACGAACAGCAGCAGCAGCCTTCCCTCCTGACTGTCCTGTCGTCCTCTGTATCGGTCTGGGCCCCAGCCCCACAGTGTGCACAGCCCTCAGCAGCAGCCAGCAGGTATCACTCCCCCCCCAGTACAAGAGTGATAAGTCTGCCTGAAAATAAAGGCAGGCAAAAACATATGTACCAGGCAGCCAGCAAGATTGGGGTTTATGTGACTCATTAACACCCACCTTTTGTTCAAAATATTTTTTTTTGTATTTTCACCCTAAAATCTACCTGCGTCTTATGGGCAGGTGCGTCTTATAGGGCGAAAAATACAGGTAATTTCTGCCAGAACATTTTTTGATGCAAAAAATGCTTCATTTTTACTGAACTAAAAATATGTGTGAAACCAGCTTTATGTAGTTATTTGAACCTTTGCGTTAACTTCAAAGATAGCAACAGTGCTATTTGTCCCAGAGTCATATATAATAAGACGAGCAATGCTCCCAGAACTGTAGCGTGAGGTACAGCGCTTATACTCACGGTATGAATCATTAACCACTACTTTCCGGAGATGTTCTTGAAACCAGCTTCAATCCAATTACAATTACATTGCCTTCTAAAACAATAAACCTTATTTACATCTCATTAGACTTTATAACAGTCAGGGTTGAAGTCTTTAGAAAAGTCCAGATATATTATATCCATGGGCCTTCCCCCTAGTCAGGTCTTTGCTTACCTTTTCATTAAAGTTGTTGTCCGATTCAGAGCTGAACCCGGACATATCCCCACAGTGGCGGATTAGCCATAGACCTTACAGGGAAATTTCAGGGGGGCCATCTGAGCCCTCGTCACGGCCGGCCAGTGGAGGTTTTTGGGGATGTATTTTGTACTGCTGGCAGTATTTTGTGATAGACTGTGGTATTTGGCTTTGTTGGTGTGGTATAATGTGCCACAATATTGTATTGCTGGCCCTGCCTTCCATCAATTTGGACCTGACTACAAAACAGGGCCACTTTTAGTATATTTTCCAGGGCCACTTTAAGTTCCCAGTCTGCCCCTGTATCCCATTTTCACCCAGGCAGCCCCCCTGATAGGAGTAGGGTTGTCACGATACCAAAATTTTGATTCGGTTTCGATACCATAAAAAAGTATTGCGATACTCGATACCACGCGAAAAAATAAAAAAACAAAAAAAGCTGCGCGCATTCTGCATTTTATAAAACGTCCAGCCCATAATAGAACAGTCCTGTCCTATTTTTTGGGGGGGGCACAAGGTGGCTAAAAAATGGCGAATCGTGCAGTTTATATTTATTTTTTCTGTTATGGCGTTCACCGCATAGGAAATATTTTCTAATATTTAAATTAAAAGTACGTTGGAATTTTTGGACGTGGCGTTACCTAATATGTTTCTTTATTTATTGTTTATATATTTTATATGTAAAATTGGGAAGGGGGAATTTGAACTTAATATTTTGTTTTTTGGTTTGTTTTTTTAAAAACGTTTTATTTACTATTAGCCACCTTAGGGGCTAGAACCCTTGTCCTATGCACCCTAATAGAGATCTATTAGGGTGCATAAGACTTTACACTCTCCCTGCTGCCCTGGGCTTTGTGCACAGAGCAGCAGGGAGCCTTACCATGGCAGCCAGGACTTCAGTAGCGTCCTGGTTGCCATGGTAACTGATCAGAGCCCCTGCTGGCGGCAGAATCAAATAGCCGGCACCCGACCTGTATGACAGGAAGCTGTAGTCGGCGGTAGTTAACCCCTCGGGTACCACACTTTAGGGGTTAACTACCGCTGATTGCGGCTTCCTGTCATACAGGTTGGGTGCCGGCTATGTGATTCTCCCGCCAGCACCCGCTCCTGTACTCTTATTAAATGATAGTAATGTTCATTGGTGGCGCAGTGCGCCCTGACATCCGCCCCCCCCTCCCCCCGTGCCTGTACTTGTATTAAATGATAATGTGAAACTATAGTAATGTTCATTAGTGGCAGTGGCCATAGCCCCTCCCCTTCTTCGCCCCCCGCCCATCATTGGTGGCAGCGGCAGCAGCAGCAGCAAGGGGGAGGGAGAGCTTCCTTCTCCCGTGCTGCTGAGGAAACATGGAGCGTGCTGAGAGCAGCGAACTCCATGTTCTCTGATACTAGGCTGCGTAGTAGCACAGCCTAGTATCGGTAACAGGCAGATCCCGGTATCGTATCGAACAAAAGTTCGACTGGGTATGACAATCCTAGATAGGAGCATTGGAGCATTTAATGTTCTGATGCCCTCCTTTGTCCTATGCTGAATCGCGCAGGCAAAAGGCTTTTTCTGGAGATCTGGTGACGTACCAGGCTCTCCATAGGGTAAGCTAGGTGGAGGCTTCCACCTAGCAGTGAGCCCAGTGATGTCATTGGCACTAATTGGCGGCTTTAGCGCTGCCCTAGCTTGTAAAACGACTAGGGCAATGGTAAAACCCATCCATCAGTGCTGGTGACGTCATCGGCCTCCGCCTAGCAGTGTAGAAAATATAAACAGGGCAAGGGCAAGCATCTGAGCACAAAATGCTTCAATGCTCATATCAGGGGGGCTGTCTGGGTGAAAATGGGGATAATGGGGACAATCCAGAGAAAATGGAACAGTCACATATACTTTTCTTGAGAACAGTAAAAAGCCATCACGTAAGTAACTATAATAAAGCTGGCCATGCACATTTGATCTGTGTAGGCCAAACCCACTGATTTCTCTGGGTTCGGCAAAGGTTCTAATGTATATAAGGAATCCCGACTATGTCCCAACAGTGGATCTTGGCAGCAATAATGATCAGGCACATTGGATTTAAACTGCCCAATCCTTTTGTTGTCAGGAGATAAGCTTCTTCCAGAGGTGGCTGGCAGGGAGTTTCTTCTCTCCAGCAGAGCATGCATGTGTATGTGGGGATTGGGAGAGAAAGTTGTTAGCCGAATGGTGAGTCAGCTGCCAGTTATCTTGTGTGTATGGCCAGCTTTAAGCTGGATTTACACTTCCGACTGAGCGGCTGATTGTCGGGAAGAAACTATTCCTTCCCAACAGTCGTCTGCTCGTCCAGTGAAGGAGACTGCTGCATTTGCAATGAAGACAGGATCATCCAATGAATGAGCATCTCACTCGTTCATCCGGTGATCGGCGGCACGTTTAAATGGCCAGATTGTCGGGAACGACTGTTCGCAGGAATGGTCGTTCCCGGTAATCTGCTCAATTCTTGGCCAGTATAAATTAACCTTTAGGCCTCTTTCACACAAACGTATTTTTTGCGGACTCCGATCCGCATTTTTCACATGAAAAATGTGGACCCACTCATTTCTATGGGTCCGCAAATATTCGCATCCGTATGCCCGTTCTGTAGACCCGCAAAAAAATAGAACATGTCCTATTCTTGTCCGTATTATGGACAAGAATAGTACTGTTCTATTAGGGGCCAGCTGTTCTGTTCCGCAAAATACGGAATGCACGCGGGTGCCATCCGTTGTTTTTGCGGCTCCGCAATTTGCGGATCGCAAAACACAACGTTCGTGTGAAAGAGGCCTTAGTCTATGATCTCTAGGAACTGGATTTTTTTTACGATCTGATTGAGGTGACCTCGCTGAATTTTTGAAAATAAGAGTCCACTGTAAGTGACTAATGGAAGAGCTGGAGAGTGTTAAGAGGCAGGAGCCTTATTAATCTGATGCCTAAGTGGTCCATGTTATCAAGAACGACTAGGGAACTTGAGGTTATTGGATTACATAGAAGGATTAATCTTATTACTGTGTATAAATAAATTCCAAAGTCTGTCTTTGTGATAACCAGCCCTGTAAATATAGACATCCACTATGCTGGAAGAAAAGGTTTCACCACTGGTCTGAAGTTTGAGTTTTATTTGCCATTTGGGCAGTACAATTATTGTCTCTCTACCAGTGTAATAAAATATAAAAAGGGTTTAGGATGTAATGCCTAAAATATTATATCCGTATTCCTGTATTAGATTACTTTGGTAGTGGTGGTTGGAACAGATTTGCACTTTACACTAAACTTTGCTTGAGAAAAACCATTATTGGGTTGAGATATGTTCATATGGATACATATGAACACAGGATTTTATTTGGAAAACTGGAGTGCTGAAGTTACTCTCTACTGTGGTGATTGGAAAGGATCTGCAGTTTCCTTTTTTTCTTGTGTTCTTTTCATTCTTACTGTGTATGTACTCTCTACAGCTACATAGTATACTTTAAAGGCTATGTCACCTTTGGTGGATTTTTTTAATTATTGCATTGTACTCATTTTGAGCAAAAAATTTTTAAATTGGTCTTTATTAAAAATAATAAGCCGCTTTCCCTGCACAGTTTTGAGTTTATCTACTAGCAGGATCTGCATTTTCTTTCTGTTCCATCAGGCAGAGAGCTGATGGGCTCCCTATCTCTGATCTCTGACCTTATAAACACTCATTATAGCTCAGTTCTTAGCTTACTGCTTAGAATGTGGCTTAAAGGGGTTCTCCAAGTTAAATTTATTGATGACCTATCCTCAGCATAGGTCATCAATATCAGATTGGCAGGGGGTCTGACACCCGGCACCCCCGCCGATCAGCTGTTTGAAGAGGAGGTGTGCGCCGTACCAGCACTGCCTCCTCTTCATTGTTTACATGCTAGCCGTAACATGGGTAGCGGTGAATAGGTGTAATTGCACCTAACCGCCCCATTCATTTCAATGGGAAGGATGGCTCCCATACACTTGTATAGGAGCAATTTCTCCCCAAGGAGAGATAGTACCCCCCAAATCCTGACAGGCCTCTCACCCAGTTAAGCCAGTAGTCTCCTCTGCACTAATGAGGGGCAATCACCTGAAACAGCTGAGGGCATTGTCCTGGCGATCCCCTGTTTTTTAGCCTTTAACCCTTTGGCCCCTTTCACACAAGCAAGTGTCATGCTACGGACTCGCAGCGCAGCACCCGTCCTGAACTTCCAGCACTGCTGGGGTTGCATAGGATTATATTGATTTATGATGCTATGTAACCCTTAGAGATCTGAAATGTACTGGATAAAACTGACAGTGCTGTCAGTGTTATC
This sequence comes from Rhinella marina, assembly GCA_900303285.1. Lineage (NCBI taxonomy): Eukaryota > Metazoa > Chordata > Amphibia > Anura > Bufonidae > Rhinella > Rhinella marina. Next base: position 8,302 of record ONZH01029035.1, read on the forward strand.
CAATACACTATAATGCTATGCGACCCCGGCAGTGCTCTGGAGTTCAGGATGGGTGCCGTGCTGCGAGTCCGGAGCCTAGCACTCGCTCGTCTGAAACCAGCTTTATACAGTGATCTAGACATTGCTTCAGCAGAGTCTCCAAACTGCTACCCCTTGGACACAACAGGTCACAACAGGTTACATGGAATCAGATTTCCATGTAACAGGAAATTGCCATGTAAGTGCTTTATTGTGAATATGTGGAATAGTTTTTTGATAAATGATTTTTTTTTTAAATACCCCCTTAAATTGTGATCATCATTATGACTGGAAAATTTGCCAAATTTGATAAAATCAAATGTATAAATTTAAGAAGGTCTTACTTGCTTTTACTATGAATACAGATGTGGCCTTGGATGTCACAATACTTTGTGTATCATCTGCAGATCAGAGCATGTATATTTCATGTATGTCCTGCCTTCAGCAGATGATGTAACATAGATCGCTTTCTGCTGCTATTGATTCCCGATATATTAGCTCTCTTCTTGTCTGTGGATTATATGAAATGTATACATTATAACTAGTTATGTGGTAGGGTTCAGATCACTCATTAGAAATGCATCACACAATGATCGGCTTACATTTAGCATGCCTCTGTGTACATCCCTGAGCATCTGCCTGTCATGGTATCCTGTATACACTATAATTATAGCTACAAGTTAGGAAGAAGGAGGTTCACTTTCCTTATACCCTTATTTTTCTACTGCTTGTGACGACCATTACTGCTTAATCATCCAGCATTAGTATTTCAGTTCCTCGAGCTTCTACAGTATATCTAATGGAGGTGACTGCTTGTAATGGCTGCCATCTAAGTGGTGAAGCTTTTAGTGCTCCTACTGTATGTCTCAGGCTCAGTTCATATTAGTGTATTGGCTTCTGTTTATAATGGAAGACATGATCTTCTGATAGATCCGAATGGTAACAGTTGGACCCTGTTTTCTGCTGGGTTCCATAAAGATTTCCATAATTTGTATGGCATGTATGACACTGTATACTGCTTTATTCGTACCTTCTGACAATCACGCTGATTAAGGTGCTTTCTCCCCAAGGAGAGATAGTATCCCCAGAATCCTGACAGGCCTCTCCCAGTTAAGCCAGTACTCTCTGCTCTGCACTGATGAGGGGCAATCACCTGAAACAGCTGTCTGCAGATGAGGTGCTGGCTTATTTAATATCCCAGTCATGTCTCAAGGCCTATTTAAAGGGTCAAACATTGACTTATAGGATAGCTGCCTTACATCTGGTGGTATCGGAGGCAGAGGCAGATGCTCATTTGCATCCCTCTCTTCCCAAAAATATTGATGAAACATTGTTTAATAGTTTTAGGCTAGGGCTACACAACGACATTTGTCGTGCGACAATAAGTCGCTTGAGACATAGGGCACAACTACACTACTACATGTGTCACGTGACATTGATGTCGCAGCAATGTCGCACAACAATTTTTATAATGTTAGTCTATGGTATCGCACTGCGACATGCTGCGACTGCGATGCAAAAGTCGCAAAAACTCCATCCAAGATGGGTTTTTCTGCGACTGTTGCATCGCAGCATGTCGCATGTCGCAGTGGGACACCATAGACTTACGTTATAAAAATTGTTGCGCGACATTGCTGCAACATCAATGTTGCGCGACACATGTAGCAGTGTAATTGTGCCCTATGTCTCGCGCGACTTATTGCTGTAGCCGTGCCGAGTCGTGTAGTCCTAGCCTCAGTGTTTGGGCGGTATTTTTGATCAGTGGATGATATCACAGTGCTATTAGCACCGTAGATTGTTCACTAGCACAACATACACATTTGTATCATATTTAGTTCTTTGTTTTTATTTTTCTACCCTAAAAGATTTCAGTTTGTTTTTCAGTTGAATTGTACAGATTATAGGTGACATTAAAGGTGAAAAAGCTTGAATTATTCTTCTTGTCTGATTTATTTTTTTACATGACAAAAACTGGCATTTTAACTGGGGTGTGCATACTTTGTATATCCACTGTATCTTACGCTGCATGGAGTTGCAACCCAGTGCCCATGGGTAGAGGTCTGCTGCTGCAGTCTGCTGGCGTCCGTAGTCTTTTAAATATGGAGCTTCTGTCTTCTACAGAAAGTGGTCATCACAGATGCAGGTCTACCTACCAGCCACTGCCAATGTACATTTCACATTCATTTTCTTGCATGCTCAAGAATTATGAACACTGTGATCTCATTGGTTGCCAAAGACATTTCCTCCACTCTATCTTGTCTATGGAATTAAGATCATAGAAGCAAAATAAAATATGAGTCGTTCATTTTCTTAATTTTTTTTAACATCAGGGGATAAATTACAAGATTGTAATAGTATTGTAGATACTATAGTATATAGTATAGATAGTATAGATTGTATAGTTTGGGTGGTTACTGATGATTTATTCTTTTTTTTTTCCATTGAAAATAAAAATGTTAGACATATCGGGTATCGCCGCATCCGTAACAATTTGCTCTATAAAAATATCACATTATGTGACCCCTCAGGTGAACACTGTAAAAAATAAAAAAAAAACAAAAAACTATGCCAAAACAGCCATTTATTGGTCACCTACCCTCACAAAAAGTGTAATAGCAGGCGATCGAAAAGGCGTATTTACCCCAAAATGGTACCAATCAAGCCGTCATCACATCGCGCAAAAATTGAGACCCTACCTAAGACAAGCGCCCAAAAAAAAAAAATTATGGGTCTCAGAAAATGGTAGCACAAAAACAAGATTAAATTCTGTTCAAAAATGCATCTAATGTGTAAAACTTGAGAAAAATCAAAATGTTAGACATATAAGGTATGGCCACATCCGTAACAACCTGCTCTATAAAAATATCACATGATTTGCCCCTTCAGGTGAATTCTGTAAAAAAAAAATTAAATTAAAAAAAAAAACTATGCCAAAACAGCTATTTTTTGTCACCTTGCCTCACAAAAAGTGTAACACCAAGCGATCAAAATGTCGTATGTACCCCAAAATGGTACCAATGAAAAAGTTACCTTATCCCGCAAAAAATGAGCCCCCACATAAGACAATAACTCAAGAATTAAAAACCAATGGCAAAAATTCCATATTGCGCTCCTTCCGTCCTGAGTCCTGCCATGTGCCCCCACAGCAGTTTACCACCACATATGGGGTGTTGCCATATTCAAGAGAAAATGGGTAACAAATTGTGGGGTGCTTTTTCTCCTGTTACCCCTTGTGAAAATGAAAAATTTGGGGCTAAAGCAACATTTTTTGGAAGAAATGAAACTTTTCATTTTCACAGCCAAGTGTTTCCAAATTCCATAAAACGCTTAGGGGCTCAAAGTGCTCAGTATACACCCCTTAATATATTCTTTGAAGGGTGTAATTTCCAAAATGGGGCCACTTTTTGAGAGTTTCCACTGTAGGGGTACGTCAGGGTCTCTCAATTACAAAATGGTGCCTAAAAACCATTCTAGCAAAATCTGCCTCCAAAATCCGTATGGCGCTCCTTTCCTTCTGACCACTGTCACAAACCCATAGAGATGTTTACCACCACATATGGGGTATTTCTGTAAACTGCAGAATCAGAGTAATGTATATTGAGGTTTAGTTTGCTGTTAACCCTTGCTGTGTTGCAAGAAAAAAATTGATTAACATGAAAAATCTGCATAAAAAAAATTAATTTTGCCTCCATTTTCCTTTAATTCTTGTGGAACACCTAAAGGGTTAACAAAGTTTGTAACGTCAGTTTTTTAATGATTTAAGGGGCGTAGTTTCTAAAATGAGGTAATTTATGAGTGGTTTCTATTATGTAAGCTCCATCACTTTATATCTGAATTGCTGCTTAAAAAAATGGTTTTGGAAATTTTGTTGAAAATTTGAAAAATGGCTTCTAAACTTCTAAGCTTCTCGCATAAGTTATAGTACATCTGGCAGCCTGTGTTAAGCTCCACCCCTCCTTATAACCCTTTCTCAACAGTCTTCATCTCTCTGCACCGAAGAAATATGAACCTTATTTATTAAAGGTTATGCTCCAATGTTCTCCCTTGCCCAGAGCTGCATCGCGCAGGGCAAAGGCTTTTTTCTTTGCAGCCTTATACCACTGGTAGGAGGTTTCCACCTAGCGGTGTTCCCAGTGATGTCACAGGCACTAATAGGCAGGCTTTAGCACTGCCATAGGCTGTTTTACGGGCTAGAACAGCCTTAAAGGCTATGTACACCTTTGGAGGCATATTTTTTTATTAGTGCATTATACTTATTTTGAGCTAAAATCATTTTTTCAGTTGGTCTTTATTAACAATATGGAATCCTTTTTCGTGTACAGGGCTGACATGCTCTACTAGCTGCCTGATGATTTTTGTCAATTCTGTCATCTGAGGAGCAGATGGACTCCTTATATGTGCTCTAAGACCTCATAAACACTCATTAAAGCTCAATCCTTATCTCACGGATAAGAATGTGGCTTAAATAAGTGTTTATGAGCTCTTAGTAGTTTAGAAATAACATTTATTAGATGACCGCACAAAGTGAAAGTGAAAGTACCAGTCACAGACTTAGAAAAACAGTTAACCCATTGTGACTGAGCAGTTCAATATTATTTATAAAGGCCAATTGAAAATATTATTTTTTTAGCCAAAAATAAGTTGCAATCATAAAAAAATTGACTCCAAAGGTGTACATAGCCTTTAAAGCCCGTCCATCACCAGGAATACTGCTAGGCGGAAGCCTCAATCTAGAAAAATACATACATTGCAACGGCACACTGCTAACCAGATAAAGCACAAAATGCCATAGAGATATGAAATATTCTGGAGCTAATGCTATGCTTGTTTGGTAAATTAGAGATTCTTGGCAAATATATTTTGTACAAAATTATCTGAGCCCGTTCACCAAATCGTCCAGGTGATCTCTGTAGAACGGGAACCTAACACTATTTCCTACCTGTTATGTGCCAACCTTGGCTTCCGTATAATCAGGGGGTGTTTGGTTCCACATGCATGCTGGGTCCCTTCTGCCTTTTGCCATTTATAGTGCTTCAAAGGCCTCAACTAATACAGGGAAGCCTCAATCTAGCAGAGACCCGGTACATCACCGGACCTGCTGAAAAAGCCCTTGCCCTGTGATGCAGCGCAGGGCAAGGGAAAGTATCGGAACATGAAATGCTACAATGCTCATCTCAGAGGGGCTGCCTGGCTGAAGAAGGGGATATGTCCGGTTTCAGAGGCAAAGGCTAATTAGTCTCTGGCACTCTAGATGCAATTTTATGCCTGTCATGAGCTGGCGTTGACTTAGACTATAATTTACGCCAGCTTCTGGCTTAAATTATACTAAACCCAGCATCCTGTGATAAGCCGTGATGCTTTTCAGAAAAGTGGTGAGAAACTTAAAAAGTCGCAAATTAAGCTACAAATATGGCTTGCGCCATAACTTTTTTTTAAGCCACAATGTGGTGTAAAAGCTTTCATTACTGGAGACACCTATGCTTCAACAATGAAGGTATTACGTGAGGCAATCAAAGAGAAACGCCGTGGGAACTAATGTGCAGCAGCAGTTTCACACAGGAGGACAGAGGAGCTTCCGCACACACACGCCAGCTCCCCCGAAACAACCGGACAGCTGTAAGGAGACAGCGGCACTCATCGGGGCACCGCAACCTCTTCAACTATCACCTGTGTTTAGTTTTAAGTATTCCAGTTAGATTAGGTTATCCCCTAAATAAGAGATATCTATTAGATCAGTGGGGGTCCTACCGCTGGGACCCCCACGATCACCCCATATCCCCTGCAGCTCCCCTTAAATGATCGGAGCAGCTCTTCAAACAGCTGATTGGCGGGGTCCTGGGCATCGGAAAATCACGCTCACATAGGTCATCATTTGTGAACACTCAGAAAACCCCTTAATCTCACAGTTAATGTATAACTGATATGAGAAAGGTTCAACTTGATGGACTTGTCTCATTTTTTTTGTAACTACTGTATGTAGCTGTGTAAATTGCCTTTCACAGACTCAAACCAAGGGTCCAGAATCATGAATCCATCTATTTCAAGGGTATCATAACAAATCATAACAAGTACACAGATGCTTTAGACAGCTCTCACTGTACAGATGCACTTGACAGCTTCCCTTGTTCATAGGGGTACTGTGTATATGCACTAACATAACCTCGCTCCCTGCTCCCGAGTCTTTCTGCATCCATCCCTCTGGTGCTTCCCATCTCTATCAGTAACATCCAAATCATGGATTGATCTTCTCATTCAGATATCTAGGAGCTTATAGTGGGGATATTGGACAGCAGCAAGAATGCCAAACATTTTCAGCATTTGGCCAGCTCCCTAAGCTTCAGCCAACAGCTGACTCTGAGAGGGGGTAGGAAAAAGAGTGAGAAAAAGCACACATAACTAATAACCCTTTTTGTTCTCTGCGGGCAGCAGGCTCAAAATCTGTTGTTTTTGCTCATTAGCTGGCCTGCCTGTCGTATTCCTTCATTATAGCTTTAGTATTTTCAAACTTAAAAATTTCGAGCAAATTGCAGAAGTAAATTAAGCTGATAGGAAGATTTTATCAGTGGCATCCAAACACATTAAAGCATCACTAACTTTTCCAAAAACTTTTTGTTATGTTATAGAGACCTATCAAGTTTTGATTTGTGGAGGTCTGACTGCTGAGACCCCCACGCTCTTTCCTAGCTGCAAAAGATGGGCTCTATAGAAGTCTATGGGCCCGTCTCAATTCCATCCTTTCTGATTGTTCTAGAGATTGGTGGGGGTCTTGGCACTCAGACCCCCACTGATCAAAACCCTTCATATGTCTTAATGAAATATCGAAGGTTTTTAGAAAAGTTAGTGACACTTTAAGCTATCGTCAGCTAAACCTGCCATTTTCATGGGGCCAGCCTACAATGTATATGGGGAGCTCCCATGCACGTTTTATTGAGGCATTTTTGAAGCCAAAATCAGGGCGGTTTGTATTTTTTAATGGCACAATTTTGGGTAAACTGTGGGGATCATTTATCTTCTTTGTTTGCACATTTTTTTGTCTGATTTTTTTTTTTCAGTCTTTAATTTCTAGGTGCATTTACTCTTTGTTTTGTGCCTGTTTTTTCATCTATTTTTCCTGGTTCTACTGTTTCTTGTTTTAGACTAATTTGGGGGAGTATCTTAGTTGGCGTGTATGTTTTAAACTGATTTAAAAAAACGGAACGTGTGAATGAAGCCTATGGCTGCTACTTTTTATCTATTATCCAGATTTTTATCTAATATGCACCTTTTTAGCTAATATGCAACTTTTCTCCTGCACTTTTGCTCCTAATTTGTGAGCCGACCAGCGAATAGTCTAATTGCATGCGATCCACCTGCACTCTGATGAATACAAAGTCACCTCTCCTTATTCCATCACCTACTGTGCGATTCGTTAGAACTACTATTTAAAGTAGTGACAGACTAATCTACTACCCCGGTCTAATCACATGCCAAAAAACAATTGAGCATGATTAAATTAGGGGCAACAGTGTGAAAAAAAACAAAACATTTCAGCCATTGCTTTTATGGTTTCATCTTTACGGTGTTTACTGGCGGTAATAATGACAATCAGTATGATTATGGAGATACCAAATTTCTATGGTTTTAGTTATGTTTTACTACTTTAAAAAAAATTAAAAAGCACATTTCAAAAACAAGATTGCTTTGTGTTGCCATATTCTGAAACCCATAACATTTTTATTTGTTTACAGTGTTCACTGTGTGGATTAAATAATGGAATATTTGGAATTTGGTTGCTGCAGATGCAGGATATAAAATGGGAAAGCTGGAGAATTTTTAATTTCTGGTTTTTAATATTTTTTAAAAAACTTTTTTTGACATTCTCTTTAGGAGGACTTGAATCTGCAATCTTTTCATCACTTGCTCTATACACTGTTAATCTCCATTCACACGTCCGCAAATGGCGTCCGCATCCGCACTTCCGGTCCGCGGCCCCGCAAAAAAATAGAACATGTCCTATTCTTGTTCGCATCCACGGACAAAAAAAGGCATTTCTATTATAGAGACGGCCATGTACGGTCCGCAAAATGCGGGACACACATGGCCGGTGTCCGTGTTTTGCGGATCTGCAATGACACACGGACGTATGAATGGAGCCTAATACTGATGTATATAAGGGTGCTTTCACATGCAGCAGATTTTGTTGAAGATCTTTCTGCAAATGAAAATCACTTTCCATTTGTCTCAATGGAACCTGCAGAAATGCATTCTCTTGCCTCTCATTTTAAAGGAACTGAACTGATTTTCAGCCTCACAAAAGCTGCCGCACATGATGGCTCTCTTACTGGTTATTACATCCTGCCACAGACACTGTGTAATAGCTGGGACATGCCAAGCATACGGGCCATCAGAAGGGCCCTGGCTATTATGCCAAGTACTCGACAACCTCTGAATCCATTCATGGGGTACCGATCAGAGAGCAGAGGAAGCTGCCTCCCTTTAATTGCTCAGATTTTGCTGTTGGCATCTGAGGGATTAAACAGCAGAGCCAAGTACCAGTTAAATAATACAGCAATGCATTTTTAGTTCTGCAATCATTGTGGATACCCTTTGCCCTGCCAGTAGTTTCACCACAATTAGCATACAGTGGCCACTTATAGAGCACTATTAGCAATAAAGCTGCAAGTTGTTATCTGTGGTGATAAAGCTTTAGTATTTCTTTTCTGCCTCACACACTGCAACAAGTTCCCCAGTTGTCAAGTATGGACTCCAGGTCATTACTGTACATCTTGGCTGGGTAAGATTATGTAGTATATTTATTTTGCATGGTTAGAACTTACCGTATTTTTTGCTTTATAAGACGCACCTGATGATAAGACGCAAACCAGATTTTAGAGTAGGAAAATAAGAAAAAAATTATTTTTCATCACACCTCATATCAGACCTCCCATAAATTTCAGGACATCACATCAGACCCCCATATCAGCCCTCCATGTCAGAACCCCATCAGCCCTCCATGTCAGACCCCTATCAGACCTCAGATCAGCCCACTGTGCCCCCTTCAGACCTCAGATCAACAGAATGTGCCCCCATCAGACCTCAGATCAACAGAATGTACCCCCATCAGACATCAGATTAGCAGAATGTGCCCCCATCAGACCTCAGATTAACAGAATGTGCCCCCATCAGACCTCAGATCAACAGAATGTACCCCCATCAGACATCAGATTAGCAGAATGTGCCCCCATCAGACCTCAGATCAGCAGAATGTGCCCCCATCAGACCTCAGATCAGCAGAATGTGCCCCCATCAGACCTCAGATTAACAGAATGTGCCCCCATCAGACCTCAGATCAGCAGAATGTGCCCCCATCAGACCTCAGATTAACAGAATGTGCCCTCATCAGACCTCTGATCATCAGAATGTGCCCCCATCAGACCTCAGATTAGCAGAATGTGCCCCCATCAGGCCTCAGATCAGCAGAATGTGCCCCCATCAGACCTCAGATCAGCCCACCCAGCCACATAAGGTTAAAATAAAAACCTCTCTTACCTGTCCTGCGGCTCCGCACCAGGTCCGGCGCTCCTCTGCCTTCTCTGGCCGGTGTTGCACTGTCACCTGACTGCGTGCAGCGTCAGGTCATAGTTCGTGCACTACGTCCTGACGCTGTACGCGGTCAGGACAGTGCAGAGCCGGCCCGAAGAAGAAAGAGGAGCGCCGGACCCGGAGCGGAGCCGCGGCGCAGGACAGGTAAGAGAGGTTTTTATTTTAACCTTATGTGGCTGGCTGGGCTGATCTGAGGTCTGATGGGGGGTCCCGGCACCTTATACATACATAATGGAAGCGCTCACTTGTATTCGCTTTAAAAGACGCACCGCACCAAAAAGTGCGTCTTATAAAGCGAAAAATACAGTACTTTGGTTCTTCTGAGTACCTCTTACTATATTAAAAGGGTTTTTATTTTTCAAATGTGACTCAATGTATTTTAGATTTAGAGGGGTTGTTGGTAATATAAATGTTACAGAGTGTTTTTTTCCTGTAATGTACTGGACTCCTGTTGTGGACAGTTTTTGAATGGGTCTTCCCCCCCAAGCAACTTTTTTGCAACCCCCTCTTTCCGTTCAACCCTCACTCCTGTGACTAGTCAAAATCGTTCTCTCAGACCAAAGCCAGCAGCTGTTTCCTACAGTGTCTCTGTATATAATGCCATTTTATGTTGAGGGGGCGACTGACAAGGCCCCGAGCTGCCGCTTTCCCTATAGCTACACCCTTGATCAGTGCACCACATAGGCATATTTTTATGTTTCCTGTCATTTCCACAATTTTTCTTATTCTCTAAATTTAGAAGCTCCACATTAGAAACACAAAAGGAGGCATTTACTAAAGACTGGAATTTCACACACCATTGTGGCAGGTAAACGCACATAAGATCCGTCCAAATTTCTGTGCGGATTTTCTGTTAGGCATTGTGGATCTAGGTGCGGATTTCATGCAGTTTTGCAGCAGATCTCATCCTTCCATTGAAAAGGATGATTTCTGCAGCTAAAACCGCAAACATTATTGACATGCTGCAGATTTTGAAATCCACAATGCAGGTCAACTTCTGCACAGAAAAAATCCACAAAGTCTACATGAGATTTGTGTAATCTCATGCACTTTGTGCATACTGTCATACGCTGCGTTTTTTTCACACGGAATTTTGCAACGTGTGAAGGTGACCTTACTAAAAAGCCAACTGGATTAAGGTGTGGCCAGTTTAATGCAGCATTCTACAGTGGGGAAAAAAGTATTTAGTCAGCCACCAATTGTGCAAGTTCTCCCACTTCAAAACATGAGAGAGGCCTGTAATTGACATCATAGGTAGACCTCAATTATGAGAGACAAAATGAGAAAACAAATCCAGAAAATCACATTGTCTGATTTTTAAAGAATTTATTTGCAAATTATGGTGGAAAATAAGTATTTGGTCATCTACAAACTAGCAAGATTTCTGGCTCTCACAGACCTGTAACTTATTCTTTAAGGCCCCTTTCACACAAGCGAGTTTTCCGCGCTGGTGAATTGCGTGATGTAAAAGCATAGCACCCGCACTGAATCCTGACCCATTCATTTCAATGGGTCTGTATACATGAGCGTTTTTTTCACGCATTAGTTCTGCGTTGCTTGAAAAACGCAGCACGTTCTATATTCTGCGTTTTTCACGCAGCCCTGGCCCCATGGAAGTGAATGGGGCTTCAGTGAAAAACGCATTTCATCCGGAATCAAGTGCAGATGCAATGCGTTTTTCACTGATGGTTGCTAAGAGATGTTTGTAAACCTTCAGTTTTTTATCACGCGCGTGAAAAACGCATCAAAACGCATTGTACCCGTGCGGAAAAAACTGAACAACTGAACGCAATCGCAGACAAAACTGACTGAACGTGCTAGCAAAATGGTGCGAGTTTTCCTGAACGCATCCGGACCTAATCCATCACGCTCGTGTGAAAGGGGCCTAAGAGGCTCCTCTGTCCTCCACTCATTACCTGTACTAATGGCACCTGTTTGAACTTGTTATCAGTATAAAAGACACCTGTCCACAACCTTAAACAGTCACACTCCAAACTCCACTATGGTGAAGACCAAAGAGCTGTCGAAGGACACCAGAAACAAAATTGTAGACCTGCACCAGGCTGGGAAGACTGAATCTGCAATAGGCAAGCAGCTTGGTGTGAAGAAATCAACTGTGGGAGCAATAATTAGAAGGGGCTCCACGCAAGATCTCACCCCGTGGGATCAAAATGATCACAAGAACTGTGAGGAAAAATCCCAGAACCACACGGGGGGACCTAGTGAATGACCTGCAGAAAGCTGGGTCCAACGTAACAAAGGCTACCGTCAGTAACACACTACACTGCCAGGGCTCAGATCCTGCAGTGCCAGACATGTCCCCCTGCTTAAGCCAGTACATATCCGGGCCCGTCTGAAGTTTGCTAGAGAGCATTTGGATGTTCCAGAAGAATATTGGGAGAATGTCATATGGTCAGATGAAACCAAAGTAGAACTGTTTGGTAGAAACACAACTCGTTTTGTTTGGAGGAGAGTGAATGCTGAGTTGCATCCAAAGAACACCATACCTACTGTGAAGCATGGGGGTGGCAACATCATGCTTTGGGGCTGTTTCTCTGCAAAGGGACCAGGATGACTGATCCGTGTACATGAAAGAATGAATGGGGCCATGTATTGTGAGATTTTGAGTGCAAACCTCCTTCCATCAGCAAGGGCATTGAAGATGAAACGTGGCTGGGTCTTTCAGCATGACAATGATCCCCAGCACACCGCCAGGGTAACGATGGAGTGGCTTCATAAGAAGCATTTCAAGGTCCTGGAGTGGTCTAGCCTCCAGTTTCCAGATCTCAACCCCATAGAAAACCTTTGGAGGGAGTTGAAAGTCCGTGTTGCCCAGCGACAACCCCAAAACATCACTGCTCTAGAGAAGATCTGCATGGAGGAATGGGACAACATACCAGCAACAGTGTGTGCCAACCTTGTGAAGACTTACAGAAAACGTTTGACCTCTGTCATTGCCAACAAAGGATATATAACAAAGTATTGAGATGAACCTTTGTTATTGACCAAATACTTATTTTCTCCATAATTTGCAAATAAATTCTTTAGAAATCAGACAATGTGATTTTCTGGATTTGTTTTCTCATTTGTTTTCTCATTAGTTGAGGTCTACCTATGATGTCAATTACAGGCCTCTCTCATCTTTTTAAGTGGGAGAACTTACACAATTGGTGGCTGACTAAATACTTTTTTCCCCACTGTAAATAAATGTATCTCATCTGTATTGTTTGTGCACCAAAAACTGAAATCTACATCAGCTAGGAGCCCTGTCCTGTCGAGAGCAGCAGATAAACTAAAAAAAAGTTGCAATTTTTGCACAAAATGTCATTTGAGCAAAATGCTTGACTTTTGTATGCCCGAAAACTAGCATAAATGTTTTGTTAGTGACCCCCAATGCGCATAGTAAACCTTCTTGTCACCTTGGATTGTAATGCAAAAAGCCTTGGAGGTTCACAAATCCAGGGTGCTATGGGGTGTTAACAGGGATGTTTAGCCATGGTAGAAGAAGTTACTGAAGACTGCTAAGAAGAGACTATAACAGTGGTGGCGAACCTATGACACGGGTACCAGAAGCGGCACTCAGAGCCCTCTCTGTGGGTCCAGCACCCTGAAAAAAGTATAAGGTGTACCAGGGTGGATTTGATTTAAATCTAACTGATTTAAATCACGATTTAAATCACTAGTCAGTAAGGCTTGATTTAAATCAGTGATTTAAATCAAAGTTTCTACCTAAACTAGTTCTTGCTACTTTAACATGCAAGTAGATGAAGATTTTTAGAATCACTTTTTATATTACTTTTTTCTCCCCAGTTTAATGGGTTAATCATTCATATTTGGACACCACTGTTCTGTTGTACTTAGGAAGGAGAAAAATAATCCTGACCTTAATAACAATTTAAATAGATTTATTCAACTGAAACAATAACAACATTACAGCATAAGTTATTTGCTTAAACAAACATCCATGTTTGTTAACTAATTTGGCTAAACAAAATATATACCGTATTTTTCGCTTTATAAGACGCACCCGAAGATAAGACGCACCCCAGATTTTAGAGTAGGAAAATAAGAAAAAAATATTTTTCATCAGACCTCATATCTGACCCCCCATAAATTTCAGGACATCACATCAGGCCCCATCATACCTCAGATCAGCCCAGCGTTCCCCCATCAGACCTCAGATCAGCCCACAGTGCCCCATCAGACCTCAGAACAGCCCACAGTGCCCCCATGAGACCACTCTGTGCCCCCATCAGACCTCAGAACAGCCCACAGTGCCCCCATGAGACCACTCTGTGCCCCCATCAGACCTCAGACCAGCTCACAGTGCCCCCATTAGACCGCTCTGTGCCCCCATCAGACCTCAGACCAGCTCACAGTGCCCCCATTAGACCACTCTGTGCCCCCATCAGACCTCAGACCAGCTCACAGTGCCCCCATTAGACCACTCTGTGCCCCCATCAGACCAGCTCACAGTGCCCCCATTAGACCACTCTATGCCCCCATCAGACCTCAGACCAGCTCACAGTGCCCCCATTAGACCACTCTGTGCCCCCATCAGACCTCAGACCAGCTCGCAGTGCCCCCATTAGACCACTCTGTGCCCCCATCAGACCTCAGACCAGCTCACAGTGCCCCCATTAGACCACTCTGTGCCTCCATCAGACCTCAGACCAGATCACAGTGCCCCCATTAGACCACTCTGTTCCCCCATCAGACCTCAGATCAGCCCAGCGTGCCGCATAACAATAAAAAAAAAACTTCACTTACCTGTCCAGAGCCGTGGCTCCGCTCCGGGTCCGGCGCTTCTTAGGCTTCCCGACCCGGCGCTGCGCTGTCACCTGACTGCGTGCAGCGTCAGGTCATAGTGCGCGCACTACGTCCTGACGCTGTACGCGTTCAGGACAGTGCAGCGCCGGGCCGGGAAGCCTAAGAAGCGCCGGACCCGGAGCGGAGCCACGGCTCTGGACAGGTAAGTGAAGTTTTTTTTTTTATTGTTATGGGGCACGCTGGGCTGATCTGAGGACTGATGGGGGGGTCCTGGCCCCCCGGCAGCTAAAACATACAAGTGAGCGCTTCCATAATGGAAGCGTTCACTTGTATTCGTTTTATAAGACGCACTGCAATTTTCCCCCTACTTTTGGGGGAAAAAAAGTGCGTCTTATAAAGCGAAAAATACGGTATATATTTTAAGAAACTTAGACTGTCAGCCCAGCCAACACATGAAAAACTTAAATACTACTGTCCCTGCTGTCCTCTGTAGCTCAACTTCTTGGACTTGGCACTGAAGTAAAGCGAGCGTCTGTGATAATATAGGAGAGAAACTGCCCACTAATCCTACAGAAACCTCTGGAAGAGCATGGCATTGTGAATGTTACACATATACAGCCTTTATTCTACTAAGTTAAACCACTCAGCTTCATCTCATGATGGAAGAACCTTTGGATGGTAAAATATTTTCCTCAAAAAGCAGTTTATTGAAAAAAATCCGATTTAAATCAAAAAAATCCGATTTAAATAAAAAAAATCCGATTTAAATCAAAAAAATCCGATTTTTTTGATTTTTTAAAAAAAAAACATTGATTTTTATCCACCCTGAGGTGTACTAATATGCCTTAGATTTTTCCTGCCATTGATCAGCTTAGGGCACTATGAACGGCACAAGCAGTCAACTCAATGTAGGCAGGCTATTATAGATAAATGATAAAGTACATGGAAGATATACTGTACTGTACTGGACTGTAGTATTCAGATTAAATTGTCGTGTTGGCACTTTGCGATAAATAAGTGGGTTTTGGGTTGCAGTGTGGGCACTCGGTCTCTAAAAGGTTCGCCTTCACTGGACTATAACATCCATAGGAATGAAAGGATACAAGTACTAGAAATACTTTCATCAGATACATGGCATGACATAGACATTCCCTCCTGTTTTTGCATACTCAGCTGGCCAGGTTGTGATGCAAGAGGAGGGATGGCATTCTGGATCACAGGGTCATGCTGACTGCTGCCTGCTTCTAATAGCCTGTGGATATCATTCGATTCCTCTAGGTCTCCATTATTATAACACTGTAGATCTACTGCTGGAAAAAAAACTTTTTGTAAATGGCATTCAGATTGGGCATGTATCCGCATGTTTGGTGGATTCATCAAAGGTGTAATATAGAAAACATTGAGCTAGACATGGGTTAGTGGTATGTGAAGTGGGAAGAGCGTTATGGCAGCTGACAGGGGGGCTTCTCTGCTTCAGCTAAGGAAAGAACTTTCTACTGAGCACTTATCTGGCAGGCCTTCATTTCTGTGGGCACATGGGAATAAGCATAGCTTACAACTTCTCAAGAATGCAAAGAGGGACATTTATTCTAGTGCACATAGCGTGCCATGGCACATATTTACAATAAAGCCACTCCCCTAGCCACAGCCATGACCATACCCATGGTGTAAATGTTGGCAAAAAACTACTAGTTCTACAGTAATTTTAACTTCTGGTGCCTGGACTGTTGGATGGTGCGCCTAAATTAGGTGCACATGCCTCATCATAAATTAGGTGCATCCTCTGGCGGTGCATTCTCATTTTCATCTTACATTTTTCATTCATACATTACAAATACCATAGTCTCTTATTTCCCATATTTCAGTACATTTCTCACTTTACACACATACCCTCTCACACTTACATTACTCTTCCCCGCTCATTCATCCCATCCATTTATTTAGGTCACTGTTTTATCTTGATTCCCTCCCCTATCATGGCCGCCACCTGCTACAATCATTAGAGCCCATGCCCCGCTACCAAACACAAGGCGCCCTTAACCAAGATGGCCACCGCCACTTCGGCACACTACAGTGCATGCGCTGCCCTCCGGACTTCCGGTCTCCTGTGCTCTTACTTGCAATCCACAATCACAGCGTCCTGCTCCCTGCCGCAGCTTTCTCCACGTGGGACGCCATCTCCATGCTCTACTCACCTCCATTCAGCAGATAAGGTATCTTCCCTTCCCCTTTTTCATATCCATATCACTTGCACCAGCCTCTTGTTACACCATTGAACCATATCACTCTCCTCAATTCCCTCTCCCACTGACCTTATCTTGTTCTCTTCTGGGCGCATTTCTTATTCTGATTCTCCACCCATTTTTGTTCTTTACATGTGAGTTAGTATTTCAGCCACACTCTACTATACCTCTACTCTTTATTTCATAAGAACTAGTACCTTCCTTATTTTGTAACATGACTCTTCCAACAAGTCTATTTATTTTTCTACTTTATGTTCTAATATGTCCACTATTTTTCTGATATACTTATACCATATATTTATGTTGCAGCGATACTTTGAAAAAGGTCTTATACAGACCGAAACGTCTCCTCAGCTACCGCAATTCTAAGTACATCTCAAGTGCAACATATGGAGATTCATTTTGAGTGTTGATATCACTTGTCCAATTTGGATATTTTTTCCTTTTTGTTTTTTTTTTCTTTTTCCTTTGGCACGGAGTATTACATTAAAATCTTCTTTTTGCATATGACTTTAAGAGTGCATGGTTTGATTAATTAAGAAAGGGGAAACTAACACTGGCATAAAAAGCCAGCCTTTGTAAATGGCCCCCATTGAGTATATTCCCACAGCTGATCACGTGATAGAAAGTCTTCTTTCCAGGTTTTATAAATCATTACCAGAGGATTAAAAAAATAATAATTTACTTCCAACAAGTAGTACATTACGATATTAAAGCCGTTTGAGGCTTGTTTCACACTAGCGGTAGAACCCTCCGTCTAATTCTGGCAGATAACAGGTGCCTGCCGGAGCCCTCTGGATCTGGCATGGCCAGATGTGTGTGCCCGCTGGCCCCATTGACTATATTGGGATCTGGTGGAGATCCAGCCGCTATCTGGCAAATATGCAGAGATTTGGCCAAACAAAAACCGCTACACAGTTCACTTGTGAATACAACTGAAGTACATGAGTCTACTTCCATTTTCCATTATTTCTACAGCAAAATAGTTTTTGCTTCTTTTTTGGATAATAGAAGACCTGTCCCTGTAATACACTGGCCTTATATACAATGGGGTAGGAAGGGCACCAAATTTCAAGGTTGCACCGGAGAAGAAATCTTCACACCTCTTGAGCAAACAGGGCTGCAGGCCAGAAGAGGCCTGCATCACAGATGGCAGGAGTAAAATGGTGAAATGAGTAATTATTTTCTGTGGTCACTACTGGGGGCACTAGGGGTAGCATTATATGCCCAGAGGGTACTACTGGTGGGCATTATATGAAAAGAGGGCAGTACTGGGGGCATTATATGTAAAGAGGATACCACCAGGGGGCATCATATGTAAAGAGGGCACTACGGGGGAACATTATATGTAAAGCACTATATTAGAAAAAAGATCACAGCTGTCATCTGTGTCTATTGGAAAGAATCTCACTTTGTATTTACAAGCTGGGACAAGGGACCAGATATACACACTGCTGTGGGTAATAACAGGGAGCAATAGATTGCATTCTCCTACCCTACAGTCATCCTCTCCCGGCCTGAAATGGCTGATAACAGGGAGCAATAGATTGCATTCTCCTACCCTACAGTCATCCTGTCCCGGCCTGAAATGGCTGATAACAGGGAGCAATAGATTGCATTCTCCTACCCTACAGTCATCCTCTCCCGGCCTGAAATGGCTGATAACAGGGAGCAATAGATTGCATTCTCCTACCCTACAGTCATCCTCTCCCGGCCTGAAATGGCTGATAACAGGGAGCAATAGATTGCATTCTCCTACCCTACAGTCATCCTGTCCCGGCCTGAAATGGCTGATAACAGGGATCAGTAGATTGTGTTCACCTGTACTATAGTCATCCTGTCCCTGCAGTGGGCATGGCACATACCTCCCAATATTTAATGAAAGGAAAGAAGGATGAAGTTTCAGTGCGTACACCTGCATTTTTTTTTAATGTTAAAGGTCAGTGTCATTTGTACCTGGGATACTGACAGCCAATTTTATAGGTACAAATCATGATCAGTTTCTGCCCTTCAACTATGTTCATCACTCCTGAGCCCTGTGACACCAGATCCTTAGCTATTAGGTAATGGCTCCCCAGTTACGTGTAATGTTTACTGTTACCATGACATCGCTGTGAAGCATGCAGTGGCCCTGCACATGCGCGATGAACGTGCAGCGTGTCTGACGTGTCATCTGATGTGCTGGCGCCACCCGTCTCCCACGTGCCGAACTTAGGCTAAGGAAGCCTATCTATGAAACCTTATTGATGTATGTAAACATGACCATTATCTAGGACCTTATTATGGCATTCAGCTGTTGTTGTTTTTAATCTTTCTATATAGTTATTTTACGCACATTACCGTATGGCTGCAATATCACTGTATGAGTGAACCTATGATACATGGACCACTGATACTGATTTAAATGACCATAATCAACTTCTTTATGTTTTATTTTGTTTAATCATATAATTGCTTTATGACACATTATTGAATCAGTATTGTCATGATTATCTCCACATGTATATATACTTTCACACGGCTTGATACCTTCGCCTTATAGTGCTGGCCTAAAACGTTGCAGGGGAATAAGGCCCCTTTCACACGAGCGGGAGACTCGCATGTCTCCCGCAACGGATCTACAGGGCTGGACTCTGCACTGACAGGGATCGCAGAGCATTATATGCGATCCCTGTCCGTGCCGAGTCCAGCCCTGTAGATGCGTTGCGGGAGACATGCGAGTCTCCCGCTCGTGTGAAAGGGGCCTAAATTGGGTCCAACATGCTATTCGCTGACTACTGAAGTGCTGCCTCTTTTTTCCTTTATTTGGATATCCTAGTAGACGACCTGCCTAGAGTCTCAGAGGGATTGCACCCACAACTGACTGTGCTGCTGTTTATTTCTATTTAGTGTATATATACAGTGTGTAAATATATATATATATATATATAAATATATATATAGTTTTCCCCCTTGTAGTTATAATGACCCCCCCAGTTGTACCCATATTATATGGCTAGATAGCCTCCTATAGTTGTTATAATGGCCCACAGCTGTGTCCCCGTCCCCCCCAATCCTCTAGTGTCAGCATTATTAAAATAAAAAATAACATAAAACTCACCTCATCCATTTGAATGTGCTGTGACACTCTCTCCTCACTGGATGTACAGGACAGGACCAGCGTCCCCAGCATGATGATGTACCATATAGTAGGTCCTTGTGCATCCTGTGAGAAGCGAGTGTCGCGGCGCGTGCAAGTAGATGAGGTGTGTATTATTAATTTTTTTTATTTTAACTTCTGGGAGGCTATATTTTAGTGTACACGTTTTTAACAGCTGATAGACGGGTGCACTCCTGTCCAAGCGACTGTTAAAAACGGTCCCATTGATTTAATTTCTGTCGGAGATCCATTATTTTAGATGAAAAAGTTCTGCATGGATGACTAAAACTGACACGAAATGTGCAAAACTGAACATAACGAATGCTTAAAATACAGGATCCATTTTTTTGTTTTGTTTTTTTTGTTCTTCCGACAGATCAGAAGAACAGAAAAATAACGGTGATGTGAACCCGGCCTCAGCTAATGAAGTCGAGTGGTAGAGTGGCCAAACAAACACTATGTGGCTTGAATTATAGAGTTAGGGTACGGCCACACAATCAGGTTTACTGATGTAGGCTTGGAAGCCAAAATCAGGAGAAGATCATGAAAGGAGAGAAAGTATAAAAGACAGATGCGACTTCCCCCTATTCTGAATTCACCCCTGGTTTTTGCTTCCAAAATTACCTCAGGAAACCTGACCATGTGGCCGTACCCTTAAGGCATTTCAGCCGCACACATTGCAAACATAGAATCAAGCACACATCCTTGCAATCTCCATAGACTATTAGTCAAAACCAAACAGCTTATTGACTTTAATCGTGGCACTATAATAATATGCCACCTTTAGCATACGTCAGTTTGTGTAATTTCTGATCTAGATCAGGGATCAGCAACCTTCGGCACTGCAGCTTCTGGGAAACTACAACACCCAGCATGCAAAAATGCTCAGCAGTTCTTATAAAAAGTGAATGGAGCATTCTAGGAATTGTAGTTTAAGAACACCTTGAGTGCCGAAGTGTGCTGATCCCTGTTCTAGATGTTCCCTGGTGAAATGTGTGTGCTATTATTGTTGTGAAACTGTTGCATATAGGAGCAACACAAAGCAGTAGGTTATGCAGATCGATAATGCCAAGTTTAGAAACGCCTCCTGCCTAAGCAAACTGGAACGAAGATCAACACAGGAACTGTGCACCAGTAGCTTTGTGAGATGGGCTCCCATGGTCAAACAGCTGCACATAAACCAAAAATCACCAAGCTCTATTTCAGGTGTCGACCTCCACTCCTCTGACAGGATCGCGCAGCATTTTACTGATTTAGGGCTTGTGTGCACAGCCGTTGCCTGGCTGTAGCCATATTGCGGCCTGCATGCAATGGGCCCACAATACATGGGCACCGGCCGGGTGCACCCTGCATCACGGAGGCAGACCCATTCATTTGAATTGGTCCGCAATCCGGAAGATGCGGTGCGGAACAGAGGCAGGGAATGGAAGCCCAATAGATTTCAGGACTGTCAGGGTCACACAAAATTATTAGGGCTCATGCACACAAACATGTCCTTTCTGTTTTTTTTCTGGCCCATATGCAAAACCATTCACTTCAATGGGGCTGCAAAAAATGGAACTGACATTGTGTGCATTCCGTTTCCATATGTCCACATCCACATGACCATTGTGTGAAAAAAATTGAATATGTCCTATTATTGTCCACATTATGGACAAGGATAAGACCGTTCTATTAGGGGCAAGCCGTTTCATTCAGTAAAATATGGAGCGAACATGGTCGGTGTCTGTGTTTTGCGGATCCGCACTGCAAAACACCAAGGGTTGTATGCATGAGCCCTAAATCATTATAACTTTGTGCAATCCTGCCAGAGGAGCAGAGGCCAGAACTGGACCTGTCACACACTGTGAGTGTATTGCATCCAGCCCACTCATGTGTGCCTGTCCTAAAGCACACCGTCAATGGGCTCTGGAGGGATGACTCACGGTTCACTATTTTTTTATTTTTATTTTTTATCTGATGCTTGGAAAATGTGCTGATCCAAGGCATCAATATGAATATATAAAATATGTATGTTTACTGGACTACAACATGTTTCAGCATCCAACTTATACGGAATGCCAAAACATATTGTAGTCTAATAAACATACATATTTAACGTATTCCGCACTTGAACAGCAGCTGATGTTTCTGACAAGTTCTGAAAAGTGTTGTGTCTGGATTCGCACAAGCAGTGAAGGTTAGCATGTATCTCACCGACCTGTTTTACCGCTATACTTATTGTACAATACTATGTATGGGAGCACCCAGATCCCACAACTGCCCATGTGGCTGAATGGTGACAAATTTCGGGTTTTCCTTGGCTGTAAGCCATAATCATCAACATTAACAGAAATAAACACTTGAAAAAGTTCACTCTGTTTGTAACGACTCTAAATAATATATGGGGTTCACTTTTTGAATTGAATTACTGAAAAAAACAACTTTTTTAATGATATTCTAATTTATTGAGATGCACTTGTGTGTGTATATATATATATTCTGAAATTGAACTTTGAGGGTTCTGTTTAGGAGGCTTGGCATATATTAGGTAACTGTGACTGTAGAAACTCCTGCTTTTTTCTGCAACACAAATTGGCACTATTTTAACCACTTCCCTACCACCGTACCACTAAATACATCGGCGGTAGGATCTTTAAAAATGGTGCCTGCCGCAGAGTGGGGCAGGCCACATAACTTCCCATGTCTGCTGTTTCACACAACAAACACCTGCGGCTAATGTCAGACATCAGCAGCATTAGTTGAAACAAAGTACAGCACAGGACTCAAAGTACAGCACGCCTCTCGGCATGTTTGCTGTGCTGCGGCCGGTACTCTTTATAACTCATTATAGTGAATGGGGACAGAGCGTAGTTCCGGCCCCACACGTGCCCTAGTGGCAGCACGGATCCGACAGGCTGTTTACCCGTGGGAACAGCCTGCCAGATCCCCGTGCCACCAGTGTGAAAGTAGCCTAAAAAAACGGATCTCAGACGGAAATGGCTAAAACGGATGACAAATATGCATAACTGATGCACAGGATCCTGTTTTTTGGGGTTATTTTCTGTTCATCTAACTAATCAGAAGAACTGAGAATGAAACGGTGATGTGAACTCTTCCTTATTTTCAAACTGACAGAAGAGAAATAATCTCGCAAGTTACCATAGTTTCCTTTTAGTGCTGCTCATAACTCATGCTCTGTCAGAGAACAAAGGTGAGAGCAGAAAAGAAATAGGAGTCAAAAAAAAGAAAAAGACAAGGCAGTGGAACTGCACTTTGTGATACATTGTGTAAATCTGTGAGAAGCAAGCATCATGTCCTCAGCTGCCCTCAGTGCAGTTATCGTGCTGCATGTGACAGGTTGTGCTTCCCCCGACATTGCTGTGCTCCCTCTGGACGGTCAGGTCAGTTTAGGAAGCAAGTCGACAGTGACTGTCCAGCACAACCCTGTGTTCAGCATAATGAAGATATGAAGCTCCCTGTGGTGAAGGGGAGGCCTGCTAAAATTCACCCAGAAGCTCTTGCCAGGATTAGAGGATTTTGGATCCCTTCACTGTCGGAGAACCCACATGCATCTGGAGGCAAATGAAACACTGATTAAAATGGCTCTTAAAGTCCTTGGGGCTAATGTCTTGCCATGTGCTTTATAGCTTTACAAAGCAATGCACTGTTTTATTGTTATCTCATCAATTGAAGATGTCTTCAGAAAAGTTCTGCCAGATCATCTGAAAAAGGTGAAATATATAAAATTTACATGTGAAAGTTCACAACTGATATGATGTAGATTTGAAAATCAGAAGCACACCGTAAAATCTGTGTGATATTTTTCTGCAGCAAATGAATGGAGTTTATATGAGACCGGTCCACCTAAGTGGTATCTAAGTAGAAGAATCATGGGTGCCTCCTCCACATGGAGGGTACGGCAACATGGTCAGGTTTCCTGATGCAGTTTTGGAAGCCAAAACCAGGAGTGAATTCAAAAAAGAGAAGTTATATCTGTCCTTTATACTTTCTCTCCTTTTATAATCCACTCCTGATTTTGGATTTCAAAGCCGTATGCAGAAACCTGATCGTGTGGTCGTACCATCAAGGGACTGTTTAGGATTGAACTATAGGGGGACGTAGGAAAATTGTTTAGTTATCATTAGCAACCAATTCAGTTGATCCTTTCATTTTCCAAAGGAGCTTTGAAAAATGAAACATGGAATCTGGTTGGTTGTTAATGGCAACTAGGCCAGTTTTCTTTAGCTCCAGTTTTGATACCTCCCCACAGATACAGTGACACAGAGGCAGTTCATGCCCATTCTAGTGAATAGCACCTGTTCTCAATACTAGCATATTGACAGGAATTATTATATCTGTTATTTTAGTTTATTAGGCCCTCAGATCATAATGTAACAATACTTTTATATGTCCAGGGTTATGAATAAGGGATTACCGTCATGATATATATAGTTGTGCAGCGGTAAACATATGATTAATGACCTATCCTTGGATAGGTCATTGTCAAAATAAGATGCATGGGGGTCCGACTCCCAGCGCCCTTGCTTATTTGAAGGGGTCTCAGTTCTCTTTCAAGTGCTGCGGCCTCTTCTCAGAATACCAAGCACCGTACCTTATATAGTGAAGACTGAGATTGGCATTGCAGCTCAGCCCCATTCACGTAAAGGGGAATGATCTGCATAAAGACTGTGTGATCAGTGACCCCTGCAAACAGGTAATACGCAGGGTTTTCAGAACTCGGGCCCCTACGATAAGATATTGATGACCTGTATAGTAATTGAAGAAACGGGAAGTCTCTGTGTAGAGCAGCTAAATGAGATGAAATAATCGAGGTGAACTGCAGTAATTACTCACTATTATTGTATTACTGGTGAGATAAACAGGCAAAATAGCGTGCAAACAGAAATGTAATGCTTCACTAAGGTAAACAATGGGAAACGCGAACTGGAAATTGGTGCTCTAAGGATAATAGTAAACCACGAGCGTTGTATAGCACAAATTTAATTAACTCATCCATCACTGTCCATTCATATTAATATCAGAAACAATTGCTAACTGCTTGTTCTATTACGAGGTCAGAATTATGACATATCCCAGATTAACACTTTTACCACATGAATAAAACAGTGGTGCAGTCCAAAGAGGGCCTTCAGTAATGATTACTGTGAGTGTACTGGCAGGAGGTTCACTACTGTAGAGGAGGCACTATGGGGGCAGCAATACTGTAAAGGGAGCAAAACTACTGTATTTGGGTACTAAGATGGCATTCTACTGTGTGGGGACACTAAGGAGGAATATCTACTGTTTGGGGGCACCATGGAGGCATTCTACTGTGGGGGGCACTAAGCATACTGTAAACACTTGACTTCTCCTCCTGTCCACCTAGCCTTTTATTTTCATGTTTTTTACATAACTGAGTGGGTGGGGGGTTGTATGGTAAATGTGGGCAGTCTTGACTAGCCATGGGAGAGGTGGGTTTCATGGAAGCTGCTCAGGGAGTAGGTGTTCAGAAATTTGGAATGGATCCCAGCTTTTTGTAGTTACACCCCTAAATAGGGGGGTCTATTTCTAAAATATATTTCATTGTGAGTTTGAGTGTAAATCCAAGTTTCTTTAAAAACCATTGCTGAAAAACAATTACAATACAATACACAGTTAGGCCCTTGCACACGACCGTATGCGCTCCGAAACATATGGTCCCTGAGCGGGCCTTTTGTCCCGGAGCGGCATAGATCGTGTGCATGGGAGCGCACTGCATCATAGATGACAATGATGCTGTGTACGTCGGGTCGCCCGCGGGGTCATTGTCCTGCACTCATAAGATCATATGAGTGCGGGACAATAGCCACGCGGGCGGCCCGACATGCGCAGCATCATTGTAATCTATGATGCTGTGCGCTCCCATGCGCATGATCTATGCCGCTCCGGGACAAAAGGCCCGCTCACGGACCATATGTCTCAGAGCGCATATGGTTGTGTGCAAGGGCCCTTAGGGTGTATGGATGACACGGGCTAATGAGATGGGCCCGCACTATCCATGGTGGTGGTCAGCTGTGACATACATAGACATGCAAATGGCAGTAGTTCAGGGTAACAGATTCAAACTTCTTATAACTCTGACCTAAGGCCTCATACATACGATTGTATTTATTTTGCCTTTTGCAAACTACACAAAATACGGATAGAGACTGTGTGTGTGCTGCATTTTTTGCAGGCGCAATGGAAGAAATGCCGATTCTTGTATGCAAAATGAACAAGAATAGGACATGTTCTGTAATTTGCAGGAGGGATACGGACCTGTTGTCTGCATTTTTTACGATCCCATAAAAATGAATGGTTCCACATCCAAACAGAAAAAAAGTACAAATCGGACGTGGACCAAAAATATAGTCATGTGCATGAGGCCTAATGCAATAGTGGCACATATCACTGATCATGATCATATCTTTTACAAAATAACAAATCTCCAAAGGGAGTAAACTGCATATAGTTCTTGATGTCATGATAACAATCTCAACAAAAAAGCAATCAGGTATGGGGGTCCCTAGAGTTGGAGCACCCCTACTCTGAGGTCCCCCATCCCTGATTTCTTTTTTGTTGAGATTGTCATCATGACATCAAAAGCTGTATGCAGTTTACTCCCTTTGGGTATCAGTGATTTGCTAATGCAACAGTCTCAACCTCTAGTACATGAACGTGTACCCCAGGGGTACATACTGTGCCTTCCAGGCAATTCTGTGTTATTTACAGATGGAACACTGTGTGATAGATTTTGAGGTGCTTTGGTGTAATTTGATAAAGTAGCGGGTACTTGGTTTGGAAACATTTAGACATTGTGCCACCATTTGCTAAATTGTTTTATATTTCAGAGGATAAGAATTATTATTCGACAGAAGCATACTGGAAACTAGGAGAATGAAGTATGTAAGGCTGTAGCAGAATAGAAGTACAAGTTTTGGGTAAATTTCCAGCTAAGCACTACAAGCACTACATGCAGTGCATGCACTTGAATGGAGTTGCTGTATGTGTAGGAGTGATCCTGTTTATTCACATAATTAACAATTCTGTAGAATTGTAAATACCTTCAAGGGGTTAAAATGGTTTTCCAAGATGGATAGGTCGTCAATATCTGATTGGAGGAGGTCCGAAACCCAGGACCCCCGCTCCTGTGAGCGCTGCTGCTTTACCAATCACATCGTCATACATTGAATGGGGCTGAGCTGTGCCCAGGCCACGTGATCAATGAACGTATTGTCACTGGCCTAGGAAAAGCAGAAAGAAGGCAGCGTTGCTCCCAGCAGTGCTGGTGCTTTCTGAAACAGCTGATTGGCAGGGATCCTGGGTGTCGGACCCCTACTAATCAGATACTGATGACCTATCCAGAGGATTGGCTCATCAGTAATGACATTTCGGAAAACCTCTTTAAAGGAAAATTTGGTACGTTTCTTATGGACTAAAATACCAAATAGGGCCATATTGTGTCTGAGGAAAGTCACAGCTACAGACAGTGATTGGTGAGCAGTCAAGAGGGGCCAGGTAGTAGAGACCGGAGGGGCCACGCTGTGATGTGTCAGAATGAGAGAAGCAGAAGATTGGTGATATATGAATTTTAATTTTTTTTATTTTTACAACATTCTGTATTGTGGCTAGAGAGCCACTTTAAGTCACACCACTGGTCTAGCAGCAGTGGTACCATGTGGGATAATCTACTGACACCTATATATTGAAGGGACTTTACTAGCGCCATTTATCATGGCACTCTGCTGCACTGTTAGGCCCCATTCACACGACCGTATGTATTCCGTGATCCGTATAAAAACGGAACGGAAGACATGCGGAAAGTCTTCCGTAGTGTTCTGCATTTTTGCGGACCCATTGACTTTAATGGGGCTACGGACGTGATTTTGCGGCCAAGTATAGGACATGTTTCATTTTTTTTGCGGGAGAACTTCCGTAATATACGGATGCGGAATGCACACGGTGTGCATTCCGCATTTTTTTTTCTCCTATGGAAAAATGAATGGGTCCGTATGGTTCCGCATCTTATCCGCAAAAATGCGGATAAGATGCGGAAATGTACATACGGTCGTGTGAATGGGGCCTTAATGAGGGGTTCACACTGCTTGAATTGGTTATGAGGGTCATGATCATGGGGTCACTGCTACAGCTGTTTTGGGGACCACTGAACTGGCAGGTTGCTTGACAGGTTGCATGTGTTTTTTAAAGGACATGAAAGATAAGTGGAAAATAAAAAAGTTAGAGATGCTACAGTTTATATTTTCCAGTATTAATTAAAGGGGAAGCTTTATTTTAAAGGGGTTGTATGAAGTTAGTAAAACATGGCTGCTTACTTCCAGGAACAGTGCTATCCACGTCCAAGGGTTGTGCCTGGCACTGCAGCATTTATGAAGTGAATGGGACTGAGCTGCAATGTCTGACACAACCATGGGCCAAAGTGGTGCTGTTCTGGAAGCAGCCTCGTTTTTCTAACCTCATACAACCCTTTTAAAGGGTACATGTCACCTAGAAAATGCATATTAAACCGTCAGCATTACCTTATTGTCGTCTGTATTATGATTCCAAAGCTGTTTGTTTCTTTGCTGTTTGATGTGCCAAAAGTCTTTTATTCACTGCCCGTTCTATGTAAATTGTGGTCTTGAAGTCAAGAGGGCAGAGGCTTTCTCACTTGAAGTCAAGCTTACTGCGCCCAATTTCCCACCCCTTAGCATTTGATTGATAGTTCTCATTTCCTCAATGTAAACACAAAATTCATAGATGAAACCAAAGCGATATGAAAGCCGATTTTGGAGATACCACAATACTTACCAAATCAAAAACAATTGGACTCCTAAAATACAGTTTATTAGATATACATTAAAATATAGTAACAGTAACAGTTTATAACAGTTTATAAGGCCGAAAATAGACATCTGTCCATCCAGTTCGGCCTGTTTTCCTATAAGTTGATCCAGAGGAAGGCAAAAAAAACCCCTGTGAGGTAGAAGCCAATTTTCCCCACTTTAGGGGGAAAAAAATTCCTTCCCGACTCCAATCAGGCAATCAGAATTACTCCCTGGATCAACGACCCATCTCTAGTAAGTATAACCTGTAATATTATTACCCTCCAGAAATACATCCAGGCTCCTCTTGAACTCTTTTAGTGAACTTACCATCACCACCTCCTCAGGCAGAGAGTTCCATAGTCTCACTGCTCTTACCGTAAAGAATCCTCTTCTATGTTTGTGTACAAACCTTCTTTCCTCCAGACGCAGAGGACGTCCCCTCGTCACAGTCACAGTCCTGGGGATAAATAGATCATGGGAGAGATCTCTGTACTGACCTCTGATATATTTATACATAGTTATTAGATCTCCCCTCAGTCGTCTTTTTTCTAAAGTGAATAACCCTAATTTTGATAATCTTTCTGGGTACTGTAGTCCACTCATTCCAGTTATTACTTTAGTTGCCCTCCTCTGAACCCTCTCCAGCTCTGCTATGTCTGCCTTGTTCACAGGAGCCCAGAACTGTACACAGTACTCCATGTGTGGTCTGACTAGTGATTTGTAAAGTGGCAGGACTATGTTCTCATCACGGGCATCTATGCCTCTTTTGATGCACCCCATTATCTTATTGGCCTTGGCAGCAGCTGTCTGACACTGGTTTCTGCAGCTTAGTTTGCTGTTCACTAAAATTCCTAGGTCCTTTTCCATTTCAGAGTTACCTAATATTTTACCATTTAGTATGTACTGGTAACATAGTAACATAGTTTATAAGGCCAAAAAAAGACATCTGTCCATCCAGTTCGGCCTGTTTTCCTACAAGTTGATCCAGAGGAAGGCAAAAAAACCCTGTGAGGTAGAAGCCAGTTTTCCCCACTTTAGGGAAAAAAATTCCTTCCCGACTCCAATCAGGCAATCAGAATTACTCCCTGGATCAACGACCCCTCTCTAGTAACTATAACCTGTAATATTATTACCCTCCAAAAATACATCCAGGCTCCTTTTGAACTCTTTTAGTGAACTTACCATCACCACCTCCTCAGGCAGAGAGTTCCATAGTCTCACTGCTCTTACCGTAAAGAATCCTCTTCTATGTTTGTGTACAAACCTTCTTTCCTCCAGACGCAGAGGATGGCCCCTCGTCACAGTCACAGTCCTGGGGATAAATAGATCGTGGGAGAGATCTCTGTACTGACCTCTGATATATTTATACATAGTTATTAGATCTCCCCTCAGTCGTCTTTTTTCTAAAGTGAATAAGCCTAATTTTGATAATCTTTCTGGGTACTGTAGTCCACCCATTCCAGTTATTACTTTAGTTGCCCTCCTCTGAACCCTCTCCAGCTCTGCTATGTCTGCCTTGTTCACAGGAGCCCAGAACTGTACACAGTACTCCATGTGTGGTCTGACTAGTGATTTGTAAAGTGGCCAGGACTATGTTCTCATCACGGGCATCTATGCCTCTTTTGATGCAGCCCATTATCTTATTGGCCTTGGCAGCAGCTGTCTGACACTGGTTTCTGCAGCTTAGATTTCTGTTCACTAAAATTCCTAGGTCCTTTTCTATGTCAGAGTTACCCAATATTTTACCATTTAGTATGTACTGGTGACTTGCATTATTCCTTCCCATATGCATAACTTTACATTTGTCAGTGTTAAACCTCATCTGCCACTTCTCTGCCCAAGCCTCCAGTCTATCCAGATCCATCTGTAGCAGTGTACTGTCCTCTTCTGTGTTAATTACTTTACACAGTTTAGTGTCATCTGCAAAAATTGATATTTTACTGTGCAAGCCTTCTACAAGATCATTAATAAATATATTGAAGAGAATAGGGCCCAATAATGACCCCTGTGGTACCCCACTAGTTACAGTGACCCAATCTGAGTATGTACCATTAATAACCACCCTCTGTTTTCTATCAAAAAGATAGCTTTTTGAATGACAATTGGAAGGTTATTATATTATGGTCACTATTTCCCAGGTGTCCCCCGACCTGCACATCTGTTGTTCTGTCAGGTCTATTGTTTAATACTAAGTCCAGTATGGCCGTCCCTCTAGTCGGGTCCTGAACCAGTTGGGAAAGGTATTGTCTTTGGTTATTTCCAAGAACCTGTTTCCTTTATGAGATCTACAGGTTTCAGTTTTCCAGTCTATATCTGGGTAGTTGAAATCCCCCATAATAACGACCTCATTATGATTTGCCACCTCGTCTATTTCGTTTAGAAGTAGATTTTCTATGGGCTCTGGTATACTAGGGGGTTTATAATAAACTTCTATTAGTATTTTATTATTGTTTTTGGCTCCATTTATTTCTACCCACAGTGACTCCACATCGTCATGTCCCTCACTTATAACTTGCATTATTCCTTCCCATATGCATAACCTTACATTTGTCAGTGTTAAACCTCATCTGCCACTTCTCTGCCCAAGCCTCCAGTCTATCCAGATCCATCTGTAGCAGTGTACTGTCCTCTTCTGTGTTAATTACTTTACACAGTTTAGTGTCATCTGCAAAAATTGATATTTTACTGTGCAAACCTTCTACAAGATCATTAATAAATATATTGAAGAGAATAGGGCCCAATACTGACCCCTGTGGTACCCCACTAGTGACAGTGACCCAATCTGAGTATGTACCATTAATAACCACCCTCTGTTTTCTATCACTGAGCCATTTACTCACCCACATACAGACATTTTCTCCCAGGCCAAGCATTCTCATTTTATATACTAACCTTTTATGTGGTACAGTGTCAAATGCTTTGGAGAAGTCCAGATATACAACATCCATTGATTCGCTGCGGTCTAGTCTAGAACTTACCTCCTCATAGAAACTGATTAAATTGGTTTGACATGACCGATCCCTCATGAAGCCATGCTGATATGGAGTAATTTGCTTATTTTCATTGAGGTACTCCAAGATAGCATCTCTTAGAAAACCCTCAAACAGTTTACCCACGACAGATGTTAAACTTACCGGCCTATAGTTCCCGGGCTCTGTTTTTGGACCATTTTTGAATATTGGCACCACATTTGCTATGCGCCAATCCTGTGGAACACTCCCTGTCAGTATAGAGTCCTTAAATATCAGAAATAAGGGTCGAGCGATTACATTACTTAATTCTCTTAGGATACGTGGGTGTATGCCATCCGGTCCTGGCGATTTGTCTATTTTAATCTTTTTTAGACGTCGCTGTACTTCCTCCTGGGTAAGACAGGGCACTTTTAATGGGGAATTTACTTTTATATTCTGCATTTCATCTGACAGTTTATTTTCCTCAGTGAATACAGTGGAGAAAAAGATATTTAGT
Source organism: Rhinella marina (assembly GCA_900303285.1). Taxonomy (NCBI): domain Eukaryota; kingdom Metazoa; phylum Chordata; class Amphibia; order Anura; family Bufonidae; genus Rhinella; species Rhinella marina. The sequence goes on from ONZH01029035.1 coordinate 40,347, forward strand.
AGCTTTGCTTTCTCCTCATCGCTCTCTGCAACTCCCCCCTCATTACTCTGTAAGGGGCCGACACCTTCAGGTTTATACTTTTTACCATTTATATAATTAAAGAACATTTTAGGGTTAGTTTTACTCTCTTTGGCGATTAATCCTCGGCCTCTAGTTTGGCTGTTTTTATTTGTCTTTTACATATTCTATTTTTTTCCTTGTAGTTTTTCAATACTTCCTCACTCCCCTCCTGTTTTAGTGATTTAAATGCTTTCTGTTTGTCATTTATTGCTTTCTTTACAGCTCTATTTATCCACATTGGTTTTTTCTTGTTCCTTAACCTTTTATTCCCATAAGGTATGTACCTCTCACAATTAGATATTAGGATGTTTTTAAAAATATCCCATTTTGTGGCTGTATTTTTATTTTTGAGGACTTTGTCCCAGTTAGTTAGGCCTATGGCCTCTCTTAGTTGGCTAAATTTTGCTTTTTTGAAGTTTGGTATTTTTGTTCCTCCCTGAAGAAACGCTCTTTTGAATGACAGTTGGAAGGTTATTATATTATGGTCACTATTTCCCAGGTGTCCCCCGACCTGCACATCTGTTGTTCTGTCAGGTCTATTGGTTAATACTAAGTCCAGTATGGCCGTCCCTCTAGTCGGGTCCTGAACCAGTTGGGAAAGGTAATTGTCTTTGGTTATTTCCAAGAACCTGTTTCCTTTATGAGATGTACAGGTTTCAGTTTTCCAGTCTATATTCGGGTAGTTGAAATCCCCCATAATAACGACCTCATTATGATTTGCCACCTTGTCTATTTCGTTTAGAAGTAGATTTTCTATGGGCTCTGGTATATTAGGAGGTTTATAATAAAGTCCTATTAGTATTTTATTATTGTTTTTGGCTCAGTTTATTTCTACCCACAGTGACTCCACATCTTCATGTCCCTCACTTATATCTTCCCGCAGTGTGGGCTTTAGACAGGACTTTACGTAAAGGCAAACCCCTCCCCCTCTCCGGTTTTTGCGATCCTTTCTAAACAGACTGTAACCCTGTACATTGACTGCCCAGTCATAGGTATCCCAAAAGAAACAAAAAATAACTTAGTAAACCTAGGACTAACCCTAGAATGCCCTAAGGTAGGCCCTTTGCCCAGGGATACCCCCAGAAGGTAGGGATACTCTGTCCCCGTACCTAACCTACAAACCCTAAATAACCCTAAGGCTAGAAAGGGTACATAGGTAAAAAAGATGAAAGATGATAAAACAACCCCTACGCGTTTCGCCCCACTTGGGGCTCCTCAGGGGGAGATATATAAGGTAACAAGAAAGGTTCTTTTTAGCAATTGAAAGGTTACCATAAGGCACAGAAATAATACCGAATTTCAACTGGGGTGTTTATATACTTGCCACTTTAGCCAATGTGTAGAACCTAGAGGTGAATCAGAAACAATTCCACTAAACTTCTACTTCAGATAAAAGACAGATAATGAAGTTGGCTGAATATGATTACTTACATTGGTGGCAGTGTGGTGATGCAAATCTCCCAGTTGGCGCTGTGCATGTGCGTGCCAGCACCATTCGGGGTTTAACCCCTTGAGGACAGAGCCCATTTTGGCCTTAATGTCTGGGCCAAATTTTTGAATTCTGACATGTGTCACTTTATGTGGTAATAACTTTGGAACGCTTTTACTTATCCAGGCCATTCTGAGATTGTTTTCTCGTGACACATTGTACTTCATGACAGTCATAAATTTGAGTCAATATATTTCACCCTTATTTATGAAAAAATCCCAAATTTACCAAAAATTCGGAAAAATTTCCAAATTTCCAAATTTCAATTTCTCTACTTTCAAAATACACTGTAATACCTCCAAAAATACTTATTATTTTACATTCCCCATATGTCTACTTTATGTTGGCATCATTTTGTAAACGTCATTTTACTTTTTTAGGACGTTAGGAGCTTAAAAGTTTAAAAGCCATTTTTCAAATTTTCACAAAATTTTCCAAAACCATTTTTTTTTAGCACCAATGCAGATATAAAGTGATTTTGAGGGGCTTACATAATGAAACCCACCATAAATGACCCCATTTTAGAAACTACACCCCTCAAATTATAAAAAACTGCTGTTACAAAACTTTGTTAACCCTTGAGGTGTTCCACAAGAATTAATGGAAAATGGAGGTGAAATTTCAAAATTTCACTTTTTCGTAGATTATTCATGTTAATATTTTTTTTCTTGCAACATAGCAAGGGTTAACAGCAAACTAAACCTCAATTTACATTGCTCTGATTCTGCAGTTTACAGAAATACCCCATATGTGGTGGTAAACGTCTCTATGGGTTTGTGGCAGTGGTCAGAAGGAAAGGAGCGCCATACGGATTTTGGAGGCAAAATTTGCTAGAATAGTTTTTAGGCACCATTTTGTAATTGAGAGACCCTGACGCACCCCTACAGTGGAAACCCTCATAAAGTGACCCCATTTTTGAAACTACACCCTACAAAGAATATATTAAGGGGGGTACTGGCCACTTTGACCCCCTAAGCATTTTACGGAATTTGGAAACACTTGGCCGTGAAAATGAAAATTTTTTTTCTTCCAATAAAATGTTGCTTTAGCCCCAATTTTTTTTATTTGCATAAGGGGTAACAGGAGAAAAGCCCCCCATAATTTGTTACCCATTTTCTCCTGAATACGGCAACACCCCATATGTGGTGGTAAACTGCTGTGGGGGTACATGGCAGGACTCAGAACAGAAGGAGCGCCATATGGATTTTACAACACAGATTTTGATGGAGTGGTTTGCGGGAGCCATTGATTTTTATTTTTTTGAGCTATTGTCTTATGTGGGGGCTCATTTTTTGCAGGATGAGGTGAGGTTTTCATTGGTACCATTTTGGGGTAAATACGCCTTTTTGATCGCCTGCTATTACACTTTTTGTGAGGGAAGAGGGAAAAAAATGGCTATTTTGGCATAGTTTTTTAAAAAAAAATTTTTACAGCATTCGCCTGGGGGGCCATCTCATGTAATATTTTTATAGAGCAGGTTGTTACGGACGCAGCGATACCCAATATGTCCAACTTTTTTATTGTTGGAAAGTTTTACACATTAGATGCATTTTTGAACAGAATAAAATATTTTTTTTGTGTTGCCATTTTCAGAGAGCCATATTTTTTTCAGTTTTCGGGCGATTGTCTCAGGTAGGGTACAGTTTTTGCGGGACAAGATGACGGTTGAATTGATACCATTTTGGGGTAAATATGCCTTTTTGATCGCCTGCTATTACACTTTTTGTGAGGGAAGAGGGAAAAAAATGGCTATTTTGGCATAGTTTTTAAAAAAATTTTTTTACAGCATTCGCCTGGGGGGCCATCTCATGTAATATTTTTATAGAGCAGGTTGTTACGGACGCAGCGATACCCAATATGTCCAACTTTTTTATTGTTGGAAAGTTTTACACCTTAGATGCATTTTTGAACAGAATAAAATATTTTTTTTGTGTTGCCATTTTCAGAGAGCCATATTTTTTTCAGTTTTCAGGCGATTGTCTCAGGTAGGGTACAGTTTTTGCGGGACAAGATGACGGTTGAATTGATACCATTTTGGGGTAATTACGCCTTTTTGATCGCCTGCTATTACACTTTTTGTGAGGGAAGAGGGGAAAAAATGGCTATTTTGGCATAGTTTTTTAAAAAATTTTTTTACAGCATTCGCCTGGGGGGCCATCTCATGTAATATTTTTATAGAGCAGGTTGTTACGGATGTGGCGATACCTAACATGTTCATGTATTGTGTGTTTTTTTTATTTTTAATCAATTTTTTTAACTTTTTTTTTTAACTTTTTTTTTTAAAACTTTTTTTTTTCCACTTTCTGGACTCAGATCCACTTGGTTCTTCAAGAACCAGTGGGTCTGGTATTTTACAATACACTGCAGTACACTGTATAGTGTACTGCAGTGTATTTTCTTATAGCCTGTTCAAGCTCCTGCCTTTAGCAGGAGCTTGAACAGGCTTTCATGGCAAGCCAGACGAAAGCGTCTGGTTGCCATGGTAACCATCGGGACGCTGCCACAGCAGAGCAGCGTCCCGATGGAAGGGAGAGGGAGCTTCCTCCCTCTCATCTGCCCACACCATCGGCGCTGCCAGCGCACCGCAGCGCCGATGGGAGAGGGAGGGAGCGCTCCCTCCCTGTTAACCCCTTCCATACAGCGGTCCCTACGAACCGCGGCATGGAAGGGGTTAAACTGCTGACATCGGTGCCAGCACCGATGTCAGCAGTTTCAAGCAGAGTATCAGCTGTATGCTGATACTCTGCTTGAATAACTCTCGGCCATTCAGAAAAATTATTGCGGGCGGCACTCGCGGCAGCCGCCCGCACATTGGAAGTCTCCCCCCCGCCGCCCATCTGCCCACCCATCTGCCCACCCATCTGCCCACAGCCAATCAGGGGGCGGGGGGGACACCCTGACCCCCCCCTAACCCCTGACACTCGGCGGGGATTCGCTAGAATAGCGCTATCCCCGCCGAGTACACGGAGCCTGCTGTGAATGGCTGGTCTGAATAGACCAGCCATTCACAGCGATCGCCATTATGGGGGGTGCACGGCACCCCCGAGGCCTTCACTATGGATGGCTGGCTGTGTCTAACAGCCGCCATCAAAGCATGTTAACCCCGCTGCACTGAGCAGCGGGGGTTAACATGCATGACGTACCGGTACGCCCTGTTGCGCTAAGTACCTAGCGCCCATGACGTACCGGTACGTCCATTGTCGCCAAGGGGTTAAATAGCTGCATCACAACCTGTTTACGGCCCCCCTGGATGACGTGTGTTCCGGTCCTTGGAACGCAAGATAAAGCGTACGAAGTTGCGGGAAATCTGTACACATGTTCAAGCTGGAAAAAACGTACGCAATGGCTAAATTGCGGCCCTATTATTAGCATGTGTTCCAGTCACTGAAACATACGCCAAATGCGTACCAAATTGCGAGTAGTCTGTACGCATAACTAAGATAAAGAAAGTTAACTTGAACCAGAGTACAAGCCTAACCACAGTATGGGATCAACAACTCATACAAATAATTACGTCACTGAATGCCCAGGTGTAACCCAATGTTATCGGTAAATAAAGATAGTGTGATAAAATGAAATTAGATAAGGTGAAGAATTCCTTTACCTATTCACAGACGGGCACTTCTTTTTGCCCATGGCCAGATGAAGCACAGGGAGTTAATAACTCAAGATCAGAAGGAGTTATTCAATAATTCTTAGTTAGATAAAGCAGATATAGGTAAGTCTCTCATTGAGACCAAGGGGCGACTGAGATCGAAAGTGGTAAATCCACTCCGTTTCCTTTTGTTAACCAATCCCAATCGCCCCTTCTGGGAGAGCGTAAGACCAGTTGTATAACTGCAAAACGTGCAACCTTCGTATCACCATCATGACAGCTATTAAAATGATTTACTACTGGGGTGTCCCGTTTGTCTTTAATGTCATTGATCTGTTCAAGTACCCGCCTCCTCAATTCTCGAGAGGTTTTTCCAATGTAGTCCATGGGGCACGGGCACTGACATATATATATATAACCCCCGTACTCTTACAATTAATAAAATCTTTTATCGGATAGGAAACATGGGTAACTGAACACCTCACTTCTTTTGTATTCTGAAGGAAGGGACATGCCTTGCACGTTCCACACTTGAAAACCCCAGAGGGCTTCCTGTCTAGCCAGGTTCCTTCTTTTTTCGGTGCAGTATAGAGGCTATGTACCAGGTGGTCTTTTAGACTTTGCGATATGTAACTTGGGGATAGGGGGCTATAGCGTTTTTAACATCAGGGTCCATCAGTAAAATGGCCCAAAATTTACCAAGAATGTTTTTGACATCTTTATTTGCCACATCAAAGGTTGAAATAAGTCTGATCGTTGAAGACTTACCCAGTCCCCGTGATCAAGGTGTAAAGAGATCGCCCCTGTTTCGTGCCGCCGCATCTCTAAATGCGTTTCCCAGTACCTCTTTAGGATACCCTCTTATGCAAAGCCGATGTCGAAGTCGTTTAGATTGATGTAAAAAGGCCTCGTGATCAGAGCAGTTCCTACGAATACATAAAAACTGCCCTTTTGGGATGCCTCGCTTCAGAGTATAAGGACGGTAGCTATCCCAGTAAAGAATATTTTTCGTAGCCGTCGGTTTGCGAAAAATCCTGCTAACAAGGCGGTTATCTCGTATTTGTACAGTCAAATCCAAAAAGGTCAGAGAACTATTATCGATCACTGAGGTGACATAGATACCGATATCATTATCATTAAGAACTGACATAAATTCATCAAACTTATTAGTACTGCCTGTCCAAATTAAGAACACATCGTCGATGTAGCGTGACCAAAAAGCCACATCGACATTCCATTCAGTTAATCGATCAGAGAAAACAATGGAGTCCTCCCACCAGCCTAGGAGGAGGTTAGCATATGATGGGGCACAGGGACTGCCCATGGCCGTCCCCCTGAGCTGGTGGTAAAAGACTCCATTGAACACAAAGTAATTGTAAATGTGAACAATAAAAGATCAAGTACAAACTGATTATGTTTATAAAAATGGATACCACGAGTACTCAAGAAATAAGCGACAGCTTGAATTCCTCTATCATGTGGTATAGACGTATAGCGCAATTCAACGTCAATACTAGCCAATGTGGATCACGGATCCAATAAAAGATATTCAATTTTACGTAAAAAGTCCATACTGTCTCGGGTGTGGGATGGTAGGGAGGTGACAAAACCACATAGGGTCTTGTCAAGATATACCCCACAATGATGTGTTAAAGATCCCACACCCAAGACAATGGGACGACCCTTTAGGGGCTGTAGCCCCTTGTGAATTTTAGGGAGTGTGTAAAACGTGGCAACTTGTGGTGCAGTAGGAAGTAAATAATTAAATTCCACTTCATCAATTACTTTCTCTTTTAAGCCTCTGACCAAGATCTCTTTAAGAGAAGCCAAGAACATAGCAGTAGGATCTGACGTAAGAAATTGAGCTGCTGAAAACTAGCTTACAGCGGTGGGGAACAATGCACAGGCAAGGGAATGGTGGGGACATGGCACATGCACGAGACTATGTTCTGGAGTACGGCATTGAGGGAATGAACTGTCAATTAAATGCTAAGGGGTGGGAAATTCATCTGTCAGCAAAGTTGTACCTACAGTATGGAGCTGGCTGACCTGTTGAATGTGGATTTGGCAGCTGAAGGCATCTCTGTTGGTCCCATGTTCATATGTGCCCGCATTGATGACAAAAATTAAGTTTTAATGTACGCAAATGAGCCTCTAGGAGCAAAGGGGGCATTGCCTTTACACCTAGAGGCTCAGCTCTGTCTGCAACTGTCCCATCCTCGCACTTTGGAGAAGTCAGGGCAAGGCCTGATGACGTTTTCACTGCCTGGCCCTGTCAAGTGGAGAGGAGACAACAATTGCAGAGAAAGCCGAGTCTCTTGGAGTAAAGGCAACACACCCATTGCTCCTAGGGGCTCATTTGCATATATAAAAACATAATTTTTCTCAGCAATGTGGGCACATATGAACATGGGACCAACATAGATGCCCTCAGCTGCAAAGTGCACATGCAGCAGGTCAGCCAGTTTCATAGGTACAAGTCTGCTGACAGATGCACTTTAAGATTGATGTGCAGTTGATACATTTGCATATCTAATGTACTGTGCAGTACAGACTGCCTGATTGCTTTTCATAGTAACAGGGTTCATCGTTTAGCCTGTATTATCAGATTTATGTTGCTCCGTCTAATGGATGATTTAGCCTGATTATTTAGCTTGTCTGTTTAAATATTTCATACTCTAACATCTGATTATTGAGAAAAGGGTCATTTAAAATACTATTCTTTACTATGATGGCAAGATATGCTGGAGACCTGAATCTGCGCCTTATAAATTGGGTCAATTGGTGCTTTGTTATTCAAAAGGATGAGTGCATTTAGAGAAGAGACTCTGTAGAACAAGGATTTGTAAAGTTCAAGTGAATGTTTTTTCATTTTTACTTAAAGGGGTTATCCAATAGTAGAAATAACCCCTACAATGCCTGTGACGTTCCTATAGACGATACTTAACGGTCCCTGGCACCTGCGTCACTCTGGATCACTGCACGGCCGCTGCTGCATCTCCCCGTCGTGTGGCTCAAAACATCCGGCAATGGGGGAGCAACCAATAGCAGTGCGCGACAGTGAGCAGCCTCCCTAGTGTCACCCGCGAACCATGCAGCGATCCGGAGGGAGGTGGGTGCCAGGGACTGGATAAGTATTGTCTATAGGAGGGGCCCGAGCATTGTGTGATATTTCTACTACTGGATAACCCCTTTAAAACAGTAGTAAAATATCACTGACCTGAAATCAGTATACTCTACAAAGGCAGTATCAGTTCTAGTAAAGTGCAATGTCTTCAACATGTACGACAAGGAAAGTGTTTAAAAGTCTCACTTCAGCAAATGGCATTTATCATGTAGACAAAGTTAATACAAGGCTATAACTAATGTATTTGTTATCCATATTGCTACCTTTGCTGGCTTGAGTCATTTTTCATCACATTATACAGGGTGGTCCATGAAAAAGTAACCAGCCTCCAGTGATGGTATGACAAGATGAACCAGCAAGTGGATTGTTTTTTTTAATTACCCACAAGTAACAAAAAAGATGCTGACAGTGGTCCCCGTTCACGTCTATGCATCTTTGGGCACGTCGGATAATGTTGGCTGACACTGCTTGCAGCTCTTCAGTAGTCAGTGCTCCAGACTAAAAAAAATACCTAAGAGCCTTTGGCTCCTGAACTGAAAAATTTTGGAGCCAAATTAAATTTTTTGTCACAAAATTTAAATACATATAATTATAATTTAAAAAAAGACTTGGAGGAGAAAATGAGGCACAGGTCACAGTAGTGAGCCAGCTCTATACACCATGTTCCAAATTATTATGCAAATTGGATTTAAGTGTCATAAAGATGACGTTTTTTGTTTTTCAATGAAACTCATTGATGGTATTGTGTCTCAGGGATCTTTGGATCACTGAAATCAATCTCAGATACTGTGATAATTAGTTTGGTGCCTCTGGAGTCCCTCGAACCTCAAGGTGTAGGATCCTTCAAGGGCCTGCTGTGGTGCATAAATCTACTGTTCGGCCACCCCTAACAACAATAAAGTATATAGAGTTTCTGACTTTCAACTTTCTTCCATGGTACAAAAAGTTGAAACGTGCCTTCAGGAGCAAAATCATCTTCATGCATGACAATGCACCATCTCATGCTGCAAAGAATACCTCTGTGTCATTGGCTGCTATGGGCATAAAAGGAGATAAACACATGGTGTGGCCACCATCTTCCCCTGACCTCAACCCTGTAGAGAACCTATGGAGTATCATCAAGTAAAAGATCTATGAGGGTGGGAGGCAGTTGACATCAAAACAGCAGCTCTGGGAGGCTATTCTGACATCATGCAAAGAAATTCAAGCAGAAACTCTCCAAAAACTCACAAGTTCAATAGATGCAAGAATTGTGAAGGTGATATCAAAGAAGGGTTCCTATGTTGTAACTTGGCCTGTTAGGATGTTTTGGATTTAAATAGCTTTTTATTTCAGTGAATGTGACCTCCTAATGCTGCAAATTCCTCAAATGAGCATTTTCAGTTCTTAAAAACATATAAAGTGTTTAGAAACTCTACTGTGCATAATAATTTGGAACAGTGCATTTTGAATTTTTTTAATTTTTGAAGAACATACTGTTATCATTGGGAGGTTTGTTCAATAAAATTCGATGTATACTCTAACGGGTGATGACTTTTATTATACTGACTGTCATTTGCACCGACCATTTAGGAAAATCAGAGATAAATATCATTTGCATAATAATTTGGAACATGGTGTATACACCATACTTCCTGCCAGCACTACCAAACATATAGGAGACTAAAGCAACACATACCTCTTCCATCCAGTGACATCTCCTGTCATGTAGACCTTCTCTTTACTCTTCTCCTTCGTTTGACCTAGACCTCCATGACAAATTCTTCCAGCTGCATCTAGTCTATGCAAAGTTTGTTAAAAACATATTAGATTTCTCAATTTTTCTATAAGCTTCCCCATATTTTCCACACAACCTCCCCACCCCGTCATCCTGCTGTCCCTCCCATTCCTGTGCCCACTGTGCTCCCTAATGCCCCTGCTGAAAAAATAGTGACCCCAGTTGACATAATGTCCCTATGGTGCCTCGAGCAATGATAATGCTCTCTAGAGTGCCTCCCCCCAGTAATAATAATGTCTGCTAAAATGCCCCCAGTAATAATAATAAAACCCTATATTGTGCTCCCAGTAATAATGCCTGTATAGTGACTCCAAAAATATTGTCCCCTATTATGTCCCTGTAATAGAAATGCTCCTACAGTGCCTTCAGCATTAATATCCCTTATTTTACCACAAGTAAAAATGCCACTATAGTGCTCCCAGTATTAATGTCCCCTATAGTGCCCCTAGTAGTAATGCCCATGTACAAAAGAATCCCCAGAATAAAAATGCCCCCAGTGCATTCAGCAATGCCCCATATAGTGCCCTCATATTAAAAAATGCCTTGGTAATGCCCCCTATAGGGCCACAGTATTAAAAGAACCCAGTGCCACCAGTAATGGCCCTTCAACTGTACACTGTATAAAAATAAGTCTTCGAGAGTGCCCTAATAATGCAGCCAGTTATGCCCCCCACAGTGAACCCCAGTATTATTGTCCCCCACAGTGCCCCTCCAGTAGCAATGTCCCCCACAGTGCCCCTCCAGTAGCAATGTCCCCCACAGTGCCCCTCCAGTAGTAACATCCCCCACAGTGCCCCTCCAGTAGTAATGTCCCCCACAGTTCCCCTCCTGTAGAAATGTCCCCCACAGTGCCCCTCCTGTAGAAATGTCCCCCAAAGTGCCCCTCCAGTAGTGTCACTCATAGCGCTCCCATTGAGTAATACCCCCTACAGTGCCCCTTCAGTATTATGTCCACATTGACCCCTGCAGTGCTATCCTTCATATTAGTAAAGTCCACCAAGTTGGCAGTGGAAAAAATACTCACCTGTATCCCACGTTCGCTGGGGTTCACGATGCAGGCCACAACCATTTCTGGTCTACGGCCTGGGATAGAGGGATGCAGGCAGGTAAATGGAAGCACGTCGCTTCGCTGTGTCCCGGCGCAGAAGGGCGTGATGACATCATCAAGCATGCACCGCCCGTGATGACGTAATCACGCAAGCCTTCGCAGGTATTTACTATTTGTACATTTTAAGTTGCATTGGCGACCATTTTGGTCGCCAACTGGAGCACTGGTAGTGATGCTGTGTATGGTGTTTGTGATGTTTTCCAACAATCATAGTCAGCAACTAAGTCCAGTAATTTACATGTTTAGCTTTGTCAAACTCTTTCAGTTCCTGCACACACATTATTTAGTATGGTTTTAGGATCAGAGATGTCATTACTCGCTGACACGTGATACACCAAATTGTAGAGGCAGTCTTTGAGTTGATTTTTCGGGGCTACTTCCAATCTGCTGCTGAATTTCATGCACAACTTTAGCCATCTTGATCGATGGAGGCCTCAGTTTCTTCATGTTTGCAACAGAGCCAGTTTCCTAACCAGACTCAATATAAAGAATACAACGTTTAGCTGGTGGTTTTGTTCCTGGGTACTTAGCGGCAAAGGTCTCTTGCGTTTCCTTGATCGATCTGCTTCGCACATCTCCTTCCACAAGCACTATTCACTTATTCGCTGTTCCAAGGAGAACACCATGTTTCTGACACAATAGGCCACTTTTATCAAACTGAATAATAAATATTGGTTGCAGTGGACAACTAAGACAGATTTACTATTAGGCAATTTGATTTGGACATATTTGAGATGAGCTACTATTTTGTGGACCACCCTGTACATTGCTCATTTCCATGGTTACGACCACCCTGCAATCCAGCAGAGATAGCTGTGATGGCACCTGCAAGGGGTAATGGTCATACGAGATATACATAAAACATGGCAAAAAAAATCCTGAAAAAAAAAGAAAAAGAAACAAAAAAAAAAAGTAACATCACATTAATTGTATTGCAGAATAAGATCATGGGCAGTAGGAAGTACAGCTGCCCAGCCAGAACATCCAAAAAGACTCTTGGCTGAGCAGTTTCTTCCTATGGTCCCCTTCTCTGATCAGGGCCGTGACTCGCTCAACTCCCTGAACTACCAAGGAGGAAATATTGCCTCTATGTATATTGGCAATTTATCAATTCATGGATTGGGGTTGGCTATATAAGACATTTAGTATTACATAGCTTATGTCATGAGTAAGGATCATACAAGGTATTTTGGTATTTGAAACACATAGACTATAACGCTATTCTGTCTGTATGATGTCACACTTAGGTTTTATTATTCATGATTTTTGAAGAATAAAGATGCAAAACAAACAAGAAAGCATTCATCTGGCCATTTGCGCAAGGGAGTCAGAGGGCCTCCCTGCCTCCATTTCCACTGCATACTGTCACGGTCTGTTGGGGTCATCTGCATTGTCTTTGTCATCACCCTCAAGCTCCTCATGCTCCTCTTACTCCTTTGCCAGTTCATCCTCCTAAGGGCTGAGGTGGCTGTAAGATATAGGCGCCAACATCTTCTGTCCCCTCACCAATCAGATTTCTCAGCATTCCGTTCAGAATATGAAGGAATGGAATGACATTTTTTATTCCGTAGTTCTGCCGAGTAGCCTCCTCACAGCGCCTGATCAAACGGCACTTGTCATGCATGAGCTGCCACTGGCTAACGTGGAAGTTACATCGGGGAGTAAACCTGATCGTCTGCAGCATTAAGAAATCATTGACTACCTTCCTCTGCTCGTACAGGTGGTCTAACATATGGAGTGCAGAGTTCCAATGGGTGGAAATGTTGCATATCAGGTAGTGTTGGGGAAGAGCATTTAGCCTTAGCAGCTTGAGGAGGGTGTGTTTTGCTTGGCAAGGAGTGGCTGAAGTACTTGCACAGTTTCCTGGACATTTTTAACAACTCTTGCAGTTCGGTGGAAGACTTGAGGAATCGGGTGACAACAAGATTGAAGACATGCACCATTCAGGGCACATGAGTCAGCCCTCCCTGACGCAGCGCAGACACAATCTTCTTGTTATCAGTAACCATGGTTCCTATCTCCAGTTGGCGAGGAGACAGCCAGTGTTCAATTTCTTTATTGATGACTCTGAGCTGTTCCTCTGGCTCCAGTGTGGCTCCATTTGACCAGGCTGACGAGGTGCAGAACCACGTGACACTAACTAGCTTTGCGTAGGTGATATGCTGGAGGACCACTGTGAACTGTGTCTAGAGCAGACCTAGGCAAGGGGTGGCCCGCGGGCCGCATCTGGCCCGCCTACTGTCTCTGACCGGCCCTCTGTGCCGTTCACAGCGCTGATAAAAAACAGGGAAAAGTCTAAGGCTTAGACTTTTCCCTGTTTTTCATCAGCGCTGTGAACGGCACTGGCAGCGCAGCGATGCTGCCTGTGCCTGAAATAACCAATAACAAAGCTCCTTACAGCAAGGAGCTTTGTCATTGGTTGGCTATTGAGCGATACAGGTCAGACAGGGGAAGCCGGCGGGAGCTGGAAGGAGGAGGGGCCGGCTCACGGGGGTGGCTGTAGTAAGGAGAGCGGAGGCGCTGAGTATGGACCCTGGGAAACATGACAGGGTCGTCGGTGAGGTAAGGAGCGCGGACTGAAGAGCTGCCCCCCGGGCTGTGTCCCCCCCCGGCCCCCAGGTGGAGCAGGCGGCTGGGGGGTGAGAGAGTTATGGCAGTGAAAAGCTGTCAGTCTTCAAGAGAGTGATTCCCCCCTCCCCCAACCATGGTTCTATCCAGTCTCCCAGTTCTCTGCTCCCCCCTCCTCCTTTCACCCCACCAATGACTCTGCTCCCCCCTTTTCCTGTCACCCCACTAGTGACCCTTCCACCCCCTCCTCCTGTCACCCCACTAGTGACCCTGCTCCCCCGTCACCCCACTAGTGACACTGCTCCCCCTCCTTCTGTCACCCCACTAGTGATCCTGCTCCCCCACTAGTGACTCTGCTCCCCCTCCTCCTGTCACCCCACTAATGACCCTGCTCCCCCCTCCTCCTGTCACCCCACTAGTGACTCTGCTCCTCCTCTTCCTGTCACCCCACTATTGACTCTGCTCCCGTCTCCTCCTGTTACCCCACTAGTGACCCTGCTTCCCCCTTCTCCTGTCACCCCACTAGTGACCCTGCTCCTCCCTTCTCCTGTCACCCCATTAGTGACACTGCTCCCCCTCATCTTGTCACCCCACAGGGAAGAAGCTGAACAGACTTCACCGACTTCAATGGGATCTGTTCAGTTTTCGTTCAGGATCTGTCTTTTTACTGAACAAAAAAGTGCTGCATACAAGGCTTTTTGTCCGGTCTTTCGACAGAATCTGCAACAGCGGCTCCAAATGCAGCCTCCAACACAGATGTGACCAAGTGCAGGCCTATATATTATGTATTTAAATGACCGCAACTTTCGTACTCCTCCTCGGGTAAAAATACTCCTCAAAAATGGTATTTTTACTCTCTTGCAAAAAACATAGTGCGACCTCTGGATAGTATATATACTATATACAGTATTGGGTAGAACTGAGTTAATTATATTAGTCCGGCCCTCTAAAACTATCCCAATTTCTCATGTGGCCCCATGGGAAAATTAATTGCCCACCCCTGGTCTAGAGGGACTGGAGAGGACAAGGTGGAGGATGAGGAGGCAGAGGAGGCCATTGGTGGAGAAATCCCAGCATTACAATGTGGAGGTGGCATTGGCATCGCCTGGCCAAGTTCCTGGTGTGCCTTGGCCGGAACCACATTTACCCCAGAGGCCCAAGGGCTGCCCCATCTTCTGCTCAACATACGTGTGCGGGACTGCTACAGCTTTTATGGAAAAGTAATGTCAGCTTGGGACTCTCCACCTTGGGTGGGCACAAGCCATCAATTGCATGCATACTGCCTCGGTAATTGCTTGCTGTCGAAAGAAGTGACAAGGAGGAGGAGCATCAGGAGCAATAGACAACATTGAAGTTGATGGGAACTGCTGAACTTGACAAGCCCTTTCTGCCGGACTGGGGATGCAGGCTGGTTGCAGGTGCAGCGATTGCTGCATCAGGCTGTAACACTAAATCAATGGCATGGTTTTCCCACATCACGTATGTATTGACGCAGGGCCGTTGTGCCAACATTAGCACCCTGGTTGAGCTTCACCCTCTTGTCACACATCCTGCATACCACCACGCTAATATCCCCCAGTGACTTGGTGAAAAATTCCCACACAGCCAAGTATGGCTTTTTGCCTCCACCACTGTGTGATGCCTGCCTGCCATTGATTTTTTAAACACATGCTGTCACGTACCGTGTGGTTATCGTGACACGTGTTCAATGTTGCTCATGTTTGTGCCCTGGTATTCTGGATTTGGTTGTATGCTGGTTGCCAGGGGCAACGTGTAAATTGGTGGTGTCTCGGTTGTTCTCCGTGACACGGCTTCCATGTTGCTCATGTTTGTGTCCTGGCATTCTGGCTGCGGTAGTAGGCCGTGGTTGCCAGGGGCAACGTGTAGTTTTGGTTGCTGGTATGTTCCCTGATTGCATACTTCCCTCCTTCCCTGTCTGGTTCTCATGGGGTTAACATATTGACCTGGGTGTGGTCACTAGGTGCTTTTATTCTGTTGTTGCTCCAGAGGGCTCCAGGGTTCCCCGGAGGGGGAACAGCGATACTGTGAGTTGTTGCCGGTGAGCTGGTTCCTGGGTTTGTTGTGTGTACTGAGTCCTGTTAGGTGTTCGGATTCCAGTACATGTGCCTGGGCTGCAGTCTTTGGTGTATGGACTGCTGGTGCTTCTATCAGCAGTATCAGCAGGTAAGTTGCCAGGTGCACCGGGACCATCCTGGAGGTGCAGTCAGTGAGTTCTGGATAAGTGCATCCCTACCATCTGGGGCTCTGTGAAGAACGGGGCTCACTGGGTTTCTGCCCTCTGGGTTTGGTTTCTGGTGTTTCCGGTGCACTTGGTTCAGTGGTTTTTCTTGCCACTGGCTTCTTACCTGCTAATCGGTCTTCATCTCACTGTAGTGTATCGGTGTATGCTCGGTGTGGTGTTCCCCTCCCACACCGTAGCGTGACACATGCACTGCTAGTGAGTACCTCACAGGTAGTCTCCCGAGTAGCAGATGGTGTATCCCTCCCACCTTTGGCTCCAGATCTGCCATTGCCTCCACCTTGCTGTCTCATGATCACGCTGCCACCCTCGTCCCCTGATGATGAAGCTGCCCCCTCTTCACCTGCATGCCTAAAAGAGTCCACAGTGGACTTCTCCTGGGCTGGACTCTAACTGCTGACTGTCCTCACAAAGCTCATCCTCACTGAAAAGCAGAGCAGACCCAGCAGCTATCATTACTTGACTAGCAGAAGGAGCAGCAGAAGCAAGAGGCAGGTTCAGGACAGGTGAGAGCATAGAGGCAGTTCCTGGGCCATGCCAACTAAGCGTGGTGTCAGAGGAACCCATCAATTCCTGGCTGTGTGTATCTGCTATCACGTGAGATGATGTTGAAGAGCGAGTCAACCATTCCAGTACAGCTGGATTGTTGGTGAAAACACGACCGCTGAATGATAGTGGCAGCTCTGGCTAGTTTCTGAGGCTGCTACCACCCCTCCCCCCTTCTTTTGTTATTTGTGTTGGCTACAGCAACATTTTTGCCACTGCTCATTTGTTTGGAGGTCCCAGACAACTGTCTTTTGGCCATAGTGTATAACAACTGTATCACTAACAGAACTGATTAGCTATGATAAATTTCGGTCCTCTGCACATTTATGTACAGAGTAGTGTTGAGCGAGCATGCTCGACCGAACTCGCTGTTCGGCCGGGCATGCCTACGCTCGGGTCCACTCGGTGTTTGGCCGACCATCGCGTGTGCTCGAATGCGATGCTAATGCAATGCGTATTAATTTGTATGCTAATGCTACGCATTGTACGCTAATGCGTACGAATTTGTATGCTAATGCTACGCATTGTATGCTAATGCGTACAAATTTGTATGCTAAATTAGCAGAAGCAGGGTAGCTTGTTCTGGTATGTTCTTTGCATAGTTCCCATTCACTACAATGGGAGTTACAGAAACAGTGGAGCACCTGCCTCCTTGGCTGTTTTTGAAAGCCTGGCAACCTGGAGCCAGCACCTTGTCTCGTATCGCCATGGAAAAGACAAGATGGGATAATCCCTTCAAAGCCTGCTTCAGGCAGATAAAAAATGATATACATATCACTGGAATCGCCACATCCTAAAAAGCCTGAACTATTAAAATTATCATTTATTTGAAAACACCATTAATTCCATGGTCTTGTATATCTAGAGGGGTTACACATACATAATATAAAAATACAAATACGATAAACATGAAACTATTAACAGATGGGTACAGTGAAAAGTATTTATCCTGTATGGATCCTGGATCCTGTAAGACTGTAAAAGAAAAAGAATCAAAGTGCCCAAATAACAATAACTTAAACCCCTTTGCTGCACTAGACCACCAGATATGCTGATATTATCCCCTTCATTCATTGTCTTAGACTGCCAGACATATTCTAATTAACCCATTCACTGGCAAAAGCTATCAAGGATTTTTACATTAACCCTCTCTCTGATCTAGACCACCAGAGCTGTCCTATATACCTGCACTAGAACACCTAGGACACTGCAATGTTGTTAAATCAATTTGTTTTTTCAAAATCAAAACTTTCAAAACATTTTTGAACAGAGCCTAATTTTGAATATTTCAAATGACACAATTATAGTGACCGAATAACCAAACTTTGACGATGTTATTGACAGATATCAGTATTACATATGTTGTGAACAATGCATACTGGACTGTAAAAGTGGTACGGTACAGATTAGGCAAACTTATGTGTTATGTTACTAATCAACGATATCGTATGGAATAGATGATCATTTTTCAACAGCAGTAAATTATATTTTTACTTTTCATTGTTGTTGGTTTTGCACATATTCACTGGGCAATTATACTGATTTTAGCAAACTTTACTACATATAAGGCCTCATGCACACAGCTGTATTATGGCTTTTTATACAAGCCGTAATAGGGTTTCCATAGAGGCAGACCTGAAGAGTCAGTGAGTTAAAATATTCTACGTCTTTCCATGCTGTGCTAATTGAGTACAATTATGTGCAGGTGGATATGCGGGCGTGTATAAATGGCAGTGGAAAAGACAGAGTTGATCCAACACTTGATTAGACAGCAAGGAAAGAGTCTGTTTACTAGATACATAGAGAAAATGATATGACAGCACCAACATTAATCTACAGGCAGGGGAGTCATTACCACATCACAACTTTAGTAGGTGAGAAGGTTAAACCGCCTTACAGTAATCACTAGTTGCCATTTAAAGCATGACCTCTCTCGCTACTCATGGGTTTCCCCTACATTCACTGCAATACACTAGGTCATCATTTTGTCACAAGAAAATAAGATCTCCATATTGTTAATCTGGGAAAATAGCGTTGTGTACAAGGGAGATTAAACCTCACTCGCTCTGCCCCTTTGTGTCTTGGTGTAATTCTGCCTCACCACTTTTGTATTACAAAGAATATGTCTCTATATTTACCTTGTGCAGCAAGCTGTGGTCAGGGTGAAAAAACGACTTGCCATCGCTTAAAAACTGTTCCAATAAACAAAGTGGGAAACCTACTACATGAGCAGGAACCAAGATGGCTGACATTAGAGGAAATATGCAACAAATATGACCTTCAAGGCCTCCAACACTTTCCTTACCAACAAATCATACATTATTGTAAGACAAAAGTGAAATATACTGTATATCCAGAGAGGCCCCCCCTAACGCCTCTGACAGCCTCCTCACAACCAACAACAGTCACTCAATATCAGATATATACTCCTTCCTTAGATCCAAGTTACAATCAGGGGGCATTCATTCAATCTACAAAGGTTGGGTAAAACAGCTAATGGAAGCAGAGGTGGGACAGGATATTTTAAGTGGTTGGGTTGATTTTAGAAAAAGTATACTATTTGAGAGTTGGATGCCTTTAATATACCACCCACAACCCTCAAACTGGACAGACAAACTGCCCCAAGTGCAATTAATCTAAATCCGACTCATACCATGGGCTTTGGAATTGCTCTAAGTTAAAGGCTTTTTGGGAAGATCACTCTTTAATCAAGAGGTCAAGTAGGTTCAAAAATCCAATAGTCCATAAAATGGCACTGTTCCATTTTTGTGGAAGAGGGGGTAACCCTTCAGCTGGAGGAGATGCCCATCTTCCACCTGTAGCTCACACTATAATCATGGCAGCAAAGAAGTGCATCCTAGCGGAATGGTTGTTCCCACAGGTCCCAAACATCAGCCAAGTCATAACAAACATAAAGAAAATCTTGTGGATAAAATGATTGATAGCCAAAAGAATAAAGAATGTCAGGCAAAGAGGTTTTTTTTTTAAAAAAATGGAGATCTGTGATGATAGGAAAAGGGAAGTAGTTGACCCCTTCAGATTAACTCAGTGGTACCTGTTGGAAGATCTAAAGGACACTTTAGGAAAACTAAGGGAAAGTGCTAGAGTGTTTGCAGTCTTTTTGTGTCTGAAAAAGGGAAATTTGTACAGCTATATCGATATCTGCACATAGGATGAAAATGATGGTAACCCTACCATAATTACTATATGCTGTTTAGCCAGACTCAGGGAGGAACTGCTGTCACATGTAGAGTTTTATTGTTTAACCGTATGTTGGATGGTTATGATGTATCTACTGTTTTATGTGATTATATTGAAACAATGAATAAAATATAAAGGGGAGTTTACCTGCTTCCCAGCGCTGGCCCCCTGCTCTGTCTCCTCCAGGCCTGCGATGCTCAGCTGGGTTCCTTTGCTGTAGACATGATGCAAACCTCTCCAAATTCTTGCACAACTCCTTTAAAGGGGTCATCTCTCATCAGTAAATGGCTTTTATCATGTAGACAAAGTTAATACAAGGCACTTACTAATGTATTGTGATTGTCCATGTCGCCTCCTTTGCTGGCTGGATTCATTTTTAAGTCGCAGTCTACACTGCTCGTATCCAGGGTTTACAGCCACCACTGCAATCCGGCAGTCGTGGTCATGCTTGCACACTATAGGAAAAAGCAGTGGCCTGTCTAGTGACTGGAACCATGGAAGCCTGTCTCAGCCACGTCGTATCTGTGCTACAGCAGTGGCCCTAATCCTTGGAAACAAGAAGTGTATAATGCAATGGAAAAATGAATCAAGCCAGCTAAAGAGGAAATATGAACAATAACATTACACTATGTTCCAAATTATTATGCAAATTGGATTTAAGTGTCATAAAGATACATTTTTTTGTTTTTCAATGAAACTCATTGATGGTATTGCGTCTCAGGGCTCTTTGGATCACTGAAATCAATCTCAGATACTGTGATAATTAGTTTGCCAGGTGAGCCCAATTAAAGGAAAACTGGATGTTCCACAATATTAAGCAGGACACTGTTTTCAAGTAAAATTGGAAAAAAAAAGGATCTCTCTGCTGCCGAAAAGCATCAAATAGTGCAATGCCTTGGACAAGGGATGAAAACATCAGATATTTCACGAAAACTTAAGCATGATCATCGTACTGTGAAGAGATTTGTGGCTGATTCAGAGCACAGACATGTTCGTGCTGATAAAGGCAGAATGAGGAAGGTTTCTGCCAGGCAAGTTCATCGGATTAAGAGAGCAGCTGCCAAAAAGCCATTACAAACCAGCAAACAGATATTTGAAGCTGCTGGTGCCTCTGGAGTCCCTCGAACCTCAAGGTGTAGGATCCTTCAAAGGCTTGCTGTGGTGCATAAACCTACTATTCGGCCACCCCTAACCAGTGCTCACAAGCAGAAATGGTTGCAGTGGGCCCAGACATACATGAAGACTAATTTTCAAACAGTCTTGTTTACTGATGAGTGTCGTGCAACCCTGGATGGTCCAGATGGATGGAGTAGTGGATGGTTGGTGGATGGCCACCATGTCCCAACAAGGCTGCAACGTCAGCAAGGAGGTGGAGGAGTCATGTTTTGGGCCGGAATCATGGGGAGAGAGCTGGTAGGCCCCTTTAGGGTTCCTGAAGGTGTGAAAATGACCTCTGCAAAGTATATAGAGTTTCTGACAGACAACTTTCTTCCATGGTACAAAAAGTTGAAACGTGCCTTCAGGAGCAAAATCATCTTCATGCATGACAATGCACCATCTCATGCTGCAAAGAATACCTCTGTGTCATTGGCTGCTATGGGCATAAAAGGAGATAAACTCATGGTGTGGCCACCAGCTTCCCCTGACCTCAACCCTATAGAGAACCTATGGAGTATCATCAAGCAAAGGATCTATGAGGGTGGGAGGTAGTTGACATCAAAACAGCAGCTCTGGGAGGCTATTCTGACATCATGCAAAGAAATTCAAGCAGAAACTCTCCAAAAACTCACAAGTTCAATAGATGCAAGAATTGTGAAGGTGATATCAAAGAAGGGTTCCTATGTTAACATGTAACTTGGCCTGTTAGGATGTTTTGGATTTAAATAGCTTTTTGTTGAGAAACTCTACTGTGCATAATAATTTGGAACAGTGCATTTTGAGTTTTTTAAAATTTTTGAAGAATATACTGTTATCATTGGGAGGTTTGTTCAATAAAATTCGATGTATACTCTAACGGGTGATAAGTTTAATTAATTTATTTAACTGACTGACATTTGCACCGACCATTTAGAAAAATCAGAGATAAATATCATTTGCATAATAATTTGGAACATAGTGTAGATTAGTAAGTGCCTTACGCTCCCATACACTCTTCAACATTGAAATTGAAACATGTAAGCTTATGCAAATCGAGTAGCAGGTGTCGCTAAGATCTGCAAATTTTCAAGCACCTAACTGTATATTGTGGCATGTGGGAGGTACATCCCACAAGCCAGATTGAAAGCAAAGTTTTATAACCATATCAAACCTCAAAAAAGTCATGTGGGATGATTGTGCAATGTCTCCTGTTCGTCAATGTGCCAGTTATTGCCACTTGTGGCAAACTGAGAAGAACAGAATCCTTGAACTGAGAGACCTTGGTTTATCACTCCGGCAGATCGCCTTGTGCCTAGGCTGAGATGTCAGCACTGTTCAACGTTGTGTGTCCTGAGGTTTGGGAGAACAATAATGAAATGGAATAATAGCAAGAAGTGCACAAAGGGAAACCTCTGCCCAGACACATTGTGTTATTAGAGGAATGGCGCATAGTGATCCATTCTGTACTGCAAGTACATCCCAAGTCTTGGCTGGCAAATAGTGTCTACACAAACCATCAGAAGGCATTTGCACGACATTAGGCTACAAGACCGACGTCCAGCTCCTCATGCCATTGCTCTCAAAGGCAGGGGCGTAGCTAAAGGCTCATGGGCCCTGGTGCAAGAGTTCAGCTTGGTGCCCCCGCCCCATCCTTGCTAAGTGCTGGTGCACCTAGCTTTTCTGCTGCCCAAGGCAAATACTGAACCCCCCCTTCCCCCCGGGAAATTCTCAACCTAACCCCTTCCCTCCAGTCCTAATGTTAAAGGGGTTGTTCTCTATTTACTACTGATGACCTATCCTCAGGATAGGTCATCAATATCAGATCGGCCGGGGTCCTCCGGGACCCCCAACGATCAGCTGTTAGAAGAGAGGGCAGCGCCCAAATGAGAGCTGCTTTCTCTGCTCTGTTCACCTGCTCACCGTAGCATTTGCAGTGATGAGCAGTAAACAGAGCAGAGAAGGCAGCGCTCGTACAAAAAAAAAACACAAAAAAACCGGACAATGCCTTTAAAGACATACTTTGAAAACATTACATACAGCCCTATAGCACATACAGGGTCATACAGCGCCACATATGTACCTCTTACATCCAGTGACATGACCGCCATGGTGGCTTCTTTCAGCCGTGCCTTGTCTCTGCAGAGTTTAACAGACATCTTAATTTTCCATCATCCTCTCAACAACCCATCCTCCTCTCCCCCCCTCCCAATACTAGGGTTGAACGGTAAACCGGTATCAGCGATATAGCCCGGTATTAAGAAACAGCAATATGGCGATATCGCTGTTTCCTAATAACCGCAGTATTTTGTGACGTCATATGCATATATGAGGTCACATATGCACTGACAGCTTCTAAATCTCTGTCCGCCCGCCCCTTCATCCTATATAACAATGCAGTGCACGGGCTGCTTTATTAGCGCGGGAATAAGGGAGGTGGGCAGAGCTGTTCTTAGCCCTGGGGAGGCATTTTTTGTATAGTCAGTACGGCGGTTACCTGGCTACTGTATGTCCGCACGGCCCCTGTGTATCAATGAGCGGCAAGGAAGGTGTTAGTAATAAATAGGATTTATGCTGTGCCCTCATCACAAATGGCAGCTTCGCGCTCCGTCATGAGGACGGCTTGCACCAGGTGAGTGCCGGCAGTTGTCTGGATGCGGAAGAGCAGGCGCACTGCCCCGTGGTTATTTACACCCCTCCGCAGTTCTCATGTAGCTTGCATGACCCTGCTGCGACCCGGAGCCTAGGAAGATACCCAGGGTTATAGTAAGTGGAGAGTGGGAGTAGTAGTTTAAGAAGTGTGTTACTGTGTAGTTTAAACCATGTGATGATGATCCTGTGATTGTGGTGGTGATACGATGTGTCCCCTGCCACCAGGAGAGAAGCTGTGATTTTTATAAGATCGCAGCATTACGCCTGCAAACATTTATCACCTATAGTGTGGACAGGAGAGACGGGTGTTTGTGACCAAAATTCACAAGGTGTAACAAGGACCCCCCTCCACCATGACCATTTTCAGCAGTGATGTCACAGTGCAGGGATAGTGTGCGCGCTGATGTCACGGTGTATGGATAGTGTGCACGGTGATGTCACGGTGCAGGGATAGGTGCCAAATCCTCATCCAATCTGTGATGTTTGATTTTAGTCTTACTGCAAAATCCTAACTGCAAGACATTCTTGTGGCTGCCCCATATAGTTAAACGTCTCCTTGTGACTGCCCCCATACAGTATAACGTCTCCTTGTGGCTGCCCCAATACAGTATAACGTCTCCTTGTGGCTGCCCCCATACAGTATAACGTCTCCTTGTGGCTGCCCCCATACAGTATAACGTCTCCTTGTGGCTGCCCCCATACAGTATTACGTCTCCTTGTGGCTGCCCCCATACAGTATAATGTCTCCTTGTGTTTTTCTTTTAAAATGGGTAAATTTCTTAATATCGTTATCGTCTGAATGTTTTTGGTATCGCCCAACCCAATACTATACTGTAGAAACAGTCCCTCTAAAAATACTGGTACCACACAGACAGGGCCCCAGTACAAAAAAAAATACCCCCTTACCTTTCAGATCAGACCCCCATATCAAACCCCAGATGAGTCCCCCCCCATCTCCAGACCCCCATATCTGACCCCTATTAGACCCCCAGACCCCCATTAGACCTCCAGACCCCCATTAGACCTTTCTAGACCTCCAGTCAGATCCTTCAGGTCCCTAATCAGATCCTTCAGACCCCTAATCACACCCTTTAGGCCTCTAATCTGACCCTCCTTCAGACTCCCAATCAGACCCTTCAGGTCCCTAACCAGACCCTTCAGGCCCCCAGTCAGGCCCCCATATCAGACCTTAGATCAGACTATAAAATAAATAAACTTACCTCTCCTGCACTGTCGCTCCTCTCCCAGTCAGGCTGTCTCCCCAGTTCTCACCTCTTCTCAGGGCCCACGCTGCAGTCACCTGACCTCCTGCAGCATCAGGTCAGAGTGCGCTCTATACGTCCTGATGCTGCAGGCAGCCAGGACACAGCAGCACGGACCCCAGGAAGAGCAAGCAGGAGTAGGGGGTAAGTACAGTACAGCGCTCACAGCGCTTCTCTTCCCCTCCTCCTGCAGACTAGCGAGCGCTTCCATTATGGAAGCACTCACTAGTATTCCCTTTATAAGATGCACTGAATCTTATAAAGGGAAAAGTAGAGTACCACTGGCAAGGGGGGACCGGTCGCAACTGCGATCCCTATGGTTACACCAGTGCTCAAAGGTTATCATGGTTCATAGCAAGATGGCAAAGGAGGCTGCAATTGAGCTGTATTACAGTGATAAGTACCACTTTTGTTTAGGATCCAATGATAGCCTTAGATTGGTCTGGAGAGCATGTGGGCAACGCTATGAAGAGTCCTTAACAAGGGAACGACACACCAGTCCTACTTCTGGGATTATGGTGTTGGGTGGCTTAATGTATGTTTATGTATTTTTAAAAGCATCCTAATATCTAATTGTGAGAGGTACATACCTTATGGGAATAAAAGTTAAGGAACAAGAAAAAACAATGTGGATACATAGAACTGTAAAGAAAGCAATAAATGACAAAAAGAAAGCATTTAAATCACTAAAATAGGAGGAGAGCGAGGAAGCATTGAAAAACTATAAGGAAAAAATAGAATATGTAAAAGACAAATAAAAGCAGCTAAACTAGAGACCAAGAGATTAATCGCCAAAGAGAGTAAAACTAATCCTAAAATGTTCTTTAATTATATAAATGGTAAAGAGTATAAACCTGAAAGTGTCGGCCCCTTACAGAGTAATGAGGGGGGAGTTGCAGAGAGCGATGAGGAGAAAGCAAAGCTATTAAATATTTTTTTTTCTCCACTGTATTCACTGAGGAAAATAAACTGTCAGATGAAATGCAGAATATAAAAGTAAATTCCCCATTAAAAGTGCCCTGTCTTACCCAGGAAGAAGTACAGCGACGTCTAAAAAAGATTAAAATAGACAAATCGCCAGGACCGGATGGCATACACCCCTGTATCCTAAGAGAATTAAGTAATGTAATAGCCAGACCCTTATTTCTGATATTTAAGAACTCAATACTGGCAGGGAGTGTTCCACAGGATTGGCGCATAGCAAATGTGGTGCCAATATTCAAAAAGGGTCCAAAAACAGAGCCCGGGAACTATAGGCCGGTAAGTTTAACATCTGTCGTGGGTAAACTGTTTTAGGGTTTTCTAAGAGATGCTATCTTGGAGTACCTCAATGAAAATAAGCAAATAACTCCATATCAGCATGGCTTCATGAGGGATCAGTCATGTCAAACCAATTTAATCAGTTTCTATGAGGAGGTAAGTTCTAGACTGGACCGCAGCGAATCAATGGATGTCGTATATCTGGACTTCTCCAAGGCATTTGACACTGTACCACATAAAAGGTTAGTATATAAGATGAGAATGATTGGCCTGGGAGAAAATGTCTGTATGTGGGTAATTAACTGGCTCAGTGATAGAAAACAGAGAGTGGTTATTAATGGTACATACTTATATTGGGTCACTGTCACTAGTGGGGCACCACAAGGGTCAGTATTGGGCCCTATTCTTTTCAATATATTTATTAATGATCTTGTAGAAGGCTTGCACAGTAAAATATCAATTTTTGCAGATGACACTAAACTGTGTAAAGTCATTAACACAGAAGAGTACAGTACACTGCTACAGATGGATCTGGATAGACTGGAGGCTTGGGCAGAGAAGTGGCTGATGAGGTTTAACACTGACAAATGTAAAGTTATGCACATAGGAAGGAATAATGCAAGTCACCAGTACATACTAAATGGTAAAACACTGGGTAACACTGACATGGAAAAGGACCTAGGAATTTTAGTACACCGCAAACTAAGCTGCCGAAACCAGTGTCAGACAGCTGCTGCCAAGGCCAATAAGATTATGGGTTGCATCAAAAGAGGCATAGATGCCCGTGATGGCAACATAGTCCTGCCACTTTACAAATCACTAGTCAGACTACACATGGAGTACTGTGTACAGTTCTGGGCTCCTGTGAACAATTCAGGCATGGCAGAGCTGGAGAGGGTTCAGAGGAGGGCAACTAAAGTAATAACTGGAATGGGTGGACTACAGTACCCAGAAAGATTATCAAAATTAGGGTTATTTACTTTAGAAAAAAAGATGACTGAGAGGCGATCTAATAACTATGTATAAATATATCACGGGTCAGTACAGAGATCTCTCCCACGATCTATTTATCCCCAGGACTGTGACCGTGATGAGGGAACATCCTCTGTGTCTAGAGGAAAAAAGGTTTGTACACAAACATAGAAGAGGATTCTTTGAGGTAAGAGCAGTAAGACGATGGAACTCTCTGCCTGAGGAGGTGGTGATGGTAAGTTAACTAAAAGAGTTCAAGAGGGGCATGGATGTATTTCTGGAGGGTAATAATATTACAGGTTATAGTTACTAGAGAGGGGTCTTTGATCCAGGGAGTTAATCTGATTGCCTGATTGGAGTCGGGAAGGAATTTTTTCCCCTAAAGTGGGGAAAATTGGCTTCCACCTCACAGGGGTTTTTTGCCTTCCTCTGGATCAACTTGCAGGATAACAGGCGAACTGGATGGACAGATGTCTTTTTTCGGTCTTATAAACTATGTTACTGTTAAAGGGGTATATTAATTAGTAATATTTTTTGGAATATTATCAATTAATATTCTTAAATAGGCGTGGCCGGCTGTCGCTAGCTCCGCCTATTTATTTCTCGTCTTAAATTCCGTTCCTTCACACTGTAAAACTACCTTGTGCTATTGCGGCTACAAAAACAATGTAAACGTTACTTTAAATAATAAAAAGGATTTATTACAAAATGTCTACAGTCTACTTATTTATACTATATCCATATATATTTATGTAAACGTCTTATAAATATATATATACAGTACAGACCAAAAGTTTGGACACACCTTCTCATTCAAAGAGTTTTCTGTATTTTCATGACTATGAAAATTGTAGATTCACACTGAAGGCATCAAAACTGTGAATTAACACATGTGGAATTATATACTTAACAAAAAAGTGTGAAACAACTGTAAATATGTCTTATATTCTAGGTTCTTCAAAGTAGCCACCTTTTGCTTTGATTACTGCTTTGCACACTCTTGGCATTCCCTTGATGAGCTTCAAGAGGTAGTCACCTGAAATGGTTTTCACTTCATAGGTGTGCCCTGTCAGGTTTAATAAGTGGGATTTCTTGCCTTATAAATGGGGTTGGGACCATGAGTTGTGTTGGGCAGAAGTCATGTGGATACACAGCTGATAGTCCTACTGTTAGAATTTGTATTATGGCAAGAAAGAAGCAGCTAAGTAAAGAAAAACGAGTGCCCATCATTACTTAAAGAAATCAAGGTCAGTCAGTCCGAAAAATTGGGAAAACTTTGAAAGTGTCCCCAAGTGTAGTCGCAAAAACCATCATGCGCTACAAAGAAACTGGCTGACATGAGGACCGCCCCAGGAAAGGAAGACCAAGAGTCACCTCTGCTGCGGAGGATAAGTTCATCCGAGTCACCAGCCTCAGAAATCGCAGCTTAACAGCAACTCAGATTAGAGACCAGGTAAATGCCACACAGAGTTCTAGCAGCACACACATCTCTACAACAACTGTTAAGAGGAGACTGTGTGCAGCAGGCCTTCGTGGTAAAATAGCTGCTAGGAAACCACTGCTAAGGACAGGCAACAAGCAGAAGAGACTTGTTTGGGCTAAAGAACACAAGGAATGGACATTAGAACAGTGGAAATCTGTGCTTTGGTCTGATGAGTCCAAATTTGAGATCTTTGGTTCCAACCACCGTGTCTTTGTGCGATGCAGAAAAGGTGAACGGATGGACTCTACATGCCTGGTAGCCACCTTTTGCTTTGATTACTGCTTTGCACACTCTTGGCATTCTCTTGATGAACTTCAAGAGGTAGTCACCTGAAATGGTTTTCACTTGACAGGTGTGCCCTGTCAGATTTAATAAGTGGGATTTCTTGCCTTATAAATGGGGTTGGGACCATGAGTTGTGTTTCGCAGAAGTCAGGTGGATACACAGCTGATAGCCCTACTGAATAGACAGTTAGAATTTGTATTATGGCAAGAAAAAAGCAGCTAAGTAAAGAAAAACGAGTGGCCATCATTACTTTAAGAAATGAAGGTCAGTCAGTCCGAAAAATTGGGAAAACTTTGAAAGTGTCCCCAAGTGCAGTCGCAAAAACCATCAAGCGCTACAAAGGAACTGGCTCCAGGAAAGGAAGACCAAGAGTCACCTCTGCTGCGGAGGATAAGTACATCCGAGTCACCAGCCTCAATCGCAGGTTAACAGCAGCTCAGATTAGAGACCAGGTCAATGCCACACAGAGTTCTAGCAGCAGACACATCTCTACAACAAATGTTAAGAGGATACTGTGTGCATCAGGCCTTCATGGTAAAATAGCTACTAGAAAACCACTGCTAAGGACAGGCAACAAGCAGAAGAGACTTGTTTGGGCTAAAGAACACAAGGAATGGACATTAGACCAGTGGAAATCTGTGCTTTGGTCTGATGAGTCCAAATTTGAAATCTTTGGTTCCAACCACTGTGTCTTTGTGCGATGCAGAAAAGGTGAACGGATGGACTCTACATGCCTGGTTTCCACCGTGAAGCATGGAGGAGGAGGTGTGATGGTGTGGGGGTGCTTTGCTGGTGACACTGTTGGGGATTTATTCAAAATTGAAGGCATACTGAACCAGCATGGCTACCACAGCATCTTGCAGCGGCATGCTATTCCATCCGCTTTGCATTTAGTTGGACCATCATTTATTTATCAACAGGACAATGACCCTAAACACACCTCCAGGCTGTGTAAGGGATATCTGACCAAGAAGGAGAGTGATGGGGTGCTACGCCAGATGACCTGGCCTCCACAGTCACCAGACCTGAACCCAATCGAGATGGTTTGGGGTGAGCTGGACCGCAGAGTGAAGGCAAAAGGGCCAACAAGTGCTAAGCATCTCCGGGAACTCCTTCAAGACTGTTGGAATACCATTTCAGGTGACTACCTCTTGAAGCTCATCAAAAGAATGCCAAGAGTGTGCAAAGCAGTAATCAAAGCAAAAGGCGGCTACTTTGAAGACCATAGAATATAAGACATATTTTCAGTTGTTTCACACTTTTTTGTTAAGTATATTTCTTACATAGTCATGAAAATACAGAATACTCTTTGAATGAGAAGGTGTGTTCAAACTTTTGGTCTGTACTGTATATAGTCACACGATAATACAATATTAAAAAGCTAACTACACTGCACAATCCCATTTAATTCCACCCACAAAACTAACTACACATACATACACTCAAAACACAGATTGCAGCCCTCCCCAGCCTACTTACTTTACTGTCCCTGGGGGAACAAAGGGTTAAATTATGATACACTGGCAGAGAGTTGGCAACAGGGGGTTAATATGATATTGGCATGGATGGTATAGGGTTCAGAGGTATCAGGGGTTAATATGGTTTGAAATGGTAGGGCAGGGGTTAATATAAAGCAGGGGTATAATGCAGGATATATATAATGGCAGGGCAGGGGTTAATGCAGTGCAGAGGGCAGGGGTTAATGGTCTGGGAGGGTAAGAGAGGGGTTAAATCGTTGCTCGTATAGTGGTAGGGTGATATTATGGTAGGGCAATATTGCAGGGGTTAATTCATTGGTGGTTCAGGAGTTAATTTACTTAGACCAATGCTCGTCTCTAGGGGTGCTCCAAGGGTTAATTGCTCGTTCCAGGGGATGATCCTTGCTTGCCAGCTCGTTGTCCAAGGGTTAACTCCCGCTTGGGTATTCTCGTCTTGCTGGGGATGATTCTCACTTGTAGGGCCGCACAGCTCCAATCTGAAGAGCGCAGCACGATCAGGTTATTTCAACCTGGCCGCGCTCGCTCCCGCGCTGCCGGCGAGCGAGCGAGCCGGCAGCCCTGTGCACGAGGGTTGGCGCAGTGAAATGACGTCACTGCGCCAGCCCGAGCACACAGGAATTCACAGGCGGCGGATCTCTTTGATCCTCCTGCCTGTGAATTACCCTCCCGCCTTTTGCTTCCCTGTCATGTTAATCACCCCCAGCGGTGCTGAGGATGTTTAACAAAAGGGACAGAGGGTCGTATCGATCCTCTATCCTTTTGAAGTGCCTGAGATTGGACTAATAGTCCAGTCATCAGGTCGCCATCTGCAAGCGCATTAGTATGCGCTTGCAGGGGTTACCGAGGGGGCACCTGGACAAGGGGGATATAGGTATGTGTATATAGATACACACACATATATATATATATATATATATAAAACTGGGGCATATATATGTATCTATATCCATTAGGAACAATGGGGGAGATAATATATATATATATATATATATATATATATATATATATATATATATATATATCTATCAGGGGGCAATATATATTTTGGGGCCATTTAGCACTGTGGGGCCATATAAGGCCCACAGATATACTCATGGGGCCGCAGACCCCCAATGTGGGGTCACTTTGCCCACTCTGGGCCACGAAGGCCCATCCCTATATATACATATATACATGTATATGCATGCCTAATTAAAGGGACATGCATGTATATACATATATATGTATTTTATACATGGCCAACACTTCCTTCTACAGTTACTATGTTACTATGTAGTCAGACCCCTCTAGTTATCATTTTATGTACACTAAAAGCTCAGCATTACATTGACTTGGTTGCAGAACCAGTGGTACCGCCATTTCTCCAAATTGTCCCAGGAGCTGTTTTTGAACAGGACAATGTCAGGAAGCATGATGCTCGTGCCACTGTAAGCATCCGGAGTGGCCTAAACGTATTACCATGGCCTCCAGCGTGTCTGTGTTGTCTCCCATCGAGCGCATCTGGGAGGTCATAGTTCGACAATTGCAAAGAAAGCTGCCAGCAATGGATCTTGATGATTTGCCTGCCCAAGCATTCAGCATGGTGGAACATTCCGCATACAGTCATTAAAGGGTTATTCTCATTTTAGACAATGGGGGCATATCGCTAGGATATGCCCCCATTGTCTTATAGGTGCGGGTCCTGCACCTATATCCAGAACGGAGCCCCCAATGAGGGCGCACTGCGCATGCGCAGCCGCCCTCCATTCATTTCTATGGGGCCGCCGAAAATAGCCGAGCGCTGGCTCAGCTACTTCCGTCGGCTCCATAGAAATGAATGGGAGCGCACCGCGCATGCACGGCCCGGCTCCCATTCATTTCTATGAGCGCTCTGCTCCGTTCTGGATATAGGTGCGGGTCCCAGCAGTGGGACCCGCACCTATAAGACAATGGGGGCATATCCTAGCGATATGCCCCCATTGTCTAAGATGAGAATACCCCTTTAATAACCTCACTAATATCATGCCAAGGCATGTAAGTGCATGTATTTCTGCGAATTGTACTGAATACTGAATAATTCAAGATGTTTTGAACATTTTGCTTGTATATACTACACATGCATGCATATATGTATTTTATAATACAGTAAATACAGCAAAAGTAATTACAGTTTTCTAGGCTTTAAAGAAATTACACAACCATTGTTGGCCGGTGCCCGTATTGCGGCCCACAAACAGCGGATCCGCAATATACGGGTATCGGCCATTTGTGCACCGCATCATGGATGCGGACCTAATCACTTGTATGGGTCCGCAATGCGGAAGGTGTGGAACAGTGTCACGGAAGGAAGCACTATGAAGTGCTTCAGTGGGTTTTCTGTCCATGACTCCACACCGCAAAAAAAATAGGACTTGTTTTTTATGGTGCAGACGGATCATGGACCCATTCACGTTAAATGGGTCTACAAGTGACTGCGTCAGCCACACAGACGGTGCCTGTGCATTGTGGACCGCAATATGTGGTCCTCAATGCATGAAACAGATGGCACACGTTCGTGTGCATGAGCCCTCAAACCCAGAAATCCCTTGCCTGTCGGTTTATAGCTTGCTGAAGCAATAACATGTTGACATCTGACCTCTCCCGCCAATCACAGCCTGCATAATCGTGTTAGTGCCAGGTTACCACTTCATCAAGCTAAGACTAGCGGGCACAACAGGAGCCCTGGAGTATTAGAGGCTTTTTCTTAAATTATTGCATATAAAGCTGGCAATTTGATATTTTGAAACTCAGAAAACCCATTTAATATTCTATGTTGCTTTCCTGGCAGAGAAACTGACGACACTTGCATATTTCCCCTGCTGGGAAACTATGTTACTACATGGAGCCTTATAATTTATTTGGTTGTGTGAAAACGCTGTCAACCATGTCTTTTAGCTTGGGCTAATGAGGAATCCTGAAGGGGACCCTCATCTATGATGTCCATATGCTCTAGTGCAGGGGTGCACAACCCGCGGCCCGCATGTGGCCCCCAGAGCCCTGGTTTGCAGCCCCCGTTCTAATTTTTAGAAACACAGCTGATCCTGTGATTGCACACATTGCATATAATTACGATTGCGCACATACCTATGTAAATGTCAATCCTATCTGTACAATGGATTGGGCGCGGCAGTGCACCACCTGCTGGCCGCACGTACACCTGCGTAGGAAGTAGACACGCTTGAACTCATCGGGTACGCGGGCAGGCACGCGTGGGCGGGGCTTCCATACGCTTTGCGTGGCGAAACTCATCTGACGAGGACATCGGGGAGATTCGGTGCAGTGGTGATGCTAGAGCGGCGTCCTGGGCATTGCCTCCGGTAAGGACGCAGGACTGTAATTCCATGGCGGGGGCTTTGAGCTGGCAGTCTCACATAACAGCAGGTGTAAGGGCGTCTGTGGGTGCCTGTACAGTGCGGGGACGAGTGTGACAGGAGTGGGGGATGGGTGGCCGGGCGTCTGAGGGGCAGAGCTGCAGGGTCAGTAAACCCTGATCAGCTCTGCCTTTTACAGAGCCCCCCCAGCAGGCTGATTTTCCCTGTAACTGCGGATCCTTTGGATGCCCCAGTTAAAATGGAAATAATGCAAAAAAAAAAGTCTTTCCTCTCCCAAAGGTCTTTCAGTGACCTCTTGGGAACAAATTATGTGAAAAAATATCTAAGAAATGAAGTAAAAAAAAAATTTTTTTTAAAAGTACAAAAATTGAAAACTAAAAAAATTATTTAAATACAAATAAAAGAAAAAAATATATATGTGGCAAAAAAATAGAGAATTAAAATAAAATACCATAAAAATAAAAAAGAAATAAAAAGGAAAAAGTGCAAAATAAGGGCCCTTGCACACGACCGTATGCCTATATGTCCCGGAGCTGCATTGATTGTGCGCACGGGAACGCACAGCATCATAGATTACAATGATGCTGTGCACGTCGGGCCGCCCGCGGGGCTATTGTACTGCGCTCACAAGATCATATGAGTGCGGGCGGGCTGACGTACACAGCATCATTGTAATCTATGATGCTGTGCGCTTCCGTGCGCACGATCAATGCCGCTCCGGGACATATGGCCATCTCACGCACCGTATGTCTCGGAGGGCATACGGTCGTGTGCAAGGGCCATAAGAGTGTTCACTGTCCCTCAACGGTCTTTTTATGACCCTTTGGGGGACATATTATGTGGTAAAAATATATTTAATAAAATAAGTAATAAGCCAATTATATTAAAAAAAAATTACAATAAAATACAAATAAACATAAAAAATAAAAAGGAAAAAGTGCAAAAAAAAAAAAAGTGTCAGTGTCCCTCAAAGGACTTTTTATGACCTCTTGGGGGACACATGTAGTAGAAATATATTAAAAATTAAGTTAAAAAAAAAATACATAAAAGAAAAAACACCCACACCAGCCAAAACAGTCTCAATTATCGCCCCATTCTTGTGAAACTATAAATATTATATAGCAAAACAGTCAATACAAAATAGGGAACTAATTATAATAATATATTTCATTTGCATATTTAAAGAATAAGGAGCTATAGTTTGAAAAAAAAACTTTTTAAAAATATTTTATAGTTTCCCCCAAATTAAAAAAAAAAAAAAAATTATAAGGCCCTATGCACGTACAAAATTGTTGGAAAAATTATTTTGGTAGTCCCAACACATAAAAAAGTTACAACTGTTTGACCACGTGGTCATTAAGGCCTTTTCAGACCTGGTCATTAAAGTGTTAACCAATGACCGCTTTCGCTGCTAGTAAGGGTAAGTGCTTACTGGTCATTGCAGGGCTCCTATAACTGGGGGCAGGAGGAGGTAATAACCAGTGAGCGCCGTCTTCTGCAGTGAAGGAAAGTGCTGATTTATGAATAGGAACGCAGGAAGGAAATGTCGCCAATTTTCCTGTAAAAATGATTTTTAATAAGTTCTTGCAGCACGGCCCCTGAACAAAAGATTCTACCTTACCTGCTCCCCGCCACTCTGGTCCTCTGCGCTGCCCCCATCTTCCGGTTCCTGGCCATGGTCACATACACCATTCCTGTCAATGACTGGCTCCAAAAGTGACATGCTGCTTGTGGCCACATCATGCTGAAGCCAGTCATTGGCTGGAGAGGTGTATGTGACCATGTCCATGGAATGCCAGGTGTAAACAGCGCAGGGACCAAAAGATGGAGGCAGCGGGGGCAGTGTGGAGGACCAGAGCCGCGGGGAGCATGCCGACATGTTTATTTGCGGCCCCTTAAAATAGACCGATGTGACAATGCGGCCCTCAGACCAAAAAACGTTGTGCACTCCTGCTTTAGTGGGTGTATGAACAGGGATTGTGGTGTTGGCACAACCATTTCTATTAAAGATGCTCTTAATAATATCACTTCTTGGCCCAAGATCAAGTGTAGTATCTGTTCTTATCAGTTTAATATCTGATACCTCCCCTATCTGGGGACTATATACAAAATGCATTTTTAGAACAGGGAGATGGAAAAGGAGCTCTGTCCGCTCCACCCATTGATCGGTAATATATCTCATACTGCTTATGTTTCTTAGCACCACAATTGTGCAGTGGACATAGCTCTGTACAAAGCAGCACATTTTGTTAGAAGACACATCAAGAAAACATGCAGTACTAGGATAATTAGAAGTGCCATAAAAGATTCATGTAAGCAGGGCCTAGACAAAAATTGAAAAAATCTATCTATTCAGTGCTCAGATTTTGCCATGCAGTGGCATCTTTGTTTATAGGCTGCTCGAAATGCCATAACTAGTGTTGAGCGAAACAAAGCATTCGAAGCAGAATTTGGTACGAAATTTAGGAAAACTTTTATTCGCAACGAAGCCAAATTTCCTTGTGCTTCGTGGTAACGAATCAGTTTTTCATAAAATGGCGACAGCACATGTTACAAAGTGAAAGTAAGAAGCCCAGAAACATGAGATCACCCATAATGCCATGCAGCCAGCCAATCCGCAGGTAGCCATCCCTTGGGATGTCACAGCCCTATAGAAGCCTTATCCTACGCGGTCTCCGCCATTGTCCTGTGAGCTGAGCATAGGGAGAGAAGTGGCAAGCGCTTATGCGCTAGGGACATTGTGCTGCCAAGTGTTAATAGGACAGTGTTGGAGAGACAGAGTGCAGGGAGAGTGTATCGCCATGTGCATCATTTTGTACTCCATCATTTTGGTGATATAGTTAGTGTGCCTCAGTATTAAAGGCAGGTGTCATATGACATGTCACTGCCATTCATAGCTAATCCGTTCTGTTAGCGATATAGTTGTTATTAGTGTTGGGCGACCATGGTAAGCAGCCAATAAACGTACGGGGAAGGCCTGGAATACAATGTAATACCGTAGCCATGTTCGCTACTGGCATTATAGTGATTGGCTGGCCGCAAAGCGTCATCGGGTGCTATATAGCACCCGGTGATGCGAAGCTCAGCACAGCGTGAGTCAGGGAGAGCTGCTGGAGAAGCGAGAGATAGTGTAGTGTTAGTGTAGAACAGTGTTAGAAGTGTGTTTAGGCAGGGTTTAGTGTTAGAGCATTTAGAGACCCAAAAGTCCTTTTAAGGACTAGTGTTTTACCTGGTTTCCTGATTTATTATTAGCATAACCTGCGCTATATTGACCATAATTTTTTGGGTGCTGCTGACAATAATAATAGCTGCGCTACTTCCCTTGTGTTATATTTGCGCATACTAAAAATCAGTGACATTGTCAGTCAATTTTGGGTGCTGCTGACGCTAATAAAAGCTGCACTACATCCCTTGTGTTACATTTGCGCATACTAAAAATCAGTGACATTGACCGTCATTTTTGTCCGCTGCTGACAGTGACAGAACCTGTGCTATATCCCTTGTGCTACAGATTTGCGCATACTGAAAACCAGTGACATTAGCCGTCATACACTTACAAAACCTGTGCTACTGTACGTGTGACATACTTCCAAGCATATATACCATTTAATATGCGCAAGGCGAGCACTAGGGGACGGGGAAGTGGCTGTGCTGCTGATGGTGCACGCACAGGCCGTGCCCCTGGGCGTGGTGAAACTGTGCCTGCTGCCAGAGCACAAGAAACACACTCATCCATGATACCTAGCTTCATGTCACAGTTTTCAGGGCGGCACAGGACACAACTCTTGAAGCCACACCAGTGTGACCAGGTGTCCGGTTGGATTGCAGCAGATAATGCTTCCAGTCTGTTAAGCACCACCCTGTCTTCCACAAAGTCCAGTCTCAGTAGCCAAGAGTCGGGTCAACAGAATCCTCACCCTGATCCTCCTTCCTCCCACAATGGAGAGTCTTGGCAAACAAGTGATCCCACACTCGGATATTCCAAGGAGCTCTTTACATCGCCATTCCTTGATTTGGGCCTCTTGCCAAGTCCGCTTGAAGAGGGATATGAGGAGATCTTGTGCACTGATTCCCAAAGTCTTGAGCATCCACAGTCAGAAGAAGATGACGGTGGGGAACGGCAATTAGTGTCTCACGAGGTTGATGATGATGATGAGACACAGTTGCCAATAAGTCAACAGCAATTAGTGTCTTAGGTTGATGATGAGGATGACACAGTTGTCAATAAGTGAGGTTCTTGTTAAGTCAACAAGTCAGGAGGTGGACCAGAGTGAGGAAGTGGAAGAGGAGGTGGTGGACGATGAAATCACTGACCCAACCTGGGAAGGTGTCAAGCCGAGTGCGGACAGAAGTACAGAGCAACAGGCTGGAAGAGGTAGTGTCAGAATTCGATGTATTTTTCTAATTACCACTAGTGACCGCTGTTATACTCACTCTGAACTATTGTGTTGCATTTCCACTCCTCACCATTGGAGGCTGCTGTGTTTGTCCCAGGATTTGCCCTTCACAAAGATGGACGATGTGTGCTGATTGGAAACCATCTTGTTTCCTGTTTGGGCATACTTATACCCATGAGGCAATTCAATCATTGCTCGAGTATTGTGACTTGTTCCATTCTCCTGCTCCTCTGAACTGTCTTTCCCAGACTGTTTCTACTCTCGCTGAATTATCACCTTGTGATCTATACTTCAAACTGCAGTATGGACTACAGTTCCACAGTTCATAACTGCGCCTGGCTTATTCCATCTGGCAGCCAGATTACAGCCATGTTTACCAGTATCGTAACAGGCAGTGGGTTGGCCACAGGGAGAAGGCGGGCCACACCAGACAGGCACGCAACTGTTCCATTGCGGCAATCTCCCTTGCCAAGGGGTTGGTATTCCGTAGTCTGAGGAAAGTGCGGACGATAAAAGAATTGTCATTTGTAACCTGTACCATACCAAAATGAGCAGGGGCATGAACACTAGCAACCTGACCACCACCAGCATGCTCCACCACATGGCATCAAAGCACCTTAATAGGTGTGCCAAACGTCTGGGTCCACAATCAGTGTCTGCGGGTGAGACCACTGCCTCCTCATCCCCTGTGTTACATGCTGGACAATCCCCTGTTCAACACACAGGCACGGATGCCTCCTGCCCTGCACCTGGACCTTTGCAAGCATCATCAGCAAGCACATCCTCTTCAGTTCAGATGTCCATACTCCAGGCCTATAACGAAAGCGCAAATACCCAGCCACCCACCCATAGGCCATAGCACTTAATGCGCATCTTTCCAAATTGCCTCGTTACTCAGTCCCCAGCAGCCACTGATGCCCGGTGTGCCCTCCCCGCCTTACACCAGCATGTGTCCCATAACATCACCTGTGCCCTGACCAATGCAGTTACTGGGAAGGTCCACTTAACGGCACATGGACAAGTGCTTTTGGCCAGGGATGCTACATTTCCCTGACGGCACACTGGGTGAACGTGGTGGAGGCCGGGAACTAGTTGGACCCTGGGATGGCACAGGTGCTACCGACGCCAATTATTGCGGGACCTGACCATCAAGATTTCCGCCACTGCCTACATCAGTGGCTGCAACCCCCCTTCTCCTCCTCCACTTCCACCTCTGAATTCTCATCTTGTAGCACATTGCCATCAGTCAGTAGTTGGAAGCAGTGTAGCACTGCAGTGGGGATGCAGCAACAGGCCGTGCTGAAACTAATTTGTTTAGTTGGCAAACAGCACACCTCCGCAGAGCTGTGAAAGTGTATAAGGGACCAGTCTGAGCTGTGGCTCTCGCCACTCAACTTACAACCAGGCATGATAATGGCCTTAACTTGGTGGCAGCTCTGGAGCTCGACAAGCTCACACAGATACCATGCCTAGCCCACGTGTTCAACTTAGTGGTTCAGTGGTTTCTCAAAACCTACCCCAATTTGCCTGAGCTACTGGTGAAGGTGCGCCGCATGTGTGCCCATTTCCGAAAGCCATCTACAGCTGCCGCCGCCGGTCAGACAACGCTGCAGCAGCGCTTGCAATTACCAGCTCTATTGTGAGACTGTTGTGAGACTGTTGTGCGACGTGAGCACACACTGGAACTCCACATTCCACATGTTGGCCAGGCTTTGCGAGCAGCAGAGCGCCCGTTGCCTTTCCAGTCAGCCTCCGCTCTTCACAAGCGACAAGTGTGCATGAATTTCTGACATCTGTGAGGTTTTACGCAACTTTGAGGAATCAACACAGATGGTGAGCGGCGATGCCGCTATTATCAGTGTAACCATCCCACTTCTGTGTCTACTGAAACGCTCGCTGCTCACAATTAAGGTGGATGCTTTGTATGTGGAAGAGGTGGATATGGGGGAAGACAGTACACAGGGTGATAGCCAGACCACCCTCGCTCTGAGAAGTTCGTCTTCTCAGCGCAAATTTGATGATAATGAGGAGACGGAGCAGGATACGGTTGCCTCCACTACAGAGGGTAGTACACATACAGTACAGACCAAAAGTTTGGACACACCTTCTCATTCAAAGAGTTTTCTGTATTTTAATGACTATGAAAATTGTAGATTCACACTGAAGGCATTAAAACTATGAATTAACACATGTGGAATTATATACTTAACAAAAAAGTGTGAAACAACTGAAAATATGTCTTATATTCTAGGTTCTTCAAAGTAGCCACCGTTTGCTTTGATTACTGCTTTGCACACTCTTGGCATTCTCTTGATGAGCTTCAAGAGGTAGTCACCTGAAATGGTATTCCAACACTCTTGAAGGAGTTCCCAGAGATGCTTAGCACTTGTTGGCCCTTTTGCCTTCACTCTGCAGTCCAGCTTACCCCAAACCATCTCGATTGGGTTCAGGTCTGGTGACTGTGGAGGCCAGGTCATCTGGCGTAGCACCCCATCACTCTCCTTCTTGGTCAAATATCCCTTAGACAGCCTGGCGGTGTGTTTGGGGTCATTGTCCTGTTGATAAATAAATGATGGTCCAACTAAATGCAAACCGGATGGAATAGCATGCCCTACAAGATGCTGTGGTAACCATGCTGGTTTGGTATGCCTTCAATTTTGAATAAATCCCCAACAGTGTCACCAGCAAAGCACCCCCACACCATCACACCTCCTCCTCCATGCTTCACGGTGGGAACTAGGCATGTAGAGTCCATCCGTTCACCTTTTCTGCATCGCACAGAGACACGGTGGTTGGAACCAAAGATCTCAAATTTGGACTCATCAGACCAAAGCACAGATTTCCACTGGTCTAATGTCCATTCCTTGTGTTCTTTAGCCCAAACAAGTCTCTTCTGCTTGTTGCCTGTCCTTAGCACTGGTTTCCTAGCAGCTATTTTACCATGAAGGCCTGCTGCACACAGTATCCTCTTAACAGTTGTTGTAGAGATGTGTCTGCTGCTAGAACTCTGTGTGGCATTGACCTGGTCTCTAATCTGAGCTGCTGTTAACCTGCGATTTCTGAGGCTGGTGACTCAGATGAACTTATCCTCCGCAGCAGAGGTGACTCTTGGTCTTCCTTTCCTGGAGCCAGTTTCTTTGTAGCGCTTGATGGTTTTTGCGACTGCACTTGGGGACACTTTCAAAGTTTTCCCAATTTTTCGGACTGACTGACCTTCATTTCTTAAAGTAATGATGGCCACTCGTTTTTCTTTACTTAGCTGCTTTTTTCTTGCCATAATACAAATTGTAACAGTCTATTTAGTAGGACTATCAGCTGTGTATCCACCTGACTTCTGCGAAACACAACTCATGATCCCAAGCCCATTTATAAGGCAAGAAATCCCACTTATTAAACCTGACAGGGCACACCTGTGAAGTGAAAACCATTTCAGGTGACTACCTCTTGAAGCTCATTAAGAGAATGCCAAGAGTGTGCAAAGCAGTAATCAAAGCAAAAGGTGGCTACTTTGAAGAACCTAGAATATAAGACATATTTACAGTTGTTTCACACTTTTTTGTTAAGTGTATAATTCCACATGTGTTAATTCATAGTTTTGATGCCTTCAGTGTGAATCTACAATTTTCATAGTCAGGGAAAATACAGAAAACTCTTTGAATGAGAAGGTGTGTCCAAACTTTTGGTCTGTACTGTACGTAGCAGGTTTATTCCATCTGTTCAGCGTGGATGGGCCGAAGAGGATGAGGATATTTAGAGTCTTCCTCCTGGTGAGGACAGCGAAGTCTTGTCTGTTGGCACACATGGCTGACTTTATGTTATGCTGCCTTTCCCGTGACCGTCGCGTTATATGCATTTTGGCCAACACCGATTACCGGTTGTTCTCCCTTCTCGATCCCCGCTACAAAGAGAACTTCTCATCTCTTATTCCTGTGGTGGAGAGGACTAGTAAAATGGTGCAATACCAGAAGGTTCTTGCGGAAAAATTGCTCCAAATGTTTCCAGCTGACAACACTGGCGGCAGAGGACGTAGCTCCTTGGGCATCCGAGGAGGGGAGATGAGGGAACACACAGCAGTTCCAACAGAGGCAGGGTTGCACGGCCTGGGACCGTTTCATGAAATCCCGCCAGCACCCTTACTCTGATGCGCGGCCTAGTGTCACAAGGAGGGAAAAGTTTTGGAAGATGGTGAAGGAGTACGTAGCTGACTGTTTCTGCATCCTCAGTGAGCCCTCTGTGCCTTACAACTATTGGGTGTCCAAGCACGAACTGGTGCTCTATGCCTTGGAGGTGCTGGCTTGCCCTGCCGCCAGCGTTTTGTCGGAGTGGATATTTAGTGCTGCTGGGGTCATAACTGATAAGCGCAAATGCTGACAGGTTGACTCTTATCAAAATGAGCAGAGGAAAGCAGCTGAACATAAAGGCACTTTAAATGTGGCTTTATGGTGTATTGAATACACTGTATTCCCATGCACCCCTTTCACCACAAAAATATATGGTTCAAGGTTTCTTCCTTTTCTCATCTTCCTCCTCCACCATATCAACATGCTTATTAGGCCCTACCCCTAATATTTTAGAGGGTCACCAGCATGCCCTAGCCCCTAATGTTTTAGAGGGTCATATGCAGGCCCTCGCGCCTGATGTTTTAAAGGGTCACCAGCAGGCCCTTACTCCTAGAAGTAGCAGATGAGGTTTAACACTGACAAATATAAGGTTATGCACATACAGTGCCTTACAAAAGAATTCGGCCCCCTCGAACTTTTCAATAAATTTCGTTCCACTTCACAATTGTGACCCACTTGTTGTTGATTCTTCACCAAAAATATTAAATGTTATATCTTTTTGTTTGAAGCCTGAAATGTGGCAAAAGGTTGAAAAGTTTCAGGGGGCCGAATACTTTCGCAAGGCACTTAGGAAGGAATAATGTAAGTCACCAGTACATACTAAATGGTTAAACACTGGGTAACACTGACATGGAAAAAGACCTAGGAATTTTAGTGAACAGCAAACTAAGCTGTAGAAACCAGTGTCAGACAGCTGCTGCCAAGGCCAATAAGATAATGAGTTGCATCAAAAGAGGCATAGATGCCCGTGATGAGAATATAGTCCTGCCACTTTACAAATCACTAGTCAGACCACATATGGAGTACTGTGTACAGTTCTGGGCTCCTGTGAACAAGGCAGACATAGCAGAGCTGGAGAGGTTTCAGAGGAGGGCAACTAAAGTAATAACTGGAATGGGTGGACTACAGTACCCAGAAAGATTATCAAAATTAGGCTTATTCACTTTAGAAAAAAAGACGACTGAGGGGAGATCTAATAACTATGTATAAATATATCAGAGGTCAGTACAGAGCTCTCTCCCATCATCTATTTATCCCCAGGACTGTGACTGAGGGGGACATCCTCTGCGTCTGGAGGAAAGAAGGTTTGTACACAAACATAGAAGAGGATTCTTTATGGTAAGAGCAGTAAGACTATGGAATTTTTTCCCCTAAAGTTGGGAAAATTGGCAACTTGCAGGATAACAGGCCGAACTGGATGGACAGATGTCTTTTTTCTGCCTTATAAACTATGTTACTAATGTTTTTCGAGGGTCACCAGCAGGCCATCAATCACAAGGGTGTGTATGATGCCCTCCTTTATGTGTAATAAAGGGTGTATTGGAGTGCCTGTTCCTTTAATTTTTGGCAGCCCTTTCACTTAGTCCATAGGATTTATGAGTGTAGGAGTCCCACTACCTGAACAATTGTACCACAATGTGAATGAGGCCCTCCTTTATGTGATATACCGGTTGTATCAGAGTGCCTCTTCCTTGTAATTTTTGGTAGCCCTTGCACCTTATATGCAAGTAAATATACAGGAAAGAATGTTTTCTAACAATTTTTTGTCTAAAATTGATTTTATCTTCGGTTTTGTGTGTATTATTGTCATTCTGTAAAAGTGGCGTAATACTCGGACAACATCGTTCCCATCA
Source organism: Rhinella marina (assembly GCA_900303285.1). Taxonomy (NCBI): domain Eukaryota; kingdom Metazoa; phylum Chordata; class Amphibia; order Anura; family Bufonidae; genus Rhinella; species Rhinella marina. Next base: position 84,346 of record ONZH01029035.1, read on the forward strand.
TCGAACTTGCTTGCGAAATGGTGCTAGTTTCTTTGAACCCATCCTGACACAATCCTTTTCATTTTGTGTGAAAGAGGTCTTAGGCGTGCAACTACCGATGATGACAGCGGGTGGGAACACATGTTACGAGAGGTCAGGTACATGCGCAGAGACAGGTGAGGGTGAAACAAGTGACAACCAAACAGATGCAGATGATGATGTAGCAGTGGTAGCCGGGTGTAGAAGGGGCATCATCATCAGAGGGTGTCAGTATGCCTGTGGCTTGCGATTGAAAACGACTTTTTAGAGCTCCCTGACTACCCCCTATAACAATTGTGTAATTAAAACATATGCAGTGGTAGTTGTGTTAAAGTTTAGGGCTGTTGAGCATACCTATTCTTGGTATTTCATACTTAGTTTTACATAAGATTGAAAGGGGTTGGGCAAGAACCATTCTGCAAGACCTACAAATGTAAAATTACTTATGGTACCTGCTATCCGCTGCCAGCCCCCACTTCTTCTCATGCAGGCCTGTGTTACTCTGCTGAGCTCCATTGATGTCAACATCTGGTTTGACATTGGTGCAACCAATCACTGCCTGCGGTAGGTGTCCAGCTCCCCTTATATTATGACAAATGGTCACATGACGCAAACAGAGCCGGACACTGGCAAGGATAGAGACTGGTTGCGGCAGTGCGAAACCATATGTTGACATTGATGGATCCCAGTGGAGCATCGCAAGCTTGCAGGAGAAGGTGCGGAGACCTGACACCGGGAAGCAGGTAAGTCATCATTACTTTTCAGGTCTGGCAGAATAGAGAGGTTTACCACACACACACCCCCATACCCCCCTTTCCCCATTCTTGCACAACCCCTTTCTGATTACTACCTACTAGCCTGAAGATATGCATGTTTGACTGCGAATGCTAGATTTTTCTTATTTTACTTCTGCCCATGTTTAACCCCTTCAACCCCGGGCCTGTTTTCACCTTCCTGCCCAGGCCATTTTTTTGCAAATCTGACGTGTCACTTTATGTGGTAATAACTTTGGAACGCTTTTACTTATCCAAGCCATTCTGAGATTGTTTTCTCGTCACATATTATGCTTCACGACAGTAGTAAATTTGTGGCAAAATATTTCATTTTTATTTATACAAAAAATCTAAATTTACCAAAAATGTGGAAAAATTAGCAAATTTCCAAATTTCAAATTTCTCTACTTTCAAAATACATAGTAATACCTCCAAAAATAGTTATTATTTTACATTCCCCATATGTCTACTTTATGTTGGCATCATTTTATAAATGTCATTTTACTTTTTTGGGACGTTAGAAGGCTTAGAAGTTTAGAAGCCATTTTTCAAATTTTCAACAAAATTTGCAAAACCATTTTTTTAAGCACCAATTCAGATATAAAGTGATTTTGAGGGGCTTACGTAATAGAAATCGTCCATAAATGACCCCATTTTAGAAACTACACCCCTCAAATTATAAAAAACTGATGTTACAAACTTTGTTAACCCTTGAGGTGTTCCACAAGAATTAAAGGAAAATGGAGGTTGAATTTCAAAATGTCACTTTTTTGGTAGATTATTCATGTTAATAATTTTTTCTTGCAACACAGCAAGGGTTAACAGCAAACTTAACCTCAATATACATTGCTCTGATTCTGCAGTTTACGGAAATACCCCATATGTGGTGGTAAACGTCTCTATGGGTTTGTGGCAGTGGTCAGAAAGAAAGGAGCGCCATACAAATTTTGGAGGCAGATTTTGCTAGAATGGTTTTTAGGCACCATTTTGTAATTGAGAGACCCTGACGTACCCCTACAGTGGAAACCCTAAAAAAGTGACCCCATTTTGAAAACTATGCCCTTCAAAGAATATATTAAGGAGGATACTGGCCACTTTGACCCCCTAAGCGTTTTACGGAATTTGGAAACACTTGGCTATAAAAAGTTTAATTTCTTCCAATAAAATGTTGCTTTAGCCCCAAATTTTTCATTTTCACAAGGGGTAACAGGAGAAAAAGCACCCCATAATTTGTTCCCCATTTTCTCCTGAATACGGCAACACCCCATATGTGGTGGTAAACTGCTGTGGGGGCACATGGCAGGACTCAGAACAGAAGGAGCGCCATATGGATTTTGCAGCACAGATTTTGATGGATTGGTTTGCGGGAGCCATTGATTTTTATTTTTTGGAGTTATTGTCTTATGTGGGGGCTCATTTTTTGTGGGATGAGGTGACGTTTTCATTGGTACCATTTTGGGGTACATAAGACTTTTTGATCGGTTGGTATTACACTTTTTGTGAGTCAAGGTGAAAAAAAATAGCTGTTTTGGCATAGTATTTTTTTAAATTTATTTTACAGCATTCACCTGAGGCGAAAAATCATGTGATATTTTTTATAGAGCAGGTTGTTACGGATGCGGCGATACCCAATATGTCTACCATTTTTATTTTTGTTAAATTTTACACATTAGATTTATTTTTGAACAGAATAAAATCTTTTTTTTTGTGTTGCCATTTTCTGAGAGCAATATTTTTTTTATTTTTTTGGTGATTGTCTCAGGTAGGGTCTCATTTTTTGCGGGACAAGATGATGGTTTCATTGGTACCATTTTGGGTTAAATAAGCATTTTTGATCGCCTGCTATTACACTTTTTGTGAGGCCAGAGGGAAAAAAATGGCTGTTTTGGCACAGTTTTTTAAAAAAAAAAAATTTGTACAGCATTCACCTAGGGGGCCATCTCATGTAATATTTTGATAGAGCAGGTTGTTATGGACTCGGCGATGCCCAATATGTCTAACATTTTTATTTTTGGAAAGTTTTACACATTAGATGCATTTTTGAACAGAATAAAATCTTTTTTTTTTGTGTTGCTATTTTCTGAGAGCCATATTTTTTTAATTTTTTGGGCGATTGTCTCAGGTAGGGTCTAAATTTCTGCGGGACGGGATGACGGTTTGATTGGTACCATTTTGGGGTAAATACGCCTTTTTGATCGCGTGGTATTACACTTTTTGTGAGGCATGGTGAAAAAAATGGCTGTTATGGCATAGTTTTTTTAAAAAAATTTTTTACAGCATTCATCTGGGGGGCCATCTCATGTAATATTTTTATAGAGCAGGTTGTTACGGACGTGGCGATACCCAATATGTCTAACATATTTATTTTTGTTAAGTTTTACATATTAGATGCATTTTTGAACAGAATAAAATGTTTTTTTTGTGTTGCTATTTTCTGAGAGCCATATATTTTTTATTTTTTTGGTGATTGTCTCAGATATGGTCTACATTTCTGCGGGACGAGATGACGGTTTCATTGGTTCCATTTTGGGGTAAATACGCCTTTTTGATCGCCTGCTATTACCCTTTTTGTGAGGGAAGGTGACCAAAAAATGGCTGTTTTAGCACTGTTTTTTTTTTGTTCTTTTTTTTTACTGCATTCACCTGGCGGGGTGGATGATGTGATATTTTTATACAGTCGATACGGATGCGGCGATACCTAATATGTCTACTTTTCTTTTTTTCCCTTTTTTTTACAGTTTTTTTTTAACTTTATTTTAGGAAAAGTGCGCTTTTTTCTTTTTTTATTTGAAACTTTTATTTTTTTTGTTAAACTTTATTTTTTAAACTTTTTTTCCCCCACTTTTTTTTCACTTTTAGGGGTCTGATCCCCTTTACAATGCATTACAATACTTCTGTATTGTAATGCATTGGCTGTAAGTGTATTACCAGTGTAATACACTTGCAGCCTGCTTCCTGTGAGATCCAGGGGGCTGGATCTCACAGGATCGCAGGGATGGCAGCCACGATGCCTAAGAAAGGCAACGAGCTGCCATTCAAGCCATCGGGTCCCCGTCACAGCAGCGCGGGGACTCGATGGAAAACCCCGCACGCCATCCTGACATGCCGCACACCTCATGTGCCGCGGTCAGCACTGACTGCGGCACATCGAGGGTTAATACGCCCGCATCTGTGTTTTCACCCATGCGGGCGTACGCAGCAGGGGTCCGGCTACTGGAAAGCTTCTGCACCCGCCCGATCTGCACGCCGTAGTACTACGGCGCTGGGCGGCAAGTCCCTTCCCGCAGCGCCGTACATGTACGGCGCTGGTCGGGGAGGGGTTAAAATAATGTAAACATATAGAATGTAATCGAACCAATTAATTTATTGTATTGCATTGTGCGGTATTCTACCTTTATTTACAGTATAAGGTGTGTTTTACTACTGTAATACTACCAGACAGCATGTTTTTCAATGCAGCCTTAGGCCTTGTTCACATATACTTGGATTTTCATGGACCATGATCCGATAAAATCCGGCCTGCCATCGTGCTGTGTGGAGGAGCGCACGGCGTCATTGGTTGCTATGAATCGTGCGCTCCGTGATGCCACCGCTGTACAGTAATACACTTGTAATACTGTGAATCCCTGTTTTATTATCTTTGATAATTAGTGAAATTCATATTGGGGGAAAAGGGAAGAAAATGTTACAAATTGCTAGTTCTTTTGAGAGCCTACACCAGGAATCAGCAACCTTCGGAACTCCAGCTGTTGTGAAACTACAACTCCCAGCATGCTCCTTTCACTTCTGTGGGAGTTCAAAGATCAGCCAAGCAAGTGTGCATAATGGGAGATGGAGTGCCAGAGGTTGCTGATCCCTGGCCTACACCATAATGTTTCAGCAATTCTGCTAACAGTCCGCATATAATGCATGTGTTCGAATCGTCTGAAAATAAAGTATGCACAAATATTAATCCAAACCACAGAAAATAACATGGAAATAAGAACCAACTTTCTGCATGGAAACATTAATAGGTTAGCCCCTTGCGCATTAGCCACATTATTGCTAATCCTTCTGTGGGTCCACGTTGCACATGACTTGTCAGCCTAAGATGTCTGCCATGGATCCTTTAGTCAATTTGTATTGGATTTGACAAAACCTAAGTGTCTTGAGATAGAAACATTTGGAAAAAATCGTTTTGGTACCATAACTATATGAATTATCCATAAATTGTATATATGTAAACCTTTATGTGTGCTATCTCTCTAATATTGTCAAAATGAAAGCTGCATGATCTCATCTAATTGAGACTTGCCATTCTCTGATTAAAGGAGTTTTCGCACAATGGACATTTATCACCTACAGTATGTGTTATCAGGATCGGTGTCTATTGTAATAATTGCACAGATGTTTCCATCAGCCCATAGGCATGAAATACAAGGCCATGCACATGGTAACCGCTCCTCACTGTGAGCCCCGGTTCCCTATTTAAAGTGATTGGTGGAGGTCCCAGTGATGGAGCACCCAGCAGTTAGACATTTATCAGCAATCCTGTGGATTGTGGAAAACCTCTTTCACCCTCCTCCTAATAGTGATAATTATATGAATTATATTAAGTGTCACAGTGAAATGTAAAACGAGATTCATTTATTTACCAAACTGAAATTTAGTCCCCTGTTGTGACATCTAGTGGCCAATATAAAAACTGTAATATCTCATTATTTGTATTTGAATGGTCATGATATAATAAAACTGCAGCTTTTCACATTTACATATTTGTTGGACAGTACTTTTAACTTAGAGGAAATTGACTAAACATAACAGGAGTCATTTATTAACATTTTTACGCCACATAACTTTTGTTCTGTCAATGTAACTGTTTTTGGGTAGGAGTTTTATTTTTAAAGGCACCATATTAGGGTATAATAAATACAATATAATATTTAACTTTATTTTCTGTGGGTGGGAAACATGTTTTTTTGTGTTTTGTTTTTTATGGCATTAACCAAGCAATTTAAATTATGCAATTACTTTATTCTGTGGTTCACTACAATTACAAAATGTATGTAGAAGTTATGTATTTCTAGTTTTGCACAATAAAAACCTCTGTTTTTAGAATACAAATTGCTTCTGTGTCGCTGCATTCAAAGAATCCTAACATTTCTATTTTTCAGTCGGTGGAGATACATGAGGGCTTGTTTTCTTCAGGAATACTTGTAGTTTTGATTGGTTCCATTTTGGGTCCATACAATTTTATTATCACTTATTCCATGCACTTTTTATTCCAGTACCAGCATGCAGTACTTTTTTTTTGGTATAAAAAAAAACGGATCTCAGACAGAAACGGATGCCAAATGTGCATAAATGATGTACAGGATCCATTTTATTTCTTTATTTTTCCATTCTTCTGACGGATCAGAAGAACAGAAAAATAACCTTTTCTTCTTTTTTAGTCTTACTAGGAGACTTAAATCTGACGTCCTGATTGCTGATAAATACACTGCAATGCTTGTGCTCCCTAAACAGGGGCGTTGCTAGGGTCTCAAAAGATCCGGGGCCCAAGCCCCAGTGAATATGGCCCAATATACTAAGTCTACTTTCTGCTGGATCCTGCAGGGTTCAGCAAAAACGCTTCCGTTATTGATAATACGACTATATGGATCCGGTTGTATTATCTTTAACATAGCCAAGACAGATCCGTCATGAACTCCATTGACTTGCATTGTGGTTCATGACAGATCCATCTTGCTCCGCATCACAGGACGGAAAGCAAACCGCAGCATGCCGCGGTTTGCTCTCCGGTATGAAAACGGAATGGAATGCATTTTGGAGCATTCCATTTTGTTCAGTTACGTTTTGTCCCCATTGACAATGCATGGGGACAAAACAGAAGCATTTTTTTTCCAGTATTGAGATCCGTCATAGGAAAATAGAAATGCTCATGTGAAAGTAGCCTAGGTCAACCCTCCCCCCACACACTGCCATGTACTCTATTTGCTACACATCAGCACATACCTATCACATCCAGTGCCTCCCAGGTGACGTCTCTTCTCCATTCGGTCCAGACAACTTCTTTCAGCTGCTCCTCGTCTCTGCAGAGTGTGGACATCTTAGCTTCCTTACATTTCTATCATCATCTCTCAACCTTGTGTCCCTATAGTGTTATCCTGCTGCTCGCTGTGCCCCCCAAATACTATCCTGAAGAGATATTATTGCCCCATAGTAATAGTGCGCCTCATAGTGCCAGCAATAGTAATTCCCTCCTAGAATGCCCTCATTAGTAATACTGCCCCCTACAGTGCAGCCAACAATGATAATGCTTCCCAAGAGTGCCTCCATTAGTTGAAGAGCCCTCCAGTATTAATAACGCCCTCACAGAGCCCCCAGTAGAAATAAGGCCCCCTATAGTCCCTCCAGTGGTAATAAAGGTCTCTACAGACCCCTCAGTAGTAATACGGCCCCCCATAGTGCTCTTAGTAGAAATAAGGCGGATCTATAAGTCCCTCCTATGGAGCCCCCAGTAGTAATAAGAATGCCTATAATGTCCCACCCACAGTGCCCCCAGTATTTATATCATCCCCTACTGTTATAATGCCCACCCTGCAGTGCCCCCTATAGTTATATTCCTTCCTTTAGTGTCCTCACAAATTATAATTTCTCAGCCCCTCCACCATACAGTCCCATGTAAATAACACTAATTCCCTCCCTCTGCCGTAGAGTCCCATGTAAATAACATCACACCATCTCTACAGCCTCCTGTAAATAACATCACTCCCTCCCCCAGCCACCATCAATATACAGTTCCATGTAAATAACATCACTCCCTCTGACAGCAGCCTCCAACATGGAGTCCCATGTAAATAAAATCATCCCCCCAAACATACAGCCCCATATAAATAACCACCCCCTCCCACAGTTGCCTTCAAAATACAGTCCCATGTAAATAACATCACCCCCTAACTTCTCACTTCAGCTCCTCCAACATACAGTCCCATTTAAATTCCATCACTCCCCTGCCTTAAGCCTCTCCAATATACAATCCCATGTATATAACATAACCCTGCCCCAGCCACTTCCAACATGCAGTCCCATGTAAATATCATCACCCCTGAGCATTCAGTCCCATGATAATAACATCCTCACCTCAGCCCTAACATACAGTACCAGTGCTTTTCCCTTCACTTACCTCTCCTCATGTAGCTGGCCTTACCATAGCTTTTTACTCAAGACTTTTCCTCCTCCCTGCTGAATGCCATCCTCTCCTGCACTGGTCACATGATGGTGACATCATCGCAGGTCCTTTCCAGCTACTGCATTAAGAACCATATCATCACACCCATCACAGGTCCTTCAGCTTTTGCAGTGCATTAGATTTCATTGTATTGCCGTCCTGAGGGTTGCAATACAGTTGTATCTAGCCGGCAGGCAGGACATTTGTGGCCTGGGACAAAACACCCCTGGTAAATATTACAAATGGCAGTCCCCTATATCAGCATAACATCGGCAGAATTCTTAAAGTCTAGGTCAGTTGACCCTCCTCACCTCTAAATTTCCTTCCCTGTAATGCTCTGTATGGACATAGGAGAAAAGGAAGGGTTAGCTGGATTCATAACATTTAGCTTCCTTTCACAGGCTGCAGGGAAAGCACTGAGCACAAACTATTTTACCATTAACCCCTTTATCAGCCCAGATTACCAGGGCTGTTTGTGTGAACGTATTCACCATCCTAGACCACCAGGGATATTACTATAAACTTTGTCAAATGCATATCTGTAAACCAGCCTTCTGAATAAATTGTCAAATTCTGCTTCAAAGTGAATATTATGACTTATGAATTAAAAAAGTGATAAAAAATAAAGCATAAAAGACAGTTAAAAATATATTTTTATTTCTTCCTAGGTCAAGCTGGGAGCTCCCGGACTTAAGAGAAGGACGGGTAAAAGCCATTAGTGATTCGGATGGAGTGAGTTACCCTTGGTATGGAAACACCACTGAAACTGTGACCTTGATGGGTCCTACAAACAAAATTTCCAGGTTCTCCGTCAGCATGAACGACAACTTCTACCCCAGTGTAACATGGGCAGTACCTGTGAGTGAAAGCAATGTGCCAATGCTCACCAGAATTAAAAGAGACCAAAGTTTCACAACTTGGTTGGTAGCTATGAATGCAAACACCAAGGAGAAGATCATTCTACAAACAATAAAATGGCGGATGAGGGTTGATATTGAGGTAGATCCCACTCAGATACTGGGTAAACGGGCAAAATTGGTGGGTAGGACTCAGCAGGAACAGCCAAGGATTTTAAGCCGCATGGAGCCAATCCCACCAAATGCACTGGTAAAGCCTAATGCTAATGATGCACAGGTGCTAATGTGGAGGCCGAAAAGAGGACAACCAGTAATAGTTATTCCTCCTAAGTAGGAGTGAAGGAAATATCAAGATTGAGAAGAGGAAAACAAGGGATTTTAAAGCTACTTTTTAGCTTTGAGGACATTGCAAGGGGATGACAAAGCTGAAACTGTTCTTTGCGGTGATTATTTATTGTGCACATTTTTGAATGTGTACAAAGTTTTATACAATTTATTTATTTGACTCAAGTCAAAAGGCATTTGCCATAACTGTTTCATAGTGCCTGTGGCCAAACAGAAGTACAAACAGATGCTCAGTTAATGACTCTACTCTCAGACTCATGTATGCGGTGCTTTTTGCATTTCTAAAGTATCACTTTGGATGAATGCAGTTCCAGGGAACTTATTAAGAATGGGATAATAAGCATTGTAGAGAAATCCGGTTGCCTAACCAATACAATGAGAAATTAAAATTTGGAAGCACGAATCAGATGTTTCAGTTTTAAAAATTCAGTCATTGAACTGAAGATGCAATTATGTATTAACCATAGATTGAATTTCTAATGCATTTCAATCTGAAATTCACATTTGTAGTATACATTTTTCTTTGTATATCAGTTTACTCCTTTCTTTGCTAATCAGTTTACTCCAGTTTTTGGCATAAATATAGCCCTCAAAAGTCACATTTTGAGCAAAAAGTTACAAATTGCATGAAATGTTTTTTTCTGATTTGTACTCGTCTAACTTTAAAAGTGTTTACCAGGAGAGGGCTTGGCCTAAAATGTTTAGACAGATTTTATCAATACTAAAGCCAGAAATTGGTGCAAACATTGCTGGAAATATATGCCTGCAGGTGTAGATTTAATTTTCGGACTTTGTGACAGTCCAAAGTACTCTAAATTTGTATAAGGCATCCTGTCAGTGTCAGAGCTGTGTGCAGTCAGAGTTTTCATGGCACACAGCTACAAAGCCACACAGCAGTAGTCAATCTGTGTGCTGCATTACATCTCCATATTATGGTTGTTTGCACAAGGCATAATGCAAACTGTTACTTAGCACCAATACAAGATAAATAAAACAATGTATTTACAAAGTTTCTGTAAAAGTCTTTATAGTAGTTCTATAAAATTATTCTGTAAATACCCCCTATTTTCAGCCAACTGCTGAAGTTGGACCGATATTTGCTGACTGTATTCACCTGGATACCGGTATTTTTTCCACTGTCGACTGCTGCTCTAAAAGAGACTGTTTAAAAAAAATATACCCTGAGAAATGCCTTCTATGTCCCTGATGACTAAAGTTGTCCTTAAGGAGTGCTTCACTTCAGATGGAGATACTTAGCTAAAGCAAATACATAAGTAAGATGTACATTGCTTACAATACAAACAAGGGAAAGACAATATGTTAAGTATCCCAGTGAAACAAGTGTGTGTGTTGATTTCTAAGCAACCTAAAAAGCAAAGTTCTTTTGTTTAAACTTTAAATAAAAAATACTAACAAAAAACTAAATGTGTCTTGACTACCGTGATCATTAAAGGGGTTGGCCACTTTCTGTTTATTATTGACCAGTGTGTCTGTGAGATGATTTTATGGCACTAATATAGCCTTTGTTGGAATTTTTTCTCAGGCATACTCCCATGTTTACAAAGTCTTTTGTTCTGTCCACACAGAGATCCTGTCCATAAGACACCTCTATTAAATACAGTGCACCTGACAACTGTTCTTGTTCTGTTGGGAGTTTAGTGCAGGTGCAGTGTGTCTGAATGGAGGAGACATCACATGGAGGTGATTTGCCTGGTCAAATGACCCTTCCACAGCAGCCATCTTATGGACAAAACCTCTGTGTGAACAGCACAAAATACTTTGTAAACAAGGGAGTAAAATATAGAAAATGGAGCAAAATTTCAACAAAGGCTATATTAATAAGTGCCATAAAGTCCTCTCACAAAACACATTGGTCAACAGTAACCAGAAAGTGGCCAATCCTTTTAGAGGGGTTAACCGAGTTATGAAAAAAAAACTTATAAAACTCATCAGGACTCACATATACATTAGTTAAGCTTGATTTCTTAAGAGAAACCCATAGTTACACCTTTGCATAGTTCTGTTATTCTTGCTTTGTTTACTTGCTGCAGCAAAGCTGTGGGGGCGTGTAACAACTATGACTCAGCTCTCCCTCATGAATATTTGTGGGTGTGAATAATCTGCCCTTCTCCTCCCCCTGCACTGCACTACTTGCTCTGCACAACCTAACCTAGCATACAATGTAATCACATCCTCTCCTAGCTCACACAGGCAGATCATCCTGTCACATTGCATATCCATCTATCTATCCAGTAGTATACAGGACAGCAATATATAGTGTAAATATGGGACATACTAAAAAGAATGAAGAAAAGGAATGAAGAAAAAGAATGAACAGTCTAACATATTTGTACAAATATACAGAGAGGTAAAATGGGTTTCATATGTTTCCTACACATGGAATAAACACATATTCCACATAAACTGACATGTAGTGAATTCCCTGTGCCTCCTAGATGTGGAATGAACAGGTTAGATGTGTAGATAATAGTGGCATGAACACATATTCCACATAAACTGACATGTAGTGAATTCCCTGTGCTTCCTAGACGTGGAATGAACAGGTTAGATGTGTAGATAATAATGGAATGAACACATATCTCACATTAACTGACATGCAGTGTATTCCCAGTGCTTCCTAGATGTGGAATGAACATGTAAGATGTGTGGATAATAGTTGAATGGACACATATTCCACATAAACTGACATGCAGTGTATTCCCTGTGCTTCCTAGACGTGGAATGAACAGGTTATATCTGTAGATAATAGTGGAATGAACACATATTCCACAAAAACATGCATTTCGTAAATTCCCTGTGCTTCCTAGTCATGTAATGAAGAAATACTGCATGTCTAGTGAAATAAACATAGGAAGGGGAACTTATAAGTGACAGGGGCACTTTATGGCCACAGGGGCATTTCAAAGTAGTATGGGCAACTTTTTTTTAATGTAAATTTTTATTGAACATTTTCTTACAGTTTGTTACATATACATATACAAATGCATTGAATGCTATAGAGAAATATTGTACATTTCAACTTAAAGCAACAAACATCAAAACCAGGAAATCGTAGTTGCCGCGACTATCATGCAATCATTAAACATGCCTCTTACAAATACTAGAGAATGTTGTCTAAAGTGATACCCCCTCCCCCTGACTGTCACACCCACCCTATAAGCCCAGGTCATAAAGCATACCTTTTATCATGGTTATAACTAGATGTGGAAGGAATGGACCTGCTACCAAAGAATTTGAGAGACTATCCTGTTGTGTTATAGCGTAACTCTCGGGACCTCTGGGATTAGTGCTGGAAATTCAGATAACCATGGGAGCCACACATTATAAAATATTTGAAGTTGACCATATCTACATGCGAATAGTCTCTTGTATGTACAGTGTTCTGCTAAAAACTCATTTAGGGATTGCAAGATGGGGGCAAAGGGGACCGTGACTTTCCTGCTATCAACAGTTTGGCGACAATAAGATGTGGCATAGCATTTGAGGACTTTGCGGGGAAAATTCATCCATCGATTTAGCTCTCAGGGTGTATCCCCACCCCTAGGTCTTGTTGCCAATTTTCAAAATGGGGAAGTGTCACCACTTCATCAGAACATTGCAATTTGTTGTAGAGGTGCCTAGTGGATTTCAATTCTAGGGATGGTAATCCCATCAAGAAGCCATAAAATTGACAATGGTACCCGTGTTATAGACCCAGGGTGTTGGGCTAAATAGTGCTTGATCGTTGAATATAAGAGAAAGTCAGAGGGTGAGACATTATATTTGTGAATCAGGTCAGAAAATGAATGTATTCCACCCTCTCCAAGCAGATCCTGAATATTGAAAAGCCCTTACGCTCCCAAAGTCGAAAATCCACACCCGGTATAAGATATTCTAATGATTGTAGCGGGACAGTTATGACCCTACCATCTGTGTCTCCCCGACACACCTTGAGTAATGCTTGCCAGGCCGCTAATGATGCCCTAATAGGGGTTGCTATGTTGAGAAAATCGCTCTTCTGCTTAACTTGCTATAAGTAGGGCCTTAAAGGAACGACCAGCTGATAAATGAGTCTCAAGTGTTGGCCACTGAAGCCCTGGAAAGGAGTAAGCAATGGCCTCATTTGGTTGATTATGACTGCTCTATGGTAACTTCTTAACTTGGGTACCTCCATCCCGCCAGATCCACAAGCCATATACAGAACCAAGGCCATTTTCCTTGGCTTACACCCTTGCCATATGTAGTTGAGCATTTGCTTTTGAAGTTTACCTATGAAAGGGAATATGCAAATTTCCCAAGGTGGGATTAAGAAAACTTTTGCTTCCGTGATTGCCTTGTGGGCAGTCCCTTACAAATCAATGTCAACTTACAAGAAGCCTTGGGACATAACTTGGGGTTAATAGTAAGTCAACATTGATATATAAGGGGATTGCCAAAAAGGCAGTCACGGAGGCAAAAGTTTTCCTAATCCCACCTTGGAAAATTTGCATATTCCTTTCCCAGAATTTTTAGCGGAGCAAGCATGGCCTTTAAGTCTCTGTACGTACATGCAAAGGTGGGCTGAAAGGGCACTCTCTCCATAAGGAGAATAATCGCCACTGGAGTTTACCTATCGAATGTACAGGGATAGGGACCATCAGGGCCAACAACAGGTACAGAACCTTTAGTAACACCATCATTTTATATAACTATACGCCCAATTCAAGAGGTTTCCAATTTAGACAATTTAGAGAATAGTATGCGTGTTCCCTCAAAGTAAGACATCTAAAAGCATCTGGAGACATCTAAAAGTATCATACACTTCTTCCTTATGGAGCGAGGGAAGCAGTTGGGGTGGAGATAAATTGTCCTTATTAGTTTTATAAATCAATAGACGTGTAATATAATACTCGGTAGGCGTCCCTATATAATAATAGAGGATTCACAGTAAGTAGCAGGGCGCTAAAAAACAAAACAAAAAATATATTTTATTCTGAAACATGCTAAAATTGTGGGTAGAAAAACGCCCTCAATATGTGATGTTAGCAAGATAAAAAGAGCCACTCACATATTATAGATACTAATGCACAAACACATGTGCTACGTACAGGGCACAAGGTTGGACAAAGTGACCTGGAAGCAATAACATGACAGGTTGCAGACTCTCTTATTTAGTCTGGTAACCTCATTACCAAGCACAACCAACGTGCCTTAGTAAAAGAAGTGTTGCCTCGGAGCAACAATGTAGCAGGTTACTGGTACACTGTTGCAAACCAGTATCCCTGCGCTCCAAGCAACACAAAGCTGCCTTTGTCGATGTGGCTATAAATTGTAATAGCTAGTATACGCTCGAACGCGTTTCTGGGTATAAAACACACCCTCATCAGGAGCCCATATACTACTAGCATTAGATGCCAACTTTCATTCAGACAGACAAACATAAAAAGCAACGCGCCAGCCACCTCTATCTGTGGCGGCGCCTCCGGCACTAGTGCGGCCGTAATGCGGCCGCCGAACATGCCCTGTATAAGAGGAGGAAACTCCACCCCCAAAATGTCGATGCCAACCAATCAGCCGTCACCCGCACCAGAGATATCGGAGCGCTAAGATCAGACTCTCCCACAGGCAGGTGAGGGCTGACATCAATTTTGATTGGCAAAGAAATGTGTCAATATAACTGGGACCAATCGGCGGTTTACATCGCTGTCAACCAACAGCGGCATCAAAGAGGAGATGAGTAAGAGGTCAGGATATACTTCACTGACAGTTGGTAATCTGCCAATCGTAATGCAATGCAATAAACGTTGATGGTAATGGAATGCACCATACATAACCAGGCCATTCGTCACAATTGAAAAATTCATGACATCATGGCATTAACCCCCTGGTCACACAACCTTAGTTCTGGGGCATACATATTAGATGTCCTGTATCTCATATAACAACAAATAAGATGGTACGGGGCTAATTAATATACTAATGCCTGCTAAACCCATCGAATGCACTTAGATGGTACAGGAGCTAATTAGTATACTGTAACATACTAAGCCCGGCAAGTATAATGTAACAGGGTCTGAACTAATGAATCTCCCTATACTCAAAGGAAGCACACAAAGGATATATGATCGTTTAGCCCATCAGGGCGCACAGTTCTCAAACGAAATATCCATTGAGCTTCCTTTTGTAGGAGGCGTTTATCCAAATCACCTCCCCTGGGAGAGGATCTCACAACTTCCAGACCTTGAAACTGTAGCAAAGTGTCATCGGAAGCATGTATCTCCGTCATGTGTCGGGCAATGGGAGTATCCGCGCATTTCCGGATGTCACCAAGATGTTCCCCAATGCGTCTCCTAAATTGCCTGACTGTTTTACCCACATACTGAATACCACAATTGCATGTTGCCAAATATACCAGGCCTGTGGTTTTACAGTTAATAAATGCTCTGATATCAAAAGTACGGCCAGTGCTGTTGCTGGTAAACGTGCTCCCATTTTTAATTGACCCGCATGCTATGCAGTTACCACAGCGAAATGTACCCTTGGGTAAGTTAGACAACCAATGGAGCGTTCGGGGTATAGGCTGATGAAGACTATGTACCAGCCGGTCCCTGATGTTACGACCACGGCGGAATGTGATGGAGGGACTACTACCTACTAGATGGCCAACATCTGGATCAGCCCGCAAAATACCCCAGAAATCCGAGAGTACATCTCTGACAACAGCATGTGCCTCATCAAAATTGGCAATAATCCTGATCACCTCTGGGGCCACCATACGTTCCCTTGGATTCAGTAATGGTACCCTCTCACATCCCATTGCATGCTGGTAACCTGTTTCAATACCTGATTCGGGTAGCCCCGACGTATAAACCTCTGTTGTAGCCCATCAGCTGCCAATTTAAAATCCCTAAGGTTCGAACAGTTGCGCCTTAGACGCAAATATTGTCCCTTCGGGATCCCCTTTTTGAGTGCAGGTGGGTGGTAACTTTGCCAACTCAATAAGCTGTTGGTGGCCGTACTTTTTCTGAACAGTCTCGTACCTAGGGTACCATCTATGTTTTTAAAGATGGTTAAATCCAGGAAAGTAATAGACCCTGTATGGATCTCACTGGTAAAGAACAATCCCCAATCATTATGATTAAGTTTCTCAACAAAGGATGTGAAAGAGGTCTCATCACCTTGCCATAAAATCAGGACGTCGTCGATATATCTCAACCAGATGACAATCGACGACGTCCATTCCACAAGATTGTCATCAGACAAGATGTCACGTTCCCATCTCCCCAAATAGAGGTTAGCGAATGTCGGGGCACAAGGGCTGCCCATCGCGACTCCCTTCAACTGATGATAGAACTTACTGTTGAACAGGAACGTGTTGTGTTCCAAAATAAATCCCATCAGTTGAAGGACAAACTCACCATGTTGGCACAAATGAGTGCCTCTCTCCTGGAGATACAATTCAACTACTTCACATCCTTTTTGGTGGGGAATAGAACTATAAAGTGCCTCCACATCCAAGCTAGCCAGCATGACATCAGAATCAACTTGAATACCCTCAATACGTTTGATAACATCCATTGTATCACGCACGTATGAAGGTAATGCTGTAACAAAAGGACGCAGAACTTGGTCCACGTACGTGCTGATTGGATGCGTCAGACTATCACTACCAGACACAATGGGCCTGCCCTTCAAGGGGGTGCAGGCCCTTGTGTATTTTAGGTAAGCAATAAAAGCATGCTG